>JAVIAB010000008.1:75470189-75922608 GCA_032433765.1 Megaustenia siamemsis
TAAACAAAACTTAAGAGAGATGCACACAGAAATAAAGAGAATGACGAATAAAGACAAAAATGCTGCAGGAAACGAATGTATTGCAAACAAAGAGGGAAGAATGCTAACAGACAACAAAGATGTAATAGATAGATGGCAAGAATATATAACAGAATTATTTCATGACGAAAGGGACAAAAAGCCAGACATAAAATGTACATACAACTATAAAATCCTGAAATCTGAAGTAGAAAAAGCTATAAAAACAATGAAAAAGGGAAAAGCAGCAGGGCCTGACAATATACAGATAGAGATGATACAGGCTCTAAAAGAGTTTGGCGTCGAAGTGATCACAGACATATGCAATGACATATACTATACAGGATTCATACCAAACGATCTAAAAACATCAACTTTCATTGCATTGCCTAAAAAGAATGGTGCAGTTGAATGCAGTGACTTCAGAACAATAAGCCTAATGAGCCAGGTAACAAAAATTTTAATAAAAGTTATACAGGGAAGGATTCAGAATAAAATCAATACTATATTAGATAAGCAACAATTTGGATTCAGGAAAAACAGTGGGCAAAAGAAGCCATATTCAGCATGAGAACATTGATTGAAAAGTACACAAAAGTAAACAAACCAATATATGCTTGCTTTATAGACTACACCAAAGCTTTCGATAGAAGATAACCAACTTATAGACTGCCTAAAGGATATAAATCTAGACGACGCAGACATACGACTAATATGTAATTTGTACTGGGAGCAAACAGCAATAATAAGATATAACAAGGAGAACTCTACACCCATGGACATAAAAAGAGGAGTAAGACAAGGATGCATCCTATCACCAAGCTTGTTCAATCTATACACTGAGCAAATCTTTAAAAACATCTCAGAGATACCAGGCCTAAACATTAATGGAAAGATAATCAATAACCCTAAGATATGCTGATACTGTTCTACTAGCAGAAAATCCTAAAGACCTAGAACAATTGCTTAATGTGATAAACATAACAAGCAAAAAATATGGACTAGAAATGAATATCAAAAAGACTAAAACTATGATCATAAACAAAGAAAATTCTCAAGACCTACAATTAAATATCAAAGTTGAGGGAATACATCTGGAGACAGTCCAGAGTTACAACTACCTAGGACATACTATAACCAATGATGGAAAATGCAAAACTGAAATAAACAAAAGAATAGGTATGGCAAAAAGTAATTTTAATGCCATGAAAAATATACTAACAACAAAACAAATATCAGCAGGACTGAAACTAAGAATGGCAAAATGTTACATCTTCTCAATATTCCTGTATGGTGCAGAAACATGGACATTAGACAAGAAAACAGAACAGAAAATTGAAGCCTTTGAAATGTTGATTTATAGAAGATTAGGTAGAATTGGATGGAAACAAATGATAACAAACGATAAAGTTTTAAAACAACTGAAAATAAAAAGAGAACTACTAAATACAATCAAGACAAGACAAATGACATTTTTGAGGCATGTTAATAGACACAACAGCCTACTAAAAGTAATATTGGAATGAAAAATACAGGGTAAAAGAGGCAGACCAAGACTAACATGGACGAGTAGCATCAAAAGATGGACAAGTCAATCTATGACAGGGTAAGGCAAAAAAATGCGAAGCTGCAGTAAAGCTGAATGTGAGGAAAAATAAAAAAATTAAAAAATGGTGTGTTAGAAGCTTTACGTGATAAGTCGACGACACAGACTAAACAACGTTTCGGCCCAATAGGCCTTCATCAGGAACAAACAAAAAAACACACACACACAAAACTAATAACGAAACAATCAAAACAAAAACAATTGAAATGTGTTAAAGAAAACCAAATTATCTATACTGTCAAAACAAAAGGAAATAGCAACCAAGTGCGGCTGTCGTGAACGTAGAGAAACGTGCAGAAATGTGCACAAATGCACACAGAACCAGAGAAGTTCACACAGGGGTTAGTGTGCAAACACAAAGGAGAAAGAATCGAATAGTAGACTAACATGTGTTCAAAAGGCGGTAAGAGTGAGATGTGTGAGAGTAGGGTACAATAAAAACAAATGAGGGGTAAGGAGCACAGAAAAAAAGGTATAGAGGAGAACACCGAAGTGTCTCATAAGGGACTAGAGGAGAAGTACTATAAATAGTATGGCATAGTAAGTAGACCAAAGAACCCAAATATGTGCAGTAGAGAAGGCTATGCAAAAGGGAAGGAGCAACCAAAAGGAAACTATGCGTTTGAGTGTGATACATTCATACCTCTTGGGGTCCAAGATACCATACTGGACTATGAGGCGATTTTCCAAAGTATAGCGGCTGCGGTCGCCAGAGTGACAAAGGACAATACCAGTGACTCGGATTTCGTCTTTGCCCTTGTGATCAGGTGAGTTGAAGTGGGAAGACACCGGAGTACCAGTATTCTGTTGGACATCACGTAGATGTTCACAAGATCTTTCCGCTAATCTTCTCCCAGACTCACCAATATAGGTCATGTGGCATCGTTGGCATATGATGGCATAAATGATGTTGCGGGACGCACATGTGAAGCTATGCTTGATCTCGAACACATGACCTATATTGGTGAGTCTGGGAGAAGATTAGCGGAAAGATTTTGTGAACATCTACGTGATGTCCAACAGAATACTGGTACTCCGGTGTCTTCCCACTTCAACTCCCCTGATCACAAGGGCAAAGACGACATCCGAGTCACTGGTATTGTCCTTTGTCACTCTGGCGACCGCAGCCGCTATACTTTGGAAAATCGCCTCATAGTCCAGTATGGTATCTTGGACCCCAAGAGGTATGAATGTATCACACTCAAACGCATAGTTTTCTTTTGGTTGCCCCTTCCCTTTTGCATAGCCTTCTCTACTGCACATATTTGGGTTCTTTGGTCTACTTACTATGCCATGCTATTTATAGTACTTCTCCTCTAGTCCCTTATGAGACACTTCGGTGTTCTCCTCTATACCTTATTTCTGTGCTCCTTATCCCTCATTTGTTTTTATTGTACCCCACTCTCAGACATCTCACTCTTACTGCCTTTTGAGCACCTGTTAGTCTACTATTCGATTCTTTCTCCTTTGTGTTTGCACACTGACCCCTGTGTGAACTCCTCTGGTTCTGTGTGCATTTGCGCACATTTCTGCACGTTTCTCCACGTTCACGACAGCCGCACTTGGTTGCTATTTCCTTTTGTTTTGACAGGATAGATAATTTGGTTTTCTTTAACACATTTCGATTGTTTTTGTTTTGATTGTTTCGTTATTAGTTTTGTGTGTGTGTGTTTTTTTGTTTGTTCCTGATGAAGGCCTATTGGGCCGAAATGTTGTTTAGTCTGTGTCGTCCACTTATCACGTAAAGCTTCTTACATACCATTTTTTTCATTTTTAAAATTTTTCCTCAATCTATGACAGCCTGTACCATCAAAGCAAGAAACAGAGTAGAATGGCGATCCTTGGTAGCCAACCTTCGTTGCGGAGAAGGCACACGACCTGTCCTCTTGAACCCTTTCTCTTAACCACTGTAGATACCTCTGCCTTTCCTTCTCCCTCTTATTCCTTTCCTCTTTCCTCCTCTGCCTCTATCCGCCTCTTCTTTGCCTGTTCCCTTCTTATTCGTGCAATCACTTGTCCCTTCTTTATCTTTATTGTTTTACCCGAGTGATTGATTAGCACTACCGAAAAACTATTTCCTTCGTTTGTTGTCACTATCCCATCGACTACTCTTATATTTGGCTCCTCCGAGATATCCGGTTTCGCTTCCGTTGTCTCTACTGTCATCCCTGGTTTAATGTAATCATTGTTTCTAATTTTTGCTACCGTAATGTGTACTCTGTGTGGTTTTAATATTACATCTTCCTTAACCCTGGCCAGTGTTGTAATGAGTATATGATCTTCCATTTATATTTCTGTCCTCCTAGTGTCAACATTTGTGTTCCGTAGTTCACTATCACCTCATTCCTTCTCGTCCAATCCCTACCTAGGACCATAACCCTGTTCATTCCCCTAACTATCATGAATCTCTGCAGCATTTTACTCTTCCCTATCTTGATATTTATTCATGTCTCCCCTATGACCTCTAACAGCTGTCCACTTATTGACTCTAGTTTGATGTCCGTCGTATACATCTTCTCCTTTTCTTGTATTGACCGATATGCGCTTTCCTTCATAAAACTTACACTCGCCCCAGTGTCTATAATCGCCCTAAACTTTTGTCTATCTCCCTGCATTATGCACGAGCATGAATCCTCTCGTCTCCCGTACCTTCTAAATTGTTCAGGCCTCTCTTCCGTACACAAAATCGCCTGCCATTTTGAACACTGTCCCCGTTTCCCGCTTTCTGGCCTCTTCCCCTTCTTTCCTGTCCCCTATTTGTTTCTTCACACTTACCTATCAGATGTCCCATTCTCGCTCACCCATAACATCTTTTTGTCTCCTGTACTACTTTTACTCCTCTTGTTTCTACCACTTGCCTCCTTCCTTGTCTAATATCTACCTCTCTACATTGACTCCTAATATGACCTATCTTTCCACATCTATAACATGTTCTCCTCTCTTGTATACTGATCACCATTTGCCTATCTTTTTGCTGCTCTCTCCTTTCCCTCATGTGATCTATTTCCATCGTACTCTCCTGTCTATCTCCCACACTCTCTTCTAACTTTTGTCCCTTTTCTTCAAATCTTCTCGCCAAACCTTCTTCTATTGCTGTGTCTAATAACTGTGACATTTTTGTGTCTTTCTTCCTTGCTAACATTAACTTGTCTATTATTCCCTCTATCAACGTTGCTATTAGCAGCTTCTCTACTTGCTCTGTTTCTATCTCCTGTCCGAACCCTCTTTCTGCAATTACTCTTATTCTCTCCCCATATTCCTGTATTGTTTCATACTATCCTTGTCTTGACCTTTTCAACTCCATTATCGCATATTGTTCGTCTTTAAACTTGCCATATCTCTTAGCTAAGTATGACTTAAATTCTTACCATGACTCTTCCTTCTTATCCTCTACTCTTCTTCTTACACACTTCACCACTCCCCCTTGACTAGTGGCTACTGCTAACTCTTTCCACTCCACCTGGCTCAACTCCTTCCTCTTACCCCAAAATTCAATCGCTTGTATCCACTCTTCGAATTTCTCTAACTGTCCCATAAATACTTGCACCCTTCTTGATATTTCCTGCATCTGCAAGTTACTACCTAACCTTTCTACTACATCCCCCATTTTCTGCATCGCCTGCCACGTGTAACCCTCTTGGGACATTCCCTCCATCTTTGACTATTGGTTTCCTTTATCTATCCCTTCCTTCGTAGTAGCTCGTTACACTTACCTTATTTAATTCCCCTTCTATTCAGCAGTCATTTTATTCCCCACTATTCCATCCTTCTTATTTCAATCTTTGACTCTCTTCGTTCTAATTCCCCCTTCCTATTCTACGTCCTTTCCTATCTACACACTATTACCCTTACTACTCCTATCTCTCCCTTTCTCACCATCTAATTCCTGAACTCAATTTGTGTCCCCTCCTAGTATGCATACATTTTCTACAATTATTTTCGATAAATTGCCTTTAACAACTTTGCTTATTTTCCACTAATTATTTCTACTATCAATTTCAACTATCAGTCTTCAACATCTTTGCATTATTTTACACAATTATTTCTACTATCAATCTCAACAATTTGTCTTCAACATCTTTTCATTATTTTACACAATTATTTCTACTATCAATCTCAACAATTTGTCTTCAACATCTTTGCATTATTTTACACAATTATTTAACACTTTCTATATTCTAGCTATGTGTGTCTTCTATTTCAATCCTATTCGTTTCCCTATTCTACTCCCTTTTCCTTCTTCAATCGTTCTTTCTACTCTAACTAACAAATATTCTGACACACACGACTGTAATACTTCTTTATCACAGTTGTTTCTTTCCATTTGTCTGTTTAATCATTCTTTTACTCAATTGTCATCCCTTAAATATTCTTAATTAACTACTTAATACATCACATCCCCGATGATCCTTGGAATTCTTAAGTTTGCCGCCTTTGTCTTATTTGTCTGCAAACGACCTAGCGTTGATCACAACCCATTGTAATATCCTTTTCTCCTTTTGATTCTACGCTATTTAATCATTTCATTCTTCATATGTTAACCTTCACATCTTGTTGCCGTTCTTTCACTTGTTCTGACCCCTGCATTCATTCATCGCTAGGGCTATCTAGACAGCTAACATTCTGTAATTCACTCTCAACACCTATGAGTTGCACATAGAACAGTTTAATTGTCATATGAAACATTTCCGGCTCATCCATTACCATTTACAAATACATAGCATACGAACTAACATATTTATCTCCTGCCTTGCTCCTTTAACCTCAGAGCTGAAGGCAGCGTTGTCTTCCTCTCGCACCTATGTCAGATTCAGCCGACACACAGTTTCATGTCATATCAATATCATCTTTCTATCAATGTTCTTAAGATGTATATTGCATTATTGGTGCCCTTTCCTTCCACAAATCCATATTGTTCCTCACTTATTTCTGGTTTTATTTTGTTTCTTACACGTCTCATGATTATTCTTAGTAATATTTTAGCCATATGCCTCATGAGACTAATAGTGCGATGGTCTTCACAATCAGTGGCTCCTGACTTCTTCGGTATGACTACAAAGATAGATTTTAGTAGATCTTCGGGTATGTGTCCAGTGTTATATATGTCATTGAGTAATTTTGTTATGACTTGTACTCCCAGCTCTCCTAACCAACCCAATTAAAAGCCTCTACAACAGCAGCTGCACAGTCAGAACAGCAGCAGGTTACACAGACCGCTTCGAAGTTAGATCAGGTGTATGACAGGGGTGCTTACTATCCCCCCTACGGTTTATTACATACATGGACTACATGTGCAAGTTAGCCAACCCATCAGAGACAGAGGAGATCAACGAGCTTCTATTCATAGACGATCGGGCACTAATACATGAAACAATAGAAGACCTACAAGAACACTTAAATAGACTCAACTGAACAGGCACAAATTACAACATGAAAATCAACATCAACAAAACAGAAGTCATGAATATAGCAACAGAGAAACAGAACCTCAGTATAACTATAGACTGCAGACAACTAAAACAAGTAGAGGAATTTAAATACCTAGGAACTCTAATGACAAACAATAATCCACAAACAACATAAATAGACTCAGGATGCAACAAAGCTTGTCAAATTATTGGAACAGCTATCACCACTATTGTTCAACAAGGAAATAACTCTAAAGGCAAAACGAGCACTATACAATACAATCTTCATCTCAACGTTGTGCTACCAATGCCAGTCCTGAACCCTAGATGAAAGAACAATAAGAAAAATAAACTCTACTATATATCCTATACATGGTTTTCTATACGTGTACGGGCCCTGGTTTATACATGACTTTCTATACGTGTGCGGGCCGTGGCTTTACAGCTAAGTTGAAAATTGAACTTCTGGGGGCCAAGATGTATAAACCCATGCATATATAGAAAGTCATGCATAAGCCAGTGGCGTATACTGGTTTTGGGGTGTAGGTTACCGCTGACATAATAAATAAAAACATACATTATTTTCAGTAGGCTAACATAAAGTAATATTTTCTAATGACTTCACTACATTTTAAATTACTTACTTATTTATGTTAATTATATCCGTATTGTTTGGGACGAAAATATCTTGATGACTTTGTCATTGAAAGTACTTTTGGGTTGGTTTCTAAGTTTCTGAGGGAATGATTTCTCAATGGATTTTAATGCCAAACCAGATAGGCGTTCTTGTGTCTGAGTTGAGCGACAATAAGATTTGATTCTCTTGAGAGCAGAAAAAGTTCTTTCTACAGATGCTGATGCGCATAACGTAGTTATAAATAGCTATGGAAGTTCTGGTAATCAGACATTGTTTCACTTTCACTTTGTGACGATTCTGATTGGCTAGAGCTAAAAATAACCCATGAAACTGCATTAGTGTAGAGGTAGCTTTGTCGTATTATTTTGACGGGATTTTTAAAATGTCAAGGTCGTTAATACAGGGTCCGGATAGAGGAAAAATGTACCGCTGGCTAATAGAGGTTTCAATGTTGTTTCGGCTTCATTCACAAACGTTATAGTAGCCAGAGAAAAACCTTGCTTTAATAAATGCAAATCAAAGCAAATAAATCATATTGGCCTACGAAATGTGTAATAGAATTTTAGCAAATTTGTAATATAATTATGAAAAAAATATAATAAATTATCATTTCCTTTTGTATTTTGTTAATATGTTCAGGCTACCGGCGGTAGCTGCGGTATCATAGAGAATACGTCACTGGTATAAGCTACGGCCCGTACCCATATACATATTGAAAGGTAAGTTCTAAGGACCAAAAGTTACAAGCAACTAGATGATGATGATGAGCAGACAGTTCCGATAACTCCGAAGAAAGTTTGCGTCGATTTGCGCCATCAAAAGCCGCCTGCTGCTACTGCTGAATTACGTGTGGAGGAAAACAACAAAATGGTTC
This sequence comes from Megaustenia siamemsis, assembly GCA_032433765.1. NCBI lineage: Eukaryota > Metazoa > Mollusca > Gastropoda > Stylommatophora > Ariophantidae > Megaustenia > Megaustenia siamemsis. Next base: position 75,478,733 of record JAVIAB010000008.1, read on the forward strand.
GTTTCAAGAACAGGTGAGTATATTTCAATAACAGTTTTATAACTTCAGAATCATTGTCTTGTCACGGTTTAACTGAGTTACAATTTATATTTAGTTATATAAACTATGCAAAGTTAACCACAACCCAGAAAATAATATTTAAAGTAAAAGTAAAAGTAAAAGGAACGATAGCCTCCGATAGGAGACAACAACAAGTAAGTGTTTGAAAAGTAGTTAGAAGAAAAGATACTAAGAATTAGAAAGAAGAATAGAATGGGAGTAACTTGAAAAGTGGACCAACACCTCATGGGTTCTTACCAATCAACGAAAGAAAATTTCAAAAACTACATATAATATACAAATTGTATAATTCAATTTTCAGCCTGCCTATCATTACTATCAACTTATCAAGAAAACACTCTCTTCTCTTCAAACTTGAAGATAAAAGACCATATCACATAATATGATACACTTCTACTTCTTATTGTAATTGACCACAACCCAACATTGATAGCTTGGTGTCACCATGAATCGCACTGCGATTCACAGAATGACTTGGAAAAATCAGATAGTCAGATAGTATAGACTAGACAGAGCAAGGATAAAAGCCAGAAAACGAATAAATATTATGAAGAAATTGGCAGGAATGGACTTGGGGGTGCAGACAACAGTATTTTGAAATGACTATATGTAGGAAGAGTCAGACCAGTTCTAGAGTATGGAGTCACAGCCTGGGCTATGGCTTCCAAATCACACCTTAGCAAAATTAACAGAACACAGAACCAATCTCCCCGTATCATCACTGGTGCTATGAAATCTACAAGTACACCTATCAAGATTCTAGAAACAGTAACAGGTTTACAACCCTTAGATGACAGATGGTCACTAAAGTATTGCAACAAGCAGAGAAATATAGAAGGCTCCTTAGCCACCTCATGCACCAAAGAATAATAGGTTCCGGAATTGTACGACTAAAGAGGAGCAACTTTGCTGCAATTGTTAATGAACTAACTACTGGAGACCCAGTACTTTCCCAAACAATATCGAAACCCTTGGGCCCATCTGATATGTCTCCTCATGGATAACATAAAATACCAGAACTTCAGGAAAATATAACAGGAATCATGAAAAAAGGCACAGAAAGAAAACACGTAGCAGAAAAACACATACACCATACCTACCCACAGAACTCTTGGTCCCACATATACACAGATGGCTCTGCTACAAATGCCACCAGAAATGGAGGGGAAGGTGTGTTCTTGACGCTGAATAATCAGGACGAGATCACCAAGTCAATAGCTACTGGAAAATTCTCAAACAACTTTAAAGCAGAAACTGAGGCCATCAGAGATGCTGCAACACTGGCTACTCAACACAAAAATAACATGCACAATAAATTGGTGATTCTGACTGATTCACTGTCAGTACTATCAGCTCTAAAAAGCCCCAAGAACAATGAACTAGATGACTTTGAGAACAACTCTGGACCAACTATGCAATAACTTCCAGAGAGTAGTCATTCAGTGGATACCATCACACTGTAACATACACGCAGACAAATTAGCTAAAGAGGGAGGGAGATTACCACAAGAGAACCATCCGCTCAGTTATGATGAAGCCAAATTCATCCTCAAAGGTCAGTTCCATGAAAAATGGAAACGAGAACACCCAAAGCATAACGAGAGTGACGGATACCACCAACTATCAAAGAGGGATCAAGTCATCATACTTCGCCTACAATAGAATGGGAAATCACATGTTCACCAAATTCAAAATAGGTACAACCAGCCTATGCCACTGTACACTGGACAATATGACTACAAAACATGTTCTACAGGATTGATTACAAAATGTGGTCCAAGCAATGTGGTCCAAGCCCACCTCCCTGGAAGAAAAACTATATGGGGCAATTGATTCGCTTAAACAGACAGATGACTTCATGAGAGAATCGGGAATCCTACGCCGATTGAGTCTTGATCGCAGACAGAGAGAGAAATAGTTTCTCATAAAAGAAACAGAGCAACAGCTGAGGTGAATATAATAATCCAAGAACAACATTTTGAAAACAGCCACAGAGATATGCTGGACAGTAAAAAGGAACAAAGAATAGACCAGAAAAATACAGGATACCCAAAGAAGAAAAGAGTGAGATGTCTCAGAGTAGGGTTAACTAACATCATGTAAATGGTAAGGTACAGTGTAGTGCAGGTGGAAAGGGTATCACCTTGCACAAAAGTAAGCAGCCCAGAAGACACACAAGATATAGGGAACCATTGAAGTGTTGCAGTATGGTCTAGTAGAGGGGAGCAGAGAGAATAGTATAACATGTACATATACTAATGTTCTTATACGTGAGCAAAAGAGTAAAATATGCATTTGGGAAGGAGCAGATTCAGGGAAACTGTGTGAATGTGATACTTTCATGCCTCATGGGGTCAGCAAACCCAATTGGACTATGAGATGATTCTCCAGTGTGAACTGGCTGTGGTTGCCGGAGCAGCAAAGAGCAATACCCGTTATACGGACGTCATTTTTTGACCTTGTGGTCTGAGAAATTGAAGTGGAATATCACTGAAGTGTCAGTATTCCGTTGAACATCCCGAAGGTGTTCACAAAATCTGTCCGCTAAGCATTTCCCAGACTCACCAATATAAGTCATGTGACATGTGATGGCATAAATAATGTTACGGGACACACGTGAAACCATCCTTGATCTCAAACCATCTGTTGGGGGAATAAGACAGAGTTGGTGCGGAACAAATAAGCACAGATATTACAGTCACGTTCCCAGGTAACTGTACCCAAGTGTTTATGGTCGAATCAAATTGTTGTCAAGCTAGAAGGCGACCGGGAGCCGTGATAGCTCAGTGGTTAGTGAACTGGACTACAAAGGACAAGGGGTAGGGTTCATCCCAACCGACGGCTTCCGGGTTCACCCAGCCTTAAATGGGTACCGGATTTTTTTTCTGGGAACGTAAAGCAGCACGGGTGTAATACCGACCACATTACCCCAAAAATCATGTGCTGAAGGTCTGTAAAATATAGGGTCACTAACACCATATTTCACTATACACCACTTGGCATGACAGGAGTACTTTACTTTACTTTTTACTGCATCCACTGTTTGTCACTTCTTTGGGGATCGCTGTGAAGTTACTCCTTGTTAGTCTTCCTCTTCTGAAGCTAGTAATTCTTTGGTACATGGCGTATTTCTCTTATATATCTCTGCTTGCTGCATCACTTTAATTTTTCATCTGTCTTCCATAGGTTGGAGGCCTGTTACTTATTGTAGAGTCTCTATGGGTGTGAATTTCATAGGACTAGTAATGATATAAATAAACTGATTTTGTGTTCTGTTAACTTTGTTAATCTGTGATCTGGAAGCTGTAGTTCAGGTTGTGACTACATATTCAAGGACCAGTCTTATTCTTCCTGTGTATAGTTGTTTCAAGATATTGCTGTCTGTTTCACAGTCCATTCCTGCTAATTTCTTCGTTATATTTGTTCATTTTCTGGCTCTTGTTTACTTGGACACAATAGAACAATCTATTAACTGTATCATAATTATCACTGAACATTATGGACACTATCACCTTGGCGTGACGGGGGTACTTTACTTTACTAGAAGGCAACTGGGGGGGGGGGTCACGAAAAAGTAGACAAGTGGTGGGATCGGAGTGGAGAATGGAAACTCTTGAGAATCTTCACAGCAGCTACGCTGTGATGGTGGTAGGTGAGGGTGAGCATAGTTTTGTCAGAGGAGGGGCTGTTAGATGGGGTGAGTGTCTCCAGACAAATGTGGAGGATCCATTTGAGGGTAGATTGGAGGATTGAATCTGGATAAAGCTGGTAGCTAAAGAAGTTTGTATCTTTTGCATAGGAGTGAAGACTAGACACAGTGGATTGAAAGACGCTGTCCAGAAAGTCAGATGTGTGTTCAGTTAAGCCAGAGTATGCTGCCAAACTGTCTCTCTCTCTCTCCTAAGATCACTCATACCGACTTTTTTTGTCTTCCGTTCTTTCTTGACCAAAGGCAACACCCATCTGTTGATACTTCCACTCTTCTACACCTCACCGAGTTTGTCCTCAACCCCTACACCTTTGAGCTCAATGGCGACTTTATGACCAAGTTTGTTATGTAGCCATGGGCACCAAGATTGGTCCTAGCTATGTTTGTTTATTTATGGGTTACCATGTACACCAAACACTCATTTTGTACCATGGCACCCCCCTCACCTTCAAAATACGTCCAGTACATTAATGACTGTTTCAGACTAGCCAATCTACCAGAGGACATCTCCACATTCATCGACTACATTGGCAGCTGTCACAAAGCCATTAAGATCACATCATGTATCTCCACTTCCTTGGTTACCTTTCTGGACCTCATTATTTCCTTGTGCACCTCTTACCCCCACACCTCAGTTTTCTACAAACCCACAGACACCCACTGTTACCTTCTCTAAATTTCATCTCATTCACCTTCATGTCGTGATTCTATTCCATTCTCTCAATTATTGGGTCTCCGTTGTATCTGCCTGAATGGCCAGGATTTTCTCCAACAGGCTCACCTTATGTTAGACTTCTTTAGCCACAAGCCATATCCTAAGTCAGTCCTTCAATCTGCCCTTCAGCGGATCCTCCGCATTTCTCATCTGGGGACACTTACTCCATCTAACCGCCCCTCCTCTGACAGAACTTTGGTCTCGACACCTACCACCATAACAAATTAGAAGCTCTGAGGATTCTCAACAGTTACCGTTCCATTCTCCACTCAGATTCCACTACTCGTCTACTTTTTCATGATTCCCGTATGGTCACCTCCAAACGTGACATTTTGAGAGACATCCTGGTCAGAGGTTGTTTCCCTCACTCCAACCATAAACACTTGGGTACAGTTCCCTGGGAATGTGATTGTAATATCTGTGTTTATTTGCTCCGCACGAACTCTGTCTTATTCCCCCAACAGATGGTTTGAGATCAAGGATGGTTTCACATGTGTGTCCCGTAACATTTATGCCATCATATGTCAACGATGTCACATGACTTATATTGGTGAGTCTGGGAAATGCTTAGCGGACAGATCTTGTGAACATCTTCAGGATGTTCAACAGAATATTGGCACTTCAGTGGCAATCCATTTCAATTTCTCAGACCACAAGGTCAAAAAATTACGTCCGTATAACGGGTATTGTCATTTGTTGCTCCGGCAAGCACAGCTGGTTCACACTGGAGAATCGTCTAATAGTCCAATTAGGTCTGTTGACCCCATGAGGAATGAAAGTATCACACTCACACAGTTTCCCTGAATCTGCTCCTTCCCAAATGCATATTTTACTCTTTTGCTCATGTATAAGAACATTAGTATATGTACATGTTATACTATTCTCTCTGCTCCCCTCTACTAGACCACACTGCAACACTTCAGTATCTCGTGTGTCATGGAAGTTAGCTGCTGGAACAACTATATCAACTATAAGGATGTTAGCTGCTAGAACAACTTTATCAGCTGTAAGGATGTTAGCTGCTAGAACAACTATATCAGCTGTAGGAATGTTAGCTGCTGGAACAACTATATCAACTATATGGATGTTAGCTGCTAGAACAACTATATCAGCTGTAAGGATGTTAGCTGAAGGAAAAACTATATCAGCTGTAGAGATGTTAGCTGTTAGAACGGCTATACCAGCTGTAGGGATGTTAGCTACTGGAACAACTATACCAGCTGTAGGGATGTTAGCTGCTGGAACTATATCAGCTGTAGAGATGTTAGCTGTTAGAACGGCTATACCAGCTGTAGGGATGTTAGCTGCTGGAACAACTATACCAGCTGTAGGGATGTTAGCTACTGGAACAACTATACCAGCTGTAGGAATGTTAGCTGCTAGAACAACTATATCAGCTGTAGAGATGTTAGCTGTTGGAGCTGCAACAACTATACCAGCTGTAGGGATGTTAGCTGTTGGAACAACTATATCAGCTATAGGGATGTTAGCTGCTGGAACAACTATATCAGCTGTAGAGATGTTAGCTGCTGGAACATCTATATCAGCTATAGGGATGTTAGCTGCTGGAACAAATATACCAGCTGTAGAGATGTCAGCTGCTGGAGCAACTATATCAGCTGTAGGAATGTTAGCTGCTGGAACAACTATATCGGCTGTAGGAATGTTTGCTGGAATAACTATATCAGTTATAGGGATGCTAGCTGATGGAACAACTATATTAGCTGTAGGAATGTTAGCTGCTGGAACAACTATATCAGCTATAGGGATGTTCGCTGCCAGAACAACTATATCAGCTATAGGAATGTTAGCTTCTGGAGCAACTATATCAGCTGTAGAAATGTTAGCTGCTGGAACAACTATATCAGCTGTAGAAATGTTAGCTGCTGGAACAACTATATCAGTTATAGGGATGCTAGTTGCTGGAACAACTATATCAGCTGTAGGAATGTTAGCTGCTGGATCAACTTTATCAGCTGTAAGGATGTTGGCTGCTGGAATAACTATATCAACTGTAGGGATGTTAGCTGCTGGAACAACTATATCAGCTGTAGGAATGTTAGCTGCTGGAACAACTATATAAGCTATAGGGATGCTAGCTGCTGGAACAACTATATCAGCTGTAAGTATGTTAGCTGCTGGAACAACTATATCAACTGTAGGGATGTTAGCTGCTGGAATAACTATATCAACTGTAGGGATGTTAGCTGCTGGAACAACTATATCAGCTATAGTCAAGAACATGTGGGGTGACTGGAGTGTAAGCTGTGAAGAAGGCAAAATCGTGAAAATCACCACCAGTTAACACAAGTGTTGCAAGAAGAATGGAATAGCATGCCCAATGACTGATCCAATGGCTCAATGAAAAGGCTCTGTTAAGCACTGATAACAGCTCAAGGTGGATATACACGGTACTGAGATCAAGATCTAATTTTTTAATAGGTGGCGCTACACTCACTTTCATCATTGAGTGCTGTCTCCACATCGAAAGTTGGCTACCTGACAGTACACCAACCGAACATATAAACACACAGTTGGTCGTCGAATTATTACCGTCACACATCAAACAACAGACCATGCGGTTAGCGTACAACGAACAAAACACGGTGCAAATTCCCAAAGATGAAAATCTTCGGTCGACTTGACAGAGATATCCATTAATGCGTTTCAGCATGTAAATAACTTGCGTCCAAAATCCCAAAGTCGGCCATTGAATAGTACTAACTGTGACGTAAACCGCATGTCAACACTAGACGGTGAAGGTCGCCATTACAATACTTGATTTGTCAAAAAGAAAAATGATGTTCTACTTAGCAAATCTGCGCGACGAAGTGGATAAATCTGCACCGGCGATGTACATACAGCAATGTGAGTAAATGTCTACACCAAAGGACACAGCACCTGCTAATTATCATTTGTCTCACTACAGTTAAATCCTAGTCCCTTGGGTTTTTTTTTTATGGTATTCTTTTGTTTGCTATAATTGATTAAGAATGTATCATACACTACTATATTGTCTTGTGCATCATCAAGACAAGAGACTAAGCAACATGGCATTCCTTAGTAGCCAACCTTAGATGTGGAGATGGCACTTAATGAATGAATGAACATTGTCTTGAGAATTTTTTTTGTTTTTTTTTACTTTGCCGAAGCATCTGTTGTCGCATCAATGAATATTTGCTCTGTAGGTATATTCTGTGTGAGTTGGTTTTTCCAGACAAGAAGAATGAAGTTCAAGTAGACACCAAAACTGTGTACTTCACTGTCAGAGATGCCATTCTAGATGCTCATGGAGATTATGGACTTGGGGCTGTGCAGTTTTCACTTTCAGGTATAAAATAAATATAAGTAAAGGTTAGATGGTACTAATTGAGAGCATTTCTGGGTATAGTGCATTAAAACAGTCAGAATGAGAGAACAAAAAAAAAACAAATAATATTAAGATATATAGAAAAGTGAAATAGCGTCTGTCCTTTATTAAATGTTGGGGCTACATTTATATTGCAATTGACAAAACATTCCAGACACGGACAAATGTTTATTTTTTCATGTCCAGACCAGATAGATGAGTGCTGTATAACAAATGAAATGTCTGATGTTGATACCTATTTGCTGCTGATGGAAGTGAAATGCTAGTTTGTTGATAATCTCTCTGTGATAGGGTGAAGGGATTGGTAAATGTGGAAGTTACCACCCACTCAATCATGATGATGAAAATTGAAAAAAAGAAAAAGTGGTATGGTAACAGCTTTACGTAGGTGAGAGACAAAACAAAAGTAGAACGACGTTTCAGCCAAGAAGGCCAACTAACAACAACACACAAACATATATAAGGATATACACAGGAATCTACATGGCGATAATATGCTAAACTCAAAAAAGGAAAATACGTCACTTCCCTGTGTTCCAGAGCTTGGTCAAGCACCGTATTTTCATGATTCCTGTTATGTTTTTTTTCCTCAAGTTCTGGTGTTATATGTTTCCTGTGGGAAGTCATACTGGATGGGCATGAGGGTTCTGGCATAATTTGTGAGAGTACTGCATCCACTGGGAGCCGCGATAGCTCAGTGGTTAGTGAACTAGACTACAAAGGACAAGGGGTAGGGTTCATCCCAACCGACGGCTTCCGGGTTCACCCAGCCTTAAATGGGTACCGGATTTTTTTCTGGGAACGTAAAGCAGCACGGGCGTAATACCGACCACATTACCCCAAAAATCATGTGCTGAAGGTCTGTAAAATATAGGGTCACTAACACCATATTTCACTATACACCACTTGGCATGACAGGAGTACTTTACTTTACTTTTTACTGCATCCACTGTTTGTCACTTCTTTGGGGATCGCTGTGAAGTTACTCCTTGTTAGTCTTCCTCTTCTGAAGCTAGTAATTCTTTGGTACATGGCGTATTTCTCTTATATATCTCTGCTTGCTGCATCACTTTAATTTTTCATCTGTCTTCCATAGGTTGGAGGCCTGTTACTTATTGTAGAGTCTCTATGGGTGTGAATTTCATAGGACTAGTAATGATATAAATAAACTGATTTTGTGTTCTGTTAACTTTGTTAATCTGTGATCTGGAAGCTGTAGTTCAGGTTGTGACTACATATTCAAGGACCAGTCTTATTCTTCCTGTGTATAGTTGTTTCAAGATATTGCTGTCTGTTTCACAGTCCATTCCTGCTAATTTCTTCGTTATATTTGTTCATTTTCTGGCTCTTGTTTACTTGGACACAATAGAACAATCTATTAACTGTATCATAATTATCACTGAACATTATGGACACTATCACCATCATCACACTTCACAAGGCATAGTGGGTACCCTCTTACTACCATGAAGATAATCAGAACAGTCAAGTACGTATAGATATACATTTGCGACAGTATGCATTATCTCAAGCATAACCATAAGTATATTTATATTTTTAGAAATAAGTGGTGGTGTGTTGCGTACACTCCTATAAGGTATGGCGACAGCTCTACGAAAAAGGAACTCAACAAAATACTGATGTTTCGGCCTACATGTGGCCTTCTTCAGAGAATGAGAACAACACAAACGGACACCAGAATAAAGATAAATTCTATCTAGAATGTGCAGGACAGGAAAATCAAGGAGAAATAAAGAGGGATAAGAGATGAAATGGTAAAATGAAACGTTGATGTACTAAATAAAGGAAGATACAAATTTACATATGTAAAAATTAGTAAGCCAAAAGATATTTAAAAATAAACCTACACTTAACTGAGACATGATCCAAAAACTTCTAGTGAGATTTCTCAGAATCAAATGTGTATATGATATATCTCCCCCGTGCAAGGGGAAGGGGGCAAATATAACCAGTCGCATGATTAGATGAGAAGTCAGATGAGATTGGGAGGTGATAGTATGAGATGTGAAAAGTGGTAACTAATGAGATGGGTACCAGCTGAAGATAGAGAAGTGTGTACTATGAAGTGAAAATATGAGCAGACAAAGCCAGATGTGACAGCGAAAACAAGGAGATAAATGTGGTGTAATAGGGAGTTATGGAGGCACAGTCCTGTAAACACAGGGTGCGATATATGAGGAGGGATAGGATGATAGTGTTTCCGCAGAAGTGGTATAATAGCAGTTATATGGAAACAGAATATAAAGAAAGAAAAAAAAAGAATAAGGTAGAACTGGAATATAAAATGAAGGAGGAGAATTTGGCAGAATACCTGTTAAGGATTATAAATAGGAGCAGAGAACAGGCAAATAATAGCAGGCTGCTGTAAATATAAATATAAGTTGGTAAATAGGAATCATACTTCATAAACTTCATAATGAAGAAATGCTGCACTGGTAACAAAGGCATCGAATGGATACAAGGAGACCATTTGGAGAACCTTGACTTTGCCGATGACATAGTTCTCATCAGCAATCAGATAAAAACGATGCAGGGAAACACAAATGAACTATCACCAATAGCCAGAAAAATTGGGCTTGAGAGCAATCATGAAAAGACTAAAGTCATGAAAAGCTCAATTCCAACAGATGACAGAATATACATGGAAAATAAAACAGTGGAAGAGATCGACCACTTTATCTATCTTGGAAGTCCTATTGATCGGAAAGGGTATACAAGTAAAGAAATTAGAATCAGAATAGCTAAAGCGGCAATGTCTTTCAGAAGCCTTGAAAAGTTGTGGAAATCAAAACTCATCAACACAAACACAAAACTTATTCAAATCAAACGTACTATATCCCTTATGTATGCATGTGAGAGCTGGAAAACAACTAGAGACATAGAAACAAATTTGAACACATTCGAAAATAAATGTATAAGAAAAATACTTGGTATAGCTTGGAATGAATTCAACACAAACAAGAAAATTAGAGAAATCGCCAATCAACCACTAATATCTTCAGTAATCAAGAAAGATAAATAATGCATTTATCTCGAAGAGATAATGCATTAGGAGAGCTGGGAGTACAAGTCATAACAAAACTACTCAATGACATATATAACACTGGGACACACCCGAAGAATTACTACTAATCTATCTTTGTAGGCATACCGAAGAAGTCAGGTGCCTCTGATTGTGAAGACCATCTTACTATTAGTGTCAAATGTACTATCTACCGATACGTATGCATGTGAGAGCTGGAAAACAAGTGACATAGAAACAAAGTTGAACGCATCCAAAGATAAATGTCTAAGGAAAATACACCCATTGATATAAAAAGAGGAGTAAGACAAGGATGCATCCTATCACCAAGCTTGTTCAATTTATACACTGAGAAAATCTTTAAAAACATCACTGAGATGCCAGGCCTAAACATTAATGGGAAGATAATCAGTAACCTAAGATATGCTGATGATACTGTTCTACTAGCAGAAAATCCTAAAGATCTACAACAATTACTTAATGTAATAAACATGACAAGCAAAAAATATGGGCTAGATATGAATATCAAAAAAGACTAAAACTATGATCATAAACAAAGGAAATTCTCAAGACCTACAATTAAATATTGAAGTTTAAGGAATACATCTAGAGACAGTTCAGAACTACAACTACCTGGGACATACTATAACCAGTGATGGAAAATGTACAACTGAAATAAACAAAAGAATAGGAATGGCAAAAAGTAATTTCAATGCCATGAAAAATATACTAACATCAAAACAAATAACACCAGGGCTAAAACTAAGAATAGCAAAATGTTACATCTTCTCAATATTCCTGTAGGGTGGAAGTTTTAAAACAACAAAATGAAAAAAGAACTAGTAAACACAATTAGAGCAAGACAAATGCAATTTTTTGGTCATGTTAAAAGACACAACAGTCTAATAAAAGTAATATTAGAAGGGAAAATACAAGGCAAAAGAGGCAGACTAAGACTAACATGAACGAGTAACATCAAAAGATGGACAAGTCAGCCTATGACAATCTGCACCATCAAAGCAAATGACAGAGTGGAATGGCGCTCCATGATAGCCAACCTTCGATGCGGAGGCGGCACTCGATGATGATGATGGAAAATACTTGGTTTAGCATGGAACAAATTCAAAACAAACGAAGATATTAGAGAAATCGCCAATAAACCACTATCTTCAGTAATCAAGAAAAGATGATGGTCATATGTTGGACATGGGATGAGGAGAGATAATAACCGAATAACAAAGCAAGCCCTCATGTGGGAAACAACAGGTAAGAGGAAAATAGGGCGACCCAGAGAGACACTGAGAAGAACATTGATCAGAGAGGCAAGAACAGCAAAAATTGGCTCCCTCAATGAGATAGTTGCTTGCACAGAACAGAGACAAATGGCGAGATTTGATAAAATATCTTTAAAAAGATTGAAAACTGCTAGAATAAAAATTTAAATAAAAGAAAGATTATCTGGGTCTATGCCCTATGGGCCGGCTATGGCTCGAAAGGTCATTAGGTAGATGGATGGATGTGTAGACGGGGGAGAGACACCACGAGAAATTGAAGAAGTGTGTGGGAGAGACACCACAAGAATTGCGTTGGTGAAAAGTGTGAGTTCTGAAATAGTTGACAAGCAACCGGAAATGATAGAGTCCACAAGAAAGTCAAAAGAATTATGAAACAAACATCTTGAAGTGCTGGGGTGTATTAGTCGAGAAATTAAACACGTGGGTTGATTTGACTGGAGGAGCCGACAAATATTTAAAGGTGAGACACAAAGAAACAGGAGGATTTTCCAGGAGAACATTAGAGATGACACACGCGTAGGTGTAGAGAGAGCGGCCACATGTGTGGTCCGCCATAGGGACTATCCATAGCCAACTTAGTAATTAACTAAGTGTAGACTAAGAACCTTTAGATGTAGAGAGTTCTGAACAGTCATAGATGAAACCTCGAGGATTAAGTTAGGAGTGTCTAGAGAATTAAAGTCCACGAGACGATGCAGCCATCAATGTACCTACCATACATAAGGAAAAGAGGGTCTTGATAGATATGGGTGTGATCTGCTGCTCCAGATAATCCATGAGCAAACAAGCAGAGCTAGGACCCAGTTTGGTGCCCTTCTCTATCCCACTTTTTTGGGTGAAGAAATTGCCTTCAAACTTGAAAGATTTGAGGTTAAAATCTTGTTCTGCTAGATGAAAGTGGACTTCAGTTATGATAGAAGGTTGGCTTCCCTTATCAAGGAAAAATTTGAGAGCTCAAAGGCCATTGGTGTGGGGAATGGAAGTGTACAGGCAGCAGACATCCTTGACAAAGAGACGCTAGTTTCGCTTACGAAAAAGGGTGATGGAAGCAAAGAAATTCAGAGCATCATTGATGTCTTTAACAAATGAGGGGAGGTTCATGACAAATGGGTTGGAAAATAAGACCAAAATTATGAGAATTAATGCAGTTGGCAATAATCAAATAACAATAGTAGAAATACCTCTACTAGACGTACAATCTTACATATATCTAGGCAGAAATATAGACAAAGAGGGAGGAACAGAAAAGGATATCAAAAGCAAGAGAAGCATTTGTTGCACTGGGAAACATATTGAAGTCCAAAGAAATTAGGTTAAATACAAAAATAAAAATTTTCCAACTCCAATGTTAAGGCAGTTTTATTATATGGCTGTGAAACATGGAGAACAATAAAAATGACAATCATGAAGCTACAGATCTTCATTGATGGATGCTTGCGCAGAATCAAAGTATGGAAATTGCAGAATAAAATTACTAACATAGAATTATGGAAATGTACCAATCAAATACCTCTGGATAAAGAGAAACACTGAAGACAATGGTGCTGGATAAGGGATACACTGTGGAAGCCAACTGGCAATATTACACAATCAGGCCTTTATTTTTTTGGAATCCCCAAGGAAAAAGACAAAGAGGAAGACCAAAATATTCTTGGAGAAGACCGATGGAAGCAGAGATGAAGATGATGGGGAAGACATAGAATGATCTTAAAAGAATGTGAAGAAACAGAATGGCTTAGAAAGTGTTTGTTGAAGACCTATGCTCCACAGGGAGCTGAAAGGTAAAAGAAGAGGGACCGACCATGAATGAAAGTACAACCATTATAAAGATGTTTTGTCTAGATTGTGGCAAGTTAATGTATATTTGCAATCTCATTGCCATTGTGAAACAACTTCATTGTTCAAACAAGCTATAAAGAAAGGGACTAGTATCTTTAACAGTAAAAGTGCATGCTATCATAGTGAAGAGCATGGTCTTATCTTCTATCATGTATGTAACATGTTTCTTGAGCGTTTATAAGCATCTTCAGAGCTATTACTACAAATATGTCCAGTCATACCTAGTTTGAAGCATTTCTTGATTGTTTGTAAGCATCTTCAGAGCTATTACTACAAATATGTCCAGTCATACCTAGTTTGAAGCATTTCTTAGTTATTTGTTTATGGAAGGCCCTGGTATCACTGCAAACAAATTAAAATCCATAATTGCTCAACTGCAAGTGCCAGCGGAATCATCCGAATTAATATCTCATCTCCTAAACAAAGAAAGGTAACTGTAGTCCCCATCGTAGCAGTCTCAGCAAACGCCAAAAGACATAAGGCGAAATCGCGCAGAAAGTAAACACAGCCAACTGTTCCCTGTCATATGATATCATCATTCATCGTAAACAATTAGAATATCGAAACATGATCAAAACGGATGAAACACACAGCTCACGGTGTGCACAGAGCACTTAACTCAGTAGCTCCTGCAACAAGCTGGACTTGGAATATGAGGAAACTGCAACAAGGAACACTTTTCATGCATTGCATTTCTTGATTGTTTGTAAGCATCTTCAGAGCTATTAATACAAATATGGCCTAGTTTGAAGCATTTCTTGGGTGTTTGTATTGAACTCCTGAACTCTTGCACTAGATAGGTTAAAAAAAAAGTTAGTTTTGAAGCACTCCTTGAGTGTTTGTAATCAACATCAGAATTATTGCTCTAACTATATATGGCCTTTTTCATCTTGTCAGACAGTTTAGTGGAGCCAATTGTGTATTTTGAGGGGTTTTTTTTTTCGAACAGCTTCTCTCTTTGCTGATTCTACCAATATTTGACACACATACACACACATTTGGCCACAGAATGAAAGTCAGGCGCACTGATCCACAGGGTTTTCTATCTTTTTTAATGAGTCTTTTCTCTTCCATGTTTTGCCATAGTACAGCCTCAAATGATGTTATACCATTCCTTATACATGCTCTCCATGATGTGTGATCTCTTGCCAGATGTTCCCAGTCAATTTCACAAATGAAGTCATTCAGAGATGATTTACAGATATCATCTCTATATCGTAGTTTAGGTTTGCAGATTTGTCTCTCTCCGTGTATTAGTTCACCATA
Organism: Megaustenia siamemsis; assembly: GCA_032433765.1. Lineage (NCBI taxonomy): Eukaryota > Metazoa > Mollusca > Gastropoda > Stylommatophora > Ariophantidae > Megaustenia > Megaustenia siamemsis. The sequence continues at coordinate 75,494,030 of JAVIAB010000008.1, forward strand.
TAGTATTTTCCTAGAAATGGGGTTTTCTTCCATTCGCTGGATGTACCCCACCCATCTTAACCTTCAGGTTCGGAGCATTGACATGATTGTTAGAGTCTTAGCATTTTGCAGGACAGTTAAGTTGGTTATTTTGACCTGCCATTTGATGTGCATTATTCTGTGGAGACATTGCATGTAGAAATTTAGTCTTTTTTCATGATTTGAGTATGTTGTCCAGGTTTCAGATCCATATAACAGTGTGCTAAGCACATAGGTCTGATATATTAAGAGTTTGGTCTTTGTGGTTAATTTTGTGTTGTTCCAGGCCCTTTCTGTAAGTTTGCCAGAAGTCATAGATGCCCTACCAATTTGACTGTTTATTTCATCATTAAGGGAAATGGTATGTAACATACACACAACAGTGCTCAGAGCCAAAATAATGGAGAAACAATCGCGATCATACAGACATAACGTAAATAAAATTGCAACCATAAATATTTGCGGTATCAGAGACATAGAAGAACAATTAATCGACGCAATGATAAAAAGAAGAATCAAAATACTTGGAGTAGCAGACACAAGACTGAAGGAGAAACAAACAAGGAAAGCGTGCATGAATTATACCATAACAGACTCAGGAGTTAACACCAATGAAGTAGCAAAACACGGAGTAGGATTCATTGTAGACCCAGAAACGTCCAAAAACATTATAGAAATACATCAACATTCAGAAAGGATAATTACCCTAAGAGTAATAGAAAACAACGTCAATATAACATACATCCAAATATATGCACCTTGCAACAACAACGACGAAAAAAGTAAAGAATTCTACGAAATCATAAACAAAGTAAATAAGAACGAAGATCTACTGGTGATGGGGGACTTTAACGGGAGACCAGGAAAATGCAATTTTGAGAATTCCAAATATCTGGGCCCATTTGGAGATAACACAAATAGAAAGAACGAAAATGGCAACCGAATGCTTGAATTATGCAATCAACATGAATTATGCATAACTAACACTTTCTTTAAACATAAAGACTCACAAATATACACCTGGTATAAATGGAACGATAACAATTGTAAAAGTAAAATAGATTTCATCCTAGCGAGAACACAAAGGAAGAGGAAAATCAGAGACAGCAGAGCGGTACCTAACATCACAAATGATGCAGACTATAAAATGGTGCTAATAACCATCCAGAAAGCAAAACAGGACAACAAGAACCAATTGAAAACAAGAAAACAATCCGAAAGGACAATGAAATTAAGCCAACTTAAAACAGAAGACAAAAAGAAAGAAATAGAAAAACAACTAGAAAGCCAATTTAAACAACTACCACAACAAATAACTACAGTAGATAATGAGTGGCTCATATTAAAAAAATCATTGACGAAAATAGCAACCACAATATGCGGAACGAAGCAAAGGAAGAAGGAGGGAAAGATGAGCACTCCATGGTGGAATGATATAGTCAAGAACGCCATAAAAAGAAAGAAAAAACTATACAAAATCTGGCTAAAAACTAAAAAGCCAAGCGATTATGATATATACACAATAGAAAGAAGAGAAGTGAAGAAATTAATCAAAGAAGAAAAACATAAAGCATGGTTAAAATTTGGAGAAATGATTAGTAACAATCACAAATCAGCATCCAGAGACTTCTATAGAACAATTAAAGCCATAAGACAAAAGAAAGACAATTATGACCCAACTGAAATCATCAATGATTAACGAGATGGAAAGAATATTTCGAAGAGCTTTTGAATGTAGAAACAAGTCCAAAAACACACAAAAAGCAACTAATAGTTGGTGATAAAGAACCAAATATACTAATGGAAGAAATAGAAGAAACATTATGACTAGCCCCAAGAAACAAAGCCCCTGGAATCGATAACATCCCAGTAGAAATGCTAACAGCAGCGGGAGAGACAGGATGTAAATAGCAACACAGAATATTCAACGCTGCATGGATACAACAGCAAGTCCAAGACGATTGGAAACAGTCCATTATATTACCAATATGGAAAAAGAAGGGCAGCAGAAGAGACTGCAACCAATATAGAGGAATATCGCTATTAAGCCACACAGGGAAGTTATATGCCAAGATAGTTGAAAAAAGATTGAGACCAATTATAGACCCACAACTAAGCGATGCTCAGATGGGCTTCAGGAGGAACAGAGGTTGCACAGATGCCTTATTTATCATAAAACAACTAGTGGAGAAAACAATAGAGCATAATAAAACACTATATACAGCTTTTATTGACCAAGAAAAGGTGTTCGATAGGGTGGACAGGGAACAACTATGGTCCGTATTGCCCTTGTATGGAGTGAGTCACCATCTTGTAGAGATATGCAAGAGCCTCTATGAAAGTAGTCGCACTACAGCAAGATCTTCAGCAGGCTACTCTAAACATTTCACCATTAACTCCGGAGTAAGACAAGGCTGCGTGCTTTTCCCCTTTACCTATCATCACATATATGGACAATATATGCAAATTAGCATGCCCAATCAAAGGAAATATACCAACACGGATGATAACAAGCGATAACACAAAAGAGAACGAAATATACGTACCAGAAAACAACAGAAGAGAGGAAGAAATAAATGAAATACTATTTGCAGACGACCAAGTTCTGATACATGAAACAACTGAGGACCTACAAGAACATATCAACAGGCTAAACAACACTTGTAAACAATACAACATGAAGATCAACATAAGCAAAACAGAAGTAATGGCAATAGCGAGAAAGAAAGAAAAACTAAACATCATAATAGATAATATGACTTTGAAGCAAGTAGACAATTTTAAATATCTAGGTAGCACGTTAACAGAGACAATAACCAAGAGACCGAGATAGATATAAGGTGTAACAAAGCATGCCAAGTTATAGGCCAAGTATCAACACTGTTGAAAAACAAAGCAATAACTATGGAAGCAAAAAGGGCAATATACAAATAAATTTTTCTACCAACTCTGTGCTATCAGTGCCAGAATTGGATGCTGGACTCTAGAACAATAAGAAAGACAACGACCACCGAAATGAAATGTGTCAGGACAGGAAACAGCTTAAGGGAAAGAAGTAAGAAACACTGACCTGAGGAAGAAACTCGAAATTGAACCAGCCATCAAATACATAAAGAAACAACAGATAAATTGGTTCGGCCACATAACAAGACAAAAAGAACTAACAATGACTCAAAGAGCCATAAACAAACGCTACAAAAACGCCAGATTAAGAGGAAGACCGAGAAAGAGATGGATAAAGGGAATACTAGAGTCACTAGGAGGAATAACATCAGAAGAGGCCAACAGAAGAGCAAAGAATCGCAGATTGTTTCTCCCCTCGACGCCAACGGCAGCAGAGGAAGGATAGAAGAAGAAGGGAATCATGGTTGACATGATTGGGGATCCAAGATACGTGAATTTCTGAACTGACTTAAGTGGACAATATTTACAAAGTGATTAATACAGACTAAATATCTTCTTGACTTAGAATTACTTTTTCTGAACACTAATAGACAGTGAAAAAAAAGTTGCATGCTTTGTTAAGGTTGCTGATCAGTGATTGTAGGGTGGCTTCACTATGAGTGACTAGGGCTGCATCGCCAGCAAATATAAGTTCTTTAAGTAGGGCAACTCTTGTTTTGGCACTCAGTCATGCTAAGTTGAACAGTGAGCCATCCGATCTTGTGTGAATATAAATGTCTCCTGAGCTGTTTTCAAAGGTGTAATTTAGAAGGGCAGTAAAAAAGGGTGCCAAAATGGGTGGCAGCAAAAATACATCCCTGTTTCACTCCACTGTCGACTTTAAAACTCTCTGATGAACTCCCATGAGAGTGGATTTTAGCATCGATGTTTTCATGAAAGGACATAATCAGCTTATGTAATAGGACCCCTTAGGTGGGCAACCTATGCTTTCCAACACCTGTAGAGCCCAGCTCTATTTACTGAGTTGAAGGCCTTTGTGAGATCCATAAAGGCAATATAGAGCTGTATATTATTCTCTGCATTTTTCTTGTGAAAATTGAGTGTGAAAATCATGTCTATAGTTGGAAGAATGCGTTCTGCAAGTCTATGCAGGCGTTTTAGTATTACTTTCGCAAAAGCCATGCTGGCTGTGCTAAGGAGAGAGATACCTCTGTAATTATTGCAATAACTCCTGTCTCCTTTGTTTTTGTATAGTATTATGATCTTAGCATCTCTCAAATCATGAGGTATTTCTCCTTGTCTCCAGCATTTGATTAACAGTTTGTATAGATGTGGAAGTAGTACATTTCAGTTTTCATTTAGTATCTCTGTGGGAATGTTGTCGTTTCCTGCAGCTTTTCGTCTTGAGAGGGCATTTATGATGTCAGCAAGTTCATTCATTGTAGGCTCAGAGTCCAGCTCAGACATTGTAGGATATTTAGGTAATGATTGGGCTAGAAGTGTGTTTGCTGGTCTGTCATTATGGTATAGGTTGAGTAGTGTTCTACCCATCTTTCCATTTGTTGTCCCTTGTCAGTAATAGGTTCTCCAAACTTGGATTTTATGGGGTCTAATTTGCTTATTTTTGGACAGAGGGCCTTTTTTATATTGTCATGCATGGTTTTTTGAATCACCACGGTCTGAAGCTTTCTGGATTTCAGAACATAAATTGTTCCAGTATTCATATGTGCATCTTCTTGCTTCGCATTGCCGAATGGCTTGCGTGTGTCTAAGCTGGTCCTTTGTGTTTTGGTTAGGGTTGTTTTTGAAGTTCAGTCATGCCTTTTTCTTACTAGCTATTAGTGGGTCTAGTCTTGTTGAATTTGCTTCGAGCGAGTGGTTTTTTTTTTTTTAGAACTTTTTTTGGCCGTAAAAAGATAGGATGCAGTTATAGATATGTGCTTTCAGAGAGTTCCAGTTGTCATGCAAACTTGAATCTTCTGCTTCTTCTACGAGTTCTTCAAACTTAGATCTAAAAATATCTTTATTTGATGAGATTCTAGTCACTGTGATGTTAATCCTGGTCGCTGTAGGCTCTCTTGATTTGTAAATGTGACTACTTCCAGCTTTAATCTTACTGATGGTGAGAGCGTGGTCTGTATTGCAGTCTGCGCTGTGATATGCTTCTGTTATTCTGTTATTTAAGACTGCACATGTGTTAGAACTAGGCCTAGTTGGTGCCAGTGACCACTTCTAGCATGACGCCATGTTGATTTATGTTTATGTTTTACATTAAAGTAGGTATTAGTTACACATAGATGATTATCTGAACAGAATTCTAGAAGTGAATGAATTCTTCATTGATTTTTCCAATGCTGTGATGGCCTAGGCATTTTGGCCAAGATTGTTGGTCAGATTGTGTGCATGCATTGAAAGCACCAAGTATATATAAAAGCTCTTCTTTTCATTGCTCTAACTAGGTAAAGAAATATCAGTTTTGAAGTACCCCCTGGGTGTTTTAAGCAACTTCAGATATCTGATGCAGTGTGTTTATACTCTGAACTTGTGGGCATCTGAGAAGGTTGTGTAGTATCCTGCTACTCAGGATAAATCTTTTGGGTTTGACATGTTGGGTACCTCATCCATACCTAAACTGGCAGAAGGAAGTTTCCTAACAGGGTAGGACAGATTTTGATTGGATATGAAGTGAGATCATTGGAGGCACCCTGTTTCCAAAGGCTGGGGATTGTAGTATAATGCTGGCAAGTCTGCATCTGCACCAGAAAGAACATTTGATACATTAGAGGAAAACATTTGGCTACAGGGGGACATCCAAAGCATGTAGCATACTTGAAAGTGATGGAAGTTGAACAAATACAGGTGGATTGAATATTAATAACAAAAAAGGAGGAAAGTGATAGACCTTATTTTAAAGAACATAACACCAGTCAAAGTTGAAGACCAGGAGCTTGCATCAGTGAACACATTCACAAACCTAAAACATGGGATGTATTGTAAAACCTGATAGGGGAGCCAGTGAAGATATCAACAAAGTATAAATAAAGCCACAATAGCTTTTACCATTCTAAACAATATCTGGATATCAAACTAGTAAAACCACACAAAAAATGTATGAAAGGATGTATAAAAGTTGTGTACTATATGGATCTGATGCAGGAAACCAATTTTTGTTTGAATACAATGTCGAGACTTCTTCTACACTAATTATCTGAGGAAATATCTTTGCCAGACAAAATGAGCAACCAAGAACTGCTCAAAGGATGCAACCAAGAGTTGTTATAACAAATATATGATGGTGTTTGGCATGTAGAAGGTCTCAGGAACAATCACAAGAACTGCTCAAAGGATGCAACCAAGAGTTGTTATAATAAATATATGATGGTGTTTGGCATGTAGAAGGTCTCTCAGGAACAATCACAAGAACTGCTCAAAGGATGCAACCAAGAGTTGTTATAACAAATATATGATGGTGTTTGGCATGTAGAAGGTCTCTCAGGAACAATCACAAGAACTGCTCAAAGGATGCAACCAAGAGTTGTTATAACAAATATATGATGGTGTTTGGCATGTAGAAGGTCTCTCAGGAACAATCACAAGAACTGCTTAAAGGATGCAACCAAGAGTTGTTATAACAAATATATGATGGTGTTTGGCATGTAGAAGGTCTCTCAGGAACAATCACAAGAACTGCTCAAAGGATGCAACCAAGAGTTGTTATAATAAATATATGATGGTGTTTGGCATGTAGAAGGTCTCTCAGGAACAATCACAAGAACTGCTCAAAGGATGCAACCAAGAGTTGTTATAACAAATATATGATGGTGTTTGGCATGTAGAAGGTCTCAGGAACAATCACAAGAACTGCTCAAAGGATGCAACCAAGAGTTGTTATAACAAATATATGATGGTGTTTGGCATGTAGAAGGTCTCTCAGGAACAATCACAAGAACTGCTCAAAGGATGCAACCAAGAGTTGTTATAACAAATATATGATGGTGTTTGGCATGTAGAAGGTCTCTCAGGAACAATCACAAGAACTGCAAGGGCATAAACTTCTGAGCAAATTTAAAAGTCAAGCATACCAAGGAAAAATTGACAGAGGATGGTGGAAACAGATTAATAGTGTGGGGCAGACATGAGGCACCCTATAAAGAATGGCCACAGACTGCACAAAGTTTGTTGTCATGCTTAAGGACACCACAAGACTGACTGACTGTTATAAGTCTGATGATAAGTAAAGAAAAGAAGACAGAATAAAAGAAGTTCTAAGCCTTGACCCTGGAGATGGGTAAACCAAAACAAAATGAACTACTTCAAGGTTTGCTTTACTGAACTAAATGTTAATTTTGTAATCTATTTTTACCATCTTTGAACAGTGTTATTCCTTGATACTTGAACTCAGATATTTATTTTAACCCATGACATCAGGGAGGTATAAAACAGGTATCAGAGTTCAAGTCAAGATGAATTTCATGACATACATTTTATGTAATATAATTTGTCAATATATTTCAGTGAAGTATTTCAATATCAAAACTAACATAATCATCATCAGAGTAGAGAGGAAGCACGTTGATATAGTGGCATCAGCTCTCATTTTTATCAAGAAATTTGGCTCCCATAGTGCCATTATGAGAACACTTCATGTTGGAGGTTTGTTGATAAAATTTATATATTGATTGCTTTATATTGTGTTTCATAAGTTATTTAAATGTCCAGACGACAGAAAAGAAGTTAAATACCAAATATATGTGGTACCCAGATAGTTCATAGTGTATCACATTAGATAGCACATATTGTATATAGATGAATAGACCATAGATTAGATGACGTAAATATGTGAACAACTGGGCCATATATTATATAACAGAAATAAATGTATATAGATGACTGGGCTATATATTATATAGCAGAAATAAATGTATACAGACCACTGGGCCATATATTATATAGCAGAAATAAATGCATATAGATGACTGGGTCATATATTATATAGCAGAAATAAATGTGTATAGACTACTGGCCCATATATTATATAGCAGAAATAAATGTGTATAGACTACTGGCCCATATATTATATCTATCTATTGACCTTTCGAGCCGTAACCGGCCCATAGGGCGTAGACCAAGATACACCTTCTCCTATATGAATTTTTGTTCTAGCAGTTTTCTTTTAAAGATATTTTATCAAATCTCGCCATCTGTCTCTGTTCTGTGCAAGCAGTTCTATCTCATTGAGGGAGCCGATTCCTGCTGCTCTTGCTTCTCTCATCAATGTTCTTCTCAGTGTCTCCCTGGGTCTTCCTCTTTTTCTTTTACCTGTTGTTTCCCATATGAGGGCTTGCTTTGCTATTCGATTATTATCTCTTCTCATCACATGTCCAACGTATGACCATCGTCTTTTCTTTATTACTGAAGATATTAGTGGTTGATTGGCGATTTCTCTAATTTCCTCGTTTGTTTTGAATTCGTTCCATTCTATACCAAGTATTTTCCTTAGACATTTATTTTCGAATGCGTTCAACTTTGTTTCTATATCTCTTGTTGTTTTCCAGCTTTCACACGCATACGTAAGGGTTGATAGTACATTTGATTTGAATAGCCTAAGTTTTGTGTTTGTGCTAATGAGTTTTGATTTCCACAACTTTTCAAGGCTTCTGAAAGACATTGCTGCTTTAGCCAGTCTGATTCTAATTTCTTTGCTCGTATCCCCTTCTCGATCAATGTGACTTCCAAGATAGATGAAGTGATCGATCTCTTCTACTGGTTTGTTTTCCATGTATATTTTGTCACTTGTTGGAATTAAACTTTTCATGACTTTAGTCTTTTCATGATTGACCTCAAGCCCAATTTTGCTGGCTATTGATGATAGTTCATTTGTGTTTTCCTGCATCGTTTTTATCTGATTGCTGATGAGAACTATGTCATCAGCAAAGTCCAGGTCCTCCAAATGGTCTCCTTGTATCCATTCGATGCCTTTATTACCAGTGCAGCATTTCTTCATTATGAAGTCCATAACAATTCCAAATAACAAGGGCGATAAAATACATCCTTGTTTAACCCCAGTTTCTATTGGGAAACATTCGCTCAGTCCTTCCTCTGTTCGAACTGCACATGTGTAACCATCATACATGTCTTTGATAATATTTATGATTTTTGATGGTAAGCCATATTGCTTCAGAATTTTCCACAAAGAATCTCTATGAATACTATCAAATGCTTTTTTGAAGTCGATGAAGTTAAGTACAAAAGGTTTTTGCTTTTCAATGTGTTCCTCCAATATAAGTCGTAGAGTGAAAATGTGGTCAAGACAGCTTCTCCCTTTTCTAAACCCAGCCTGTTCTTCACGCATTACTGTATCTATTGAATCCTTTATTCTATTTAGGATGATTTTACAGAATAATTTTGAGGCAACTGACAAAAGTGTCACGCCTCTCCAATTGTTACAATCTCTAAGATTGCCCTTTTTTGGGATCTTAACAATGATTCCTTTTTTCCATTTATGAGGCGTCTTCTCTGTTTTCCAAATGATGTTGAACATTTTTGGAGATGTATTAAATTATGGCTATCAATTGCCTAGAGGATCTCAGGCAATTATATTATATAGCAGAAATAAATGTATATAGACCACTGGCCCATATATTATATAGCAGAAATAAATGTGTATAGACTACTGGCCCATATATTATATAGCAGAAATAAATATGTATAGACTACTGGCCCATATATTATATAGCAGAAATAAATGTATATAGATGACTGGGTCATATATTATATATATGGCCCTTTTCGTCTTGTCAGACGGTCTAGTGGAGGCTATTGCGTATTTTTTTGAGGTATTGTTTTTGCCGAACAGCTTCTCTCGTGGCTAATTCTACCAATGTTTGACAAACACACGCGGTCACATAATGAACAGGTCAGGCTCGCTGGTCCACAGGGTTTACCATCCTTTTTCATGAGTCTCTTCTCTTCTAAGTCCTGTCTTAGAACAGTCTCAAATGTTGTTATACCGTTCCTTATACGTGCTCTCCATGATGTGCGATCACTTGCCAGATGTTGCCAGTCGTTTTCACAGATGGCGAAGTCTTTCAGAGATGATTTGCAGATATCTCTATATCGTAGTTTAGGTCTGCCGATTTGTCGTTTTCTGTGTTTTAGCTCGCCATATAGTATTTGCCTAGGAATGCGTTTTTCTTCCATCCGTTGGACATGCCCCAGCCATCTTAGCCTTCGACTTCTGAGCATCGACATGATTGTTAGGGTCTTAGCACGTTGCAGGACAGTTAAGTTGGTTATTTTGTCCTGCCATTTGATGTGCATTATTTTGCGGAGACATCGCATGTGGAAGACATTTAGTCTTTTTTCCTGGTTTGAGTATGTTGTCCAGGTTTCGGATCCATATAGTAGTGTGCTAAGCACACAAGTTTGATATATTAAGAGTTTAGTCTTTTGAGTTAGTTTCGTGTTGTTCCATGCCCTTTTGTGAGTTTGCCGAAGGTCGTAGCTGCCTTACCAATTCGACAGTTTATTTCTTCATCAGAGAGATGGTTTGCGTAACTGTGGATCCAAGATATGTAAATTTCTGTACTGATTCTAGTGGGCAGTCTTTTAGAGTAATAGATATAGGTTTGAAGTCACCTTGATTTAGTATTACTGTCTTCTGAACATTAATTGACAGTGAAAAAGGTCGCATGCTTTATCCAGGTTGTTGATCAGCGACTGTAGGGTGGCCTCACTATGAGCGACTAGGGCTGCATCGTCAGCAAATAAAAATTCTTTAAGTAGGGCAACATTTGTTTTGGTTTTTGCTCTTAGTCGTGCTAGGTTGAACAGTGAGCCATCTGGTCTAGTGCGAATGTAAATATCTCCTGAGCTGTTTTCGAAGGTGTAATTTAGGAGGGCAGCAAAAAATATACCAAAAAGGGTGGGGGCGAGGACACATCCCTGTTTCACTCTTTGTTGACTTTGAAATTCTCTGATGGACTCCCATCAAAATGGACTTGGCCATTCATGTCTTCATGGAAGGAAATTATCAGCCTAAGTAATTTAGGAGGGCAGCCTATGCCTTCTAACACCTTGTAGAGACCATCTCTGTTTACTGTGTCGAATGCCTTTGTGAGATCCACAAAGGCAATATAGAGCGGCATATTTGTTCCCGACATTTTTCCTGCAGTTGTCTAAGAGTGAAGATCATATCTATGGTTGATCTCCCGGGTCTGAAACCGCATTGGGACTCGGGAAGCACCCGTTCTGCAAGTCTATGCAGGCGATTAAGTACGACTCTAGCAAAAGCTTTGCCTGTTGTGCTAAGGAGAGAAATGCCTCTGTAATTGTTGCAGTCACCCCTGTCTCCTTTATTCTTGTACAGCGTTATAATCTTAGCATTTCTCATATCATGAGGTATTTCTCCGTTTCTCCAGCATTTAATTAGCAGTTTGTATAGGTGTGGAAGTAGTACGCTTAGGTTGTCCTTTAGTACATCTGTGGGAATGTTGTCATTTCCTGCAGCTTTCCTCTTGAGAGGGCATTTATAGCGTCAGCAAGTTCGTTCATAGTAGGCTCAACATCCAGTTCAAACATTGTAGGATATTTGGGTATTGATTGTGCTAGAGCTGTGTTTGCTGGTCTGTCGTCACTGTATAGATTAGAGTAGTGTTCAACCCATCTTTGCATTTGTTGTCCCTTGTCAGTAATAGGTTCTCCAAACTTGGATTTTAGGGGGATTCATATATTATATAGCAGAAATAAATGTATATAGATGACTGGGTCATATATTATATCATCATCATCATCAATTGCCTTTCGAGCCGTAACCGGCCCATAGGGCGTAGACCAAGATACACCTTCTCCTATATGAATTTTTTGTTCTAGCAGTTTTCTTTTAAAGATATTTTATCGAATCTCGCCATCTGTCTCTGTTCTGTGCAAGCAGTTCTATCTCATTGAGGGAGCCGATTCCTGCTGCTCTTGCCTCTCTCATCAATGTTCTTCTCAGTGTCTTCCTGGGTCTTCCTCTTTTTCTTTTACCTGTTGTTTCCCATATGAGGGCTTGCTTTGCTATTCGATTATTATCTCTTCTCATCACATGTCCAACGTATGACCATCGTCTTTTCTTTATTACTGAAGATATTAGTGGTTGATTGGTGATTTCTCTAATTTCCTCGTTTGTTTTGAATTCGTTCCATTCTATACCAAGTATTTTCCTTAGACATTTATTTTCGAATGCGTTCAACTTTGTTTCTATATCTCTTGTTGTTTTCCAGCTTTCACACGCATACGTAAGGGTTGATAGTACATTTGATTTGAATAGCCTAAGTTTTGTGTTTGTGCTGATGAGTTTTGATTTCCACAACTTTTCAAGGCTTCTGAAAGACATTGCTGCTTTAGCCATTCTGATTCTAATTTCTTTGCTCGTATCCCCTTCTCGATCAATGTGACTTCCAAGATAGATAAAGTGACCGATCTCTTCTACTGGTTTGTTTTCCATGTATATTTTGTCACTTGTTGGAATTAAACTTTTCATGACTTTAGTCTTTTCATGATTGACCTCAAGCCCAATTTTGCTGGCTATTGATGATAGTTCATTTGTGTTTTCCTGCATCGTTTTTATCTGACTGCTGATGAGAACTATGTCATCAGCAAAGTCGAGGTCCTCCAAATGGTCTCCTTGTATCCATTCGATGCCTTTATTACCAGTGCAGCATTTCTTCATTATGAAGTCCATAACAATTCCAAATAACAAGGGCGATAAAATACATCCTTGTTTAACCCCAGTTTCTATTGGGAAACATTCGCTCAGTCCTTCCTCTGTTCGAACTGCACATGTGTAACCATCATACATGTCTTTGATAATATTTATATAGCAGAAATAAATATGTATAGACTACTGGCCCATATATTATGTAGCAGAAATAAATGTGTATAGACTACTGGGCCATATATTATATCGCAGAAATAAATGTATGCACCACTGGGCCATATATTATGTAGCAGAAATAAATGTGTATAGATGACTGGACCACAAATTAAATAGCAGACATAATCATCATCATGTGCCATACCGGTTGACCGGTAGGTGTTCATGTCCCTCCACAATCTTCTATCTACAGTGCATCGTATCAGTTCTGTTGTTGACTGTTTTCCATGCTATGACACCAAGCTATCCAGTATTTTCTCTCTTTGTCGTCCACGATCTCTCTTTCCTTTTATTTTGCCAGTTGTAACCAAGTATTCCAACTTTCCTCTTCTCATGATGTGCCCGAAAAATGTTGATTGCTTCTTTCTGATGTTTTAACATATGCGTTAACCTATGGTTAGATGGTTAGCGGGGTAGAGTTCTACCCTACCAAAGGAGAAGTAAGGCATCTCCTTTCCTCTGCTAGTCTTCGGGACACCCTTGGGCAAGGTGGAGCTCCCATTTAGCCCCCCTATCAGGGTTATGTGAAGCCATTGGAGCAGGTGGTGGATGGTTGTGGGAGCAGCCGACAAGTAGTGCCGGTTATGGTCCCAACACAGCGATGACAGGCAGAGGATCTCATGTATAGAGACAATGGCTGCGATCTCCGACTAGTACAGTCACTGTCAAGAAGGAAAGGAATGGCAAACTACCTTCTTAAATTGCCTGGAATAATCATGACAAATCAGCAGATATAATGCTAAATATAAATAATTGTATCATGGTAGTAGGAAACTGTTTGTACAGAGCTTCGCAGCTGGAGGCAATTTGATCATCAGAAGTACACCCCTGTTGAGCAAGTGTTTTGGCCCTTTAGCTTCTTGACACTCTAGGGGAGGTGGGTCCGCCTGGGTCATGACTCCCAGGCGTAGACCTCCTTCTGCATTGTCTCTAAGGCTTACACAGTATGTTCAGCACAAAATAGCTACGCTTAATACATAAAACACTAGAAAATAGTTTAACTAACCTAACCTAAGGCTTACATTGTATGTTCAGCACAAAATAGCTACGCTTAATATGCAAAACACTTGAAAATAGTTTAACTAACCTGTCTTGGTTTATCCTAGCAAGTTGCTGCGCTTTCCAGTCGAAATAACTTGGCTACTATTGACAACGCAATTTTATATAACCGTCAGTGTCTGACTTTTGTGGGAATTTGGAAGTCACAGATGAAGATTAATGCCTAGTTGTCTGGCCTTCATGTTGTTCAGGACTTATTGTTTGGACTGCTGTCGCCACAAACACCAGGGGTGATGCTCACATCCGGTCGATTATGTAACTTCTTATCACTTCGTCTCGGGTCCTACTCTGATTCTCCCTACTCTGTTTATGTGGGAGCAATAAGTGGTCAAGGTGTAAAATAGTCGCCCGCTCGACTGGGCTGGACATAATATTATTTGACTGTTGGTCTGTCCCGATTCTGCCATAGCCAGCACGACACTCTTTCAGCTGACTCAGCAATAGTCTTCATTGTTCTTGACCGCATCCCCCCTTAATTCCTATCATCTTTAAGAGAGGGAGAGGGATGGGGTTGTGAGTCCTGGCACTAACCACCGCCGAAAACACTGTCCTCTGGAGTTCCTGATGTTTCAGCTCGGTGGCGAGATCATTGTATTTGGATAGTTTAAATATATGTTGTTCCTCTATCCTAGATTCAAATGGCACTGTGAGCTCTATTAAGATGACGTGGGTCATATTTGACGTGTAGAATGCAATGTCTGGACGCATTTTAGATCTCTTAATGCACTCTGGGTGCTTTCCTCGCCTGGGAGGTCAACCGCCATCTCCCAATCGTTTGCTATGTCCAGGATAGTGGAGTCGTTCCAGTTGTTCTGCTTAGGGCGTGCGGCCTGTCCCGCTCTGAAAAAGTAGGTGTTAGTCATAGCTGGTCAAACTTTATTGTTGGCCTTCATCCGCGCCCCATCCACGGTGGCAGCCAGTTCATGCAGCACTCTTTTGTGTCACCATGTGTACCGCCCTTGGCCTAGTGCTGTCTTGCATGAGGAAAGAACATGCTCTATCGTCTGTCTTCCTCCGTAAATAGATTGTCATCTGTTTTCCCCCACTTCACAAGGTTGCATGCTGATGGTAGAAGGTCGTACGTCAATCTGATTATGTAGCTGAGCGCAGCGGTGCCATATGCCACATGTCATTCCATGTTAGTGTCCTCTGCAAGGCCATATACCATGTGGTCCATTGGCCTTGCTGCACTTGTTGTGCTGCCTTTTTCACACGCTTGTTCTCCTCGACATCTCTGATCTCCCGGACTACCGTGTCCCTACTTTGTCTATTTGTTGCTTTTGACCACCATCGAATGTCTCCGTGATCAAATCCACACCTGTTGGTCTGCATGTAGCTCATTACTTCCTTTAGCTGGAGACCCTCACTTGCTTCGTGTACTACCGTACACGCCTGCCACTTCCGACCGGTCTTTACGGTGGGTTCCACTGTTCTGACAGTTTCGTCTGACGAGCTTTGCAGCATAGCTGCCAGTCTGGCCTTGCCGGCTTTATATTCCTCTAGGACTGACTTGAAGGGAGGACCAGCTTGGCTTTCTTACAGTACAGCACAACATCAGTCAGTCCTGGTGGTACTCCCAGCCATTTCCGCGTGTACTAGTTAATCTTGCTCTCCATCACTTCCACCGTACTTGAACTGATCTCATATATCAGATGAGACCATAACAGTTTGGGTATCAACATGAACTGGAGGCACCAGATTTTAAACTTTCCTAAAAGTCTACTCCGGTCGATGATATGTAGCCCTTGCTTTGTCATCTCTCTTACTCTCTGGACTGCTTTTGTGTCTTTCAATGAGGCATCATACACTCTGCCTAGACTCTATTGGCTCCTCGCAGACGGTTGGGATCCTGTTTCACTACACTGAATGTGACTTGCTTGGTCTTCCCTTGTCTGATGGAGAGGCTTCGTGACTTCCTTGGTTTGAATCTCATCCTGCACCACACGATGAGTTCATCCAAGCATTCAAGCATGCTGCGGGTGTGGCTCTCTTCTGACGCTAGGACCGTGATATCATCCATAGATGCTCTAAGTGGTGGCATGTGGTATCCACCTCCAAGGTCTGGTCCTTTTCCAACTCCCTATGCTGCTTTCAGTATTATCTGCATAGCCATCACGATGAGTATGGGCAAAATTGTACAGCCCATTGCAATGCCGACTGCAATTCTATCCAGTCGGTTGTGTATTCCTGTGTGGAGAAACGCACAGTGAAGCCGGTAAAATACAGCCTGAGCATGGCGGTCACACTCTGGGGTACATTCGGAGAGCCTGCCAAATCATCTGATGTGGGACTGATCCATATGCGTTTGCAAGATCTAGCCATATGACGTCTAGATCTAGCTTCTCAGTTTTTGCTCTCTGTATCGCATCCCATATCATTGTCGTGTGCTCCAAGCATCCGGGGACACCAGGGACTCCTCCCTTCTGTATGGCAGTATCTATGTACCCATTCTCCATGAGGTATGATGTGAGTCTCTTTGTCTTTACAGAGAAGAATACTATACCTTCCACATTCAGTAGGGAGATTGGTCTGAACTGCGTAATCTCATTTGAGTTTAGTTCCTTTGGAATGTACACGCCATTGGCCTTCTTCCACTCCTGGCTTACAATCTGCCTCTTCCATGCACTCCTGAGCAGCCAGTCGCTTCAGTACCTCTGGGCATCTTTTGTAAACCAGGTACGGAACGCCATTTGGACCTGGCGCCAAGTTGTTGCGGGCTCTGTGAACTATATCTAGTACTTCTTGTAACGTCGGAGGCCTATCATTGAATGGGGTGCCCAGTTCTCTCGGCCACAATAGCCCTGTCATCGACTTAAGCGGTTCGTCTCTCTGGCTGTCCGAACAGGTCTCTCTCAGATGTTTCTCCAGCTCTTCCTTGCTGACTGTTAATGTTCCAGATCTTGGTGGTTCAAACAGCTCCTTTGCAAACTTGAACGGGTCTTTGAAGGTTTCCCTGGCCCTCTTGGTTGTTTTCCTTTTTCGATACAATCTTTCTGCTCTACCCAGTGCCTTATGTTTGAATTATTTCCTGGCATGATTTTTCTGCCTCCTAAATCTCTTCTATTTATTTTTGTCATCTGCTTTTCTGTGGTTTCGTGCTTGTCCTTACTTCCTTCGTGCCTAATTTCTTGACACAATAATAATAGACCACTTCGCCTATGCTTTCAAGCTTCTGGGACAAGTTCAGCCGCTTAAGGTGATGGTCTATGGCTTTTGCTAGTGACTTGTCTTGTATCCGGTGGTTCTCGCTGTATCAATTCTATGCCTATATTAACTTCTCTATGTTATCTTCGTGTGTATTACCTTCGCGATGTTGCTTTATTTGATATTTTACATTGACCGTTAACCTCGGTCAGCTGTTAGCCTGTGACAACACGCCCTTCCAGCCCTTGTCAGTTCTGTCTCCGTGACCTTCTCCGGAATGTGGCCCTCGTGTTTACATTGAGGCCAACTCCTGTCTGGGCTCACTGGACGCTGATCGCCAACCTCGTATTACGATGACTTACTCACGTTGTGTTTTGCCGCGACAACTTGTTGGTTGTTCTAGTTCGTGCCCAGAAGGGTGACGCAAGGCTAGATGTTTACACTGGAAACACATAGACAAACGCTTGACTATAAAAGTTAGTCCGACTTTTATTCTGTCACAATGTATTATGGTTACACACACAATAGATTGCCACTTACATACTTGGAGTGCACTCCTCTGGGGATCCACATGCATTCATACTAATTGACTAATTATCTGTGAACCGACCCATCGTCGGCCCACCCCTAAAGTTATTCTGGTTTTTGTGCTATCAAATGAGATGTGGACCGACCCATCGTCGGCCCACCCCTAACCTAACCTAACACTAATTTGTGTGGCAGTCTTCAGTCCACACCGTCTCATTGTATCTCAAGTCGGCTACTCCTAACTATCGTGTGTCTCTTCCAGACTGTCCGTAAGTCATCTCTGCAACCGTCCCCTTCGAGTGTTCACTTCCAGTGCTTCTCTCCAGTGTTCCTTTCTAAAAAATCCCCAAACTTCATAACTATTTAGTTAACTTGCGTTCTGTTCTAATGCTACCAGGTTCTGATAAACCTGTCTTCGGGTCGACCACTTGGTCGCTCGGCGGTTACTAGCACATGTGCACTGTCTCCAAGTGTTGCACTCCAAAGTGCTTTCTAAAGTGTTCTTCTCAAACTCTAGTGTTCACCTCTTAAATTTGGCTCTTGCCAGTCAATCAGAATCTTACTTCCCACACATGTCTGGCCACCCACTTCCCAGGCATCGCCGTCACTATTTTCCACGTGAATCCCAATCCCTTGTTTCCATTTTCTCCCGACCTTGTCTTAATGTCTGGTTTCCTCGACCTTGTTCTATCGTCTGTTGTGCGTGGGACAATGCAGAATTGCAAGTACATGCGGTTAGGGTCCAGACCCCAGTTCATTTCGTGATTGTTAATGTGTATGCCTGTAATGGGAAGGTGAACACACAACAATGGCAGAAGCTCTTTGAGTTCGATGAAGAGAATGTCATTTTCTGCGGAGACTTTAATGCTAGAGGAAACCTGTGGGGTAATGTCATAACCAACAAGCAGGGAGAAGACCTAGAGAACGCACTGGTGTGGGCCGATTTAGTGTGCTTGAATGATGGAAGGGCAACAAGAATGGCCACTCGAACAGGGGACTCTGATAGTGTCATAGACCTGGCACTGGTGTGTTCCACCTTCGCACCGGTTTGCAGGTGGAGTGCACTGTGGTTCCACGGAAGTGATCACTATACATGTGTCCTCCTAATTGAGAAAAGCAGAAATAAAAGCCAGAAAAGAAAGCTCCACACATTCAACTACGAGAAAACGGACCAAGACGTCATTAGCAAAATCAGACATAGGAAACAGAGCGCCCCTCGTAGGAGGCAGGAGAGATGGACGCAGCCACCCTGGTGGAATGTATATGTCGAGGAAGCTTGGCGGAGCAAGAGACAAACAGTCAAGACATGGCAGAAAGCCTGAAGGAATGGAAGAACACAACCTGAGCTCTTGAAGCGTCTGAAAGTAGAGGTCGACCAAAAAATGATGCACTTTAGAATGCGCTAAAGATGCCAAATGGGATGACTTCTGTAAAGTGTGCTCAGAAAAATCGCTCGCCACATTCTGGCGTCTTCATCAGTACATGAATGGCACAACACGACACAGAGGCATACCAGACTTTCAGAGCACAGGTCGGATATGGTACAAATCTGATGAGAGCATAGGGAAGGCCCTGCTTGCCCGCTACATTGAGCAGACGGACCAAAGAAATGAGGCTGTAAGAATGAGGATACGGGGATCGCTGTCAAAATTGTGTAAGCATGTAGGGCTGGAAGAAGATCTCACAATCACAACCGATACAATTCGCACGACACTGTAAAAAAGGTCACACTACACTGCTCCTGGTCCAGATGGTGTTTGGTACGATGACATAGACGATTTAGCTGACGATGACTTGACAAAACTGGCCAATGAGTTTAATGCCAGTATTTGGAGTGGCCAGATTAAGGAGGAGTGGCTACACAGCTACTTACTACCGTTACTGAAGCCAAACAAGGACCATTCTCAGATCAGTGCCTACAGAATCATCACAATGCAGAACACTGCGGACAAGCTGCTGGAGAAAATAGTTGCCTGTGTCCTCACCTGTCACCTTGAACAGAAACGCGTATTCCTACCCACACTCTGAGGTTATAGATATAACAAAGAGACATGGCTCAATGCGGCAGTCTTTGCCTATGACGTCTTCGAAGGCTTCCACAGACGAGAGGAGACATGTGCTGCTGCTTTAGATCTGGAAGATGCATACAACAGGATCATCATCATCGTGTGCCCTCTCCGCAACGAAGGTTGGCTACCATGGATCGCCATTCTACTCTGTTTCTTGCTTTGATGGTGCAGGCTGACATAGATTGACTTGTCCATCTTTTGATGTTACTCATCCATGTTAGTCTTGGTCTGCCTCTGCCTCTTTTGCCTTGTATTTTTCCTTCCAATATTACTTTTAGTAGGCTGTTGTGTCTTTTAACATGCCCCAAAAATGTTATTTGTCTTGTCTTAATTGTATTTAGTAGTTCTCTTTTTATTTTCAGTTGTTTTAAAACTTTGGTGTAGTCTATAAAGCAGGCATATATTGGTTTGTTTACTTCTGTGTACTTTTGAATCAATGTTTTCATGCTGAATATGGATTCTTTTGTCCAATTGTTTTTCTTGAATCCAAATTGTTGCTCCTCTAATTCAGTATTGATTTTATTCTGAATCCTTCCCTGTATAATTTTTAGTAAAATTTTTGTCACCTGGCTCATTAGGCTTATTGTTCTGAAGTCATTGCATTCAACTGCACCATTCTTTTTAGGCAATGCAATGAAAGTTGATGTTTTTAGATCGTTTGGTATGTATCCTGTATAGTATATGTCATTGCATATGTCTGTGATCACTTCGACGCCAAACTCTTCTAGAGCCTGTATCATCTCTATCTGTATATTGTCAGGCCCTATTGCTTTTCCCTTTTTCATTGTTTTTATGGCTTTTTCTACTTCGGATTTCAGGATTTTATAGTTGTATGTACATTTTATGTCTGGCTTTTTGTCCCTTTCGTTATGAAATAATTCTGTTATATATTCTTGTCATCTATCTATTATATCTTTGTTGTCTGATAGCATTCTTCCCTCTTTGTTTGCTATACATCCGATTCCTGCAGCTTTTTCGTCTTTATTCGTCATTCTCTTTATTTCTGTGTGCATCTCTCTTAGGTTTTGTTTACTTTCCATAGTTTCGATTTCTAGACATCTTTGGTTGAGCCAGTCTTCTTTTGCCTTTTTGCATATTCTCCGTATTTCATTGTCTGTATCCTTGTATCTGGCAGTGTTTTTCGTTTGTCTTCTTTCTTTCATTTTTTCTAATATTTTGTCTGTTACCCATTTTTTATTTTTGTTACTTTCCTTTTTGGGCAAGGTGTTGCAGGATTCTTGCATGCTGTTTTTTATGCACTGCCATTTTGTTGTGACTTTTTCCTCAGGATTTTCTCTTCTGTACTGCTCAATCCCCTCTTCTAGTAGCTTCTGATATGTGTTCTTTACTTGTACAATATAAGTTTCTTGTACATCTTTCTGGTTTAACGCTGTTATATCTATTTGGTGTTGCTGCATTAGTTTTTTGTTTGTTTATTTTTAATTTGATTTTCATTTTTATTATTACATGATTGTGGTCTGAATTTATATCTGCTCCTGGGTAGGTTTTGGCTTTCTTGACGCTGTTCCTGAATCTGTATTTTATTATTATGTAATCTATTTGATTTCTCTTCTTGTCTCCAGTGCTTTTCCATGTGTATAATTTTCTTTTCTCTTGCTCAAAGAAGGTGTTGCATATTCAGTCTGTTTTCTTTCTCAAAATCTTTCTCCTCTGTTATTTCTTTTTCCTAGACCATGATTTCCTATAATGGTTTTATATTTACCTTTTCCTACTTTAGCGTTCATATCACCCATTATAATCAAGATGTCTGTTGATTTCACTTGCTTCATAACTGTGTTTAGATCTTCATAGTATGCCTCTATTTGTTCGTCTGTATAGTCTTGAGTAGGTGCGTATGTCTGTAATATTGCTATGTCGAATGGTTTTGCCTTCATTTTTATTAGTATATTCCTTCATTATATGTCAATTGAGTATTTATATATTTTTGTAGTTCTCGTTTTATTAGAATGCCTACTCCTCTTTGATGTTCTTTTGTGTTTCCTGAATATATAAATGTATATTTATTGTCTTGTATGTATCCACTTTCCTTCCATCTTGTACCCACAACAGGGTACCATATGAATATCTCATGCATATGCTCCTCAAACTGGCGTGCACCCCTTCCTCATTAGATGTATCGCCGCGGCACTGTTTCAGAGGAAGGTGATACTCTGATGTGGAAGTTGGTCTTCCGAGCCAACATCCATTTGTCCAGTGCTGCCACAAGGCTCACCATTGTCACCAGTTCTATTTAACTTGTACACAATAACGATCACAGAACAACAGCTGGATGGGAGGGGAAGAACTATGACTTTTGCTGATGATATTCTGGTATATCGACAGGGAAGAGACAGACGGGGAATCGCCTCCACAACGCAAGATGAACTCGATCGCATTTCTTCCTGGTGTGGGGTTTCAGGTGCCTTGGTTAATCCTAATAAAGCATCAGTTTCATGGTTCTCCCGTAACAATTATATCGTTAATACGACCACACTGGTAGTATGAATGGGAGCTGATGAGGTGACCAGGGACAAGTTGATGACATACCTCGGAGTTAAGTTTGATCGCAGCCTGTGTTTTCGGGACCACGACGACCATGTGATAACAAAATCGCACAAAGGATTAGCCGCCTTGAAGGTCATGGAAGTTGCCAACATCGAGCAGAGGCTACTTACTCTTCTGTTCCAGGGATTAGTCCTCGCACCAATCGAGTATGCCCTGGCAATTCTTACTGTCAGTGCGACTCAAATTGATAGGCTGGAGAAAATACAAAATGAAGCCATGCGCATTATCCTGGGATGTACAAGGGACACTCCCTGTGTAGCAATGAGGTATCTTCTTGACTTTCCAACCATGGATGACAGAATCAATATCTGGAGAGCACGAGCATACCCAAAGATTAGTACAGATACAGAGCATCCATTGCACCACGTGCTCAACACAGAGAAAGGTGCCAGGCTAAAAAGAGGCAAATCATGGGTGGGCCGAGCAGAAGATGTCATCAAACAGGTCTGTGGGCTTACCAATATCAGTGTTGGTGAGGAGTGGATACCGGTGCCTGCGTAATTCAAGGGGACTTTCTCGTGTATTGTCACACTTGACAGGAAAAGTAGGGAACAGAACCCGGTCGTGGTTAATGCTGAGGCAAACGGTCTCATCTGCGATAACACCGATGAGAAAGATGCAGTCATCTATACAGATGGATCTGTAAGACGACACCAGAGAGGTGCATGGGCATTTACAGTACGCTCGGCAGGCAGAATAGTCGAGGAAGGCAGTGGTGCATACGTCATGACCATGAGTAGCATGACAATGGCAGTGACCAAGACATTCAAATGGTTAGAGTCACAAGACTACACCCACGCATGTATACTGAGTGATTCGATGAGCATGATAAAAAAGTGGAGGCGGGCTATGTACGCATGCAGTGGGTAGAGTCGTTGCAGAAATCCAAAATACGTAAGGTCACCTTTGTCTATGTCCCTGGACATGCAGGAGTGCGGAGAAATGAAAGAGCGGATAGGTTGGCTAGCTGCGCTGTCGTTGAGAACAGGAACCAATGGATCGGGCGGACATCATCAATGCCCTCCGAGATGTGGGAAGAGCACATGACTTCGACAAACACAGATCCACGTCACTTCTTCGGATGATAGAAATGGGAGTTAAGATGGGCACAGCTAGAAATGAGAAACTTAGTGGCTGTGTAAGAAGACTTATCAACCAACATAGAACTGGAGTCTTCAGTCTCTGGACACTGAGGGAATTGCTGAGGAGGGGATCTGAGCACCTATGGACATGTTCGGAGTGCAATGATGATGACCCGCAAATAACTCAATAAACCTGTCTACGGGTCGACCACTTGGTTGCCTGGCGATTACTAGCACATGTGCACTGTTTCCGAGTGTTTCACTCCAAAGTGCTTTCTAAAGTGTTCTTCTCAAACTCTAGTGTTCACCTCTTAAATTTAGCTCTACATTTAGCAGGAACAATTGTTATACATACACATCATCTGGGTGTTCCACTATTCTAGAGGTAATTATCTCTCAGTTGCCAATGAAACATAAGCTTTTTAGACACCAATCAACTGAATGTAAGTTTCAGTATTTTTCTCTTTTTTTCTTCACTTCTTCTCTTGTATCTGTTCAGGTATCGAGGGAAATACAAAGTTCTTGTTCGTCTTACTCTGGGTCTACCACTTTTAATGTATGCTTTGTATGGTAAGGAATCACACATCATTCTTTCTAAATGGGCAAACCAGTTTATTTGTTGTTTCTATATGTAGCTTAGGATTGGCTCAATGGCTACTCTTTCTCTTATAGTGTCATTTCTGATTGTGTCTTTTCTGGTTACTCCAAGCGCTTTTCTCGGTCATTATAATCTTGTGTGACAAGCTTTCTTTTGTGCTTAGAAGTGACTACATTTGGCATTGCTAGCACAATGTTGGAATGAATATACTCTGTATAAGTTTCTTGGTGGTAATAGGTATTACTTTATGTTGAGTTTAGGGGATAGCTGTCCCAACATTTGGTTTGCCTTGTTGTACCGTATATCTATTTCTTTGTTGATTTTACCATCTTCAGAGAATATTGTTCCTAGGAAAGAGGCAAAGCTCCAGGGCCTGACAATATAACAATCGAAGAGATAAATGCATTAGGAGAGCTGGGAGTACAAGTCATAACAAAATTACTCAATGACATATATAACACTGGACACATACCCGAAGATCTACTAAAATCTATCTTTGTAGCCATACCGAAGAAGTCAGGCGCCACTGATTGTGAAGACCATCGCACTATTAGTCTCATGAGCCATATGACTAAAATATTACTAAGAATAATCATGAGACGTGTAAGGAACAAAATAAAACCAGAAATAAGTGAGGAACAATGTGGATTTGTGGAAGGAAAGGGCACCAATAAAGCAATATACATCTTAAGGACATTGATAGAAAGATCTATAGAGGTAAAGAAAGATCTATATATGTGCTTTATAGACTACACATGTGCATTTGACAAAGTAAAGCATGTGGAAATAATAAATATGCTGGAGAAATTAGACATTGATGGCAAGGATCTGCGAATCATAAAAAACATGTGCTGGCAACAAACAGCAGCTATATGAATTAACAACCAAACAGGACAATTTCAATATATAAAACAAGGAGTCAGACAAGGCTGTGTTCTGTCACCGGACTTGTTTTCACTTTACAGCGAATATATTATGAGATCAATAGTAGACAAAAAAGGAATTGAAGTCAACGGTCACAACATAAATAATTTGCGATATGCGGATGACACAGTCTTAATAGCAGAGACAGAGAACGAACAACAAGAAATGATAGACATAATAGTAGAAGAAAGCAACAAGAAAGGTCTCAGTCTGAATAGTAAGAAAACAGAAGTAATGGTTATATCGAAGAAACAATCATCACCATCATGCAGCATAAAAATAAACGAGACAAATCTAAAACAAGTGCAACATTTCAAATACTTGGGCACAATAATTACATCAGATGGGAGATGCACCACAGAAATAAAAAGCAGAATAGCTCAGGCCAAAATAGCATTTCAGAAAATGAAAAATATCTTATGCAACAAATCTATATCAATAAAAATGAGAAAGAGAGTTCATCGGTGCTATATACAACCAATTCTGACCTATGGAAGCGAATCATGGACAGTAGACAAACAAATGAAAAGACGGTTAGAGGCCACAGAGATGGGATTTCTCAGAAGAATGTTGAAAGTTCCCTGGACAGATAAAAAGACCAATGAGGAAGTTCTCAAAGAGGCCAACACAAAAAGGGAGCTCTTAAAAAACATCAGAAAGAAGCAATCAACATTTTTCGTGCACATCATGAGAAGAGGAAAGTTGGAATACTTGGTTACAACTGGCAAAATAAAAGGAAAGAGAGATCGCGGACGACAAAGAGAGAAAATACTGGATAGCTTGGTGTCATGGCATGGAAAACAGTCAACAACAGAACTGATACGATACACTGTAGATAGAAGATTGTGGAGGGACATGATCGCCTACGCCAACCGGCAGGGTACATGATGATGATGATTTTCATGTTATTCGTTTTACATTATTTATTCAAGGAAGTAGATGTTGTTGAAGTTCTGTTTCTTCTAAAGCTGTTAGAGCCTGGTCATCAGTAAACATTTCATTTATATCTTCACACTGTGATTTGGCACTGCTCACGGTGTGCACAGAGCACTAAACTCAGTAGCTCCAGCAACAGGCTGGACTTGGAATATGAGGAAACTGCAACAAGGAACACTTTTCATACACAGCCTGTAAAAGTTGCTACTGCCTATCCGCCATATTGACTGGTATTACACATATATGTCATGCAGAGCTATGCATTACACTCTCTAACTTTCCCTCCATGAAAGACAAGATTACAATTTATTGAGCATGTGATCACCTTCAAGTTAGTGCTTACCCACTGTAAAGTGTAATCTGGAGTCAGAAAGGTAGCAGGTTAAAGAGCTGATCTTTATCATACTCTGTCATATTTTCTGGAGGCCCATTTGAGTGTCACTGATCTGTAGTTCTATAATTATTGTTAACCTTATTTCTATAATTTTGGTATACAGCCTTTTTACATGGCTGAGGAGGAGATACCACTGTATATGTTGCAGTCTCTTGTTACCTACT
Organism: Megaustenia siamemsis; assembly: GCA_032433765.1. Classification (NCBI taxonomy): domain Eukaryota; kingdom Metazoa; phylum Mollusca; class Gastropoda; order Stylommatophora; family Ariophantidae; genus Megaustenia; species Megaustenia siamemsis. The sequence goes on from JAVIAB010000008.1 coordinate 75,520,331, forward strand.
TTTTTTCATATTGGTACGATAATTGACTGTTGGCAGTTTTCTGGAGCTTTCTATTGTTGCCATAATGTGTTAAATATTCTGTGTAGCCATGCGACTCCTGTTTCTCCTACAGACTATTATTTCTACTGGTATGTCTATCCCAGGTGCTTTATTTCTTGGTGCATGCTTTATTACTTCATAAATTTCTTCTTTTATGAAGTTAGGTTCATTGTCTCTGCATGCTTGTGTGGTTTTTGCCATATAATAATATTTGTAGTATATTGTATATTGCCATAATATTGGTAGTTAGTGCCATGTTCAGTAGGTCTTCAAAATATTCTGTTGCATAAGTGGTTTTTTTTTTCCTTTTGGCTTTCCTTCTTTGTTATTTATAAGTTCAGTGGGATTGTATTTTTCTTTTCTTGCTCTTGTTTCTCTTATTGCTTTGTGGAAGTCTTTTGTGACTGCCTAAAAGTCCCTGCTCATCCTTTGATCACCCATGTCCAAGTATTTTGCTTTGCTTCTTTGATCATGATTTTAACTTTTTTTCTGGGCTTAGGTGTATTTTTATTATTCTTCTTGATTATTCTTTTTCTACTTTTCTTTATTTAAGTGTTTCTCTCATTGTATCATTGAGTATGCTCGGGAAAATAAAATAGGCTGTGGTTAGCGTCATGCTGATAAAATCAGCTTCCTTTTTGTGTCAGGATATTCTTATTAAACAGACAGTCTTGCTGGGTTGGCTGTTGTGGAGAATGGGGACGCTGGCTGATATTATATGTGGGACAAGTGATTCAGGCAATGAATATCATCATCTTATGCCATACCGGTTGGCATAGGAGATCATGTCCTTCCACAATCTTCTATCTACAGTGCATCATATCAGTTCTGTTGTTGACTATTTTCCATGTCAGGACACCAATATCCAGTATGTTCTCTCTTTGTCATCCACGATCTCTCTTTCCTTTTATTTTGCCAGTTGTAACCAAGTATTCCAACTTTCCTCTTCTCATGATGTGCCCAAAAAATGTTGATTGTTTCTTTCTGATGTTTTTTAGGAGCTCCCTTTTTGTGTTGACCTCTTTGAGAACTTCCTCATAGTCTTTTTAGCTGTCCAGTGAACTTTCAACATTCTTCTGAGAAATCCCATCTCTGTGGTCTCTAATCGTCTTTTCATTTGTTTGTCTACTGTCCATGATTCGCTTCCATGGGTCAGAATTGGTTCTATATGGCACAGATGAACTCTCTCATTTCTACTGACATAGATTGAGATGATAGACAGGAATGGCAAACTACCTTCTTAAATTGCCTAGACTAATCATGACAAATCAATGAATCTACATCCTGGAATTAGCTGCAAGAGCATCACATCAAAAGGTTGATGCCAGCAAGCAATATGCAGTGGGCCAAAGAAGACTTGTAAATCCACACAGAACTAGGGTTGTCAGTGACTGCACATTGAAGGGATATACTGAGAAGGGGATACTAGCATTTACAGAGTAGTCTGATGTTAAGAACAGATGGTCTATCAATTAACTGACAATTGTTTGATATACATCAATGGTCCACACATAGCTAATACAATAGTTATACATCTGTAGATGTCTGTCCTATACATGAGGCAGCAGATACAATTTTATATATATATATATAACATAACCACTAATATCTTCAGTAATAAAGAAAAGACGATGGTCATACGTTGGACATGTGATGAGAAGAGATAATAATCGAATAGCAAAGCAAGCCCTCATATGGGAAACAACAGGTAAAAGAAAAAGAGGAAGACCCAGGGAGACACTGAGAAGAACATTGATGAGAGAGGCAAGAGCAGCAGGAATCGGCTCCCTCAATGAGATAGAACTGCTTGCACAGAACAGAGACAGATGGCGAGATTTATAAAATATCTTTAAAAGAAAACTGCTAGAACAAAAATTCATATAGGAGAAGGTGTATCTTGGTCTACGCCCTATGGGCCGGTTACGGCTCGAAAGGTCAATAGATAGATAGATAGATATATAACATAGATTGAATAGCAGGCACAAATGTATATTGATGGGTGGAGTGTAAAATTATCAAAGATAATGTTGTATATATATATATCATAGTTATTTGCCCACAATAGTCATTTTTGTGTCACTATGGTCTGAATTTTGTGCATATTGATGACATATCTTTATGACTTAGCAGGTCGGTAAGGGATAATTGTATTTATGCTCAGAGAAATACATAGAATATGGAGATCAAAGTAGCAACGATAAACATATGCGGGATAAAAAATAAAGAAACCGAACTTATAGAAGAAATGACAAAAAGGAAAATTAAAATACTAGGATTAGCGGACACCAGAGTAAAAGGACAACAGATAAAGAAAACACACATGAACTACACGAAAATATTCTCGGGAGTCGACAACACAGAAAGAGCAACACATGGAGTAGGTTTTATCATCGACCCAGAACACGCAAAGAACATTCTAGAAATAAAATACCATTCAGAAAGAATTATCTCAATTAAACTGCTAGAAGACGAACGAAAAACAAATTACATTCAAATCTATGCACCATGCAACAACAATGTAAAAGGGCCTGACAGGGAAAGATAGAGGATGAAGAGATAAATGGATTGATATCAAAGGTTCAAGAGGGAAAACATTCAAAGAAACCTTAGCATATCCTTGAAGATGAAAAGAATAGCTTGAGCAACTCAATGTGTTGGTGCTTTAAAGACATGATAACTAAGGGACAGTGCATGTAGGCAGACAATGTTATAACATGATCCATATATTTTCGCTGATCGATTTTCATACAATACAGGTTCTGTACGAGCATGTCAAAAGTTCCTGATCACTTATCATAAGAGGACTTTGCCATTGCTGTACTCCAGCTGCAAAACTGAAGGTAGGCAATTGAAAAATATTGTCTTTTCAAAAATACTAAAGTGTTTCTTTTCTTGATGTGTGCATCCATACATAAATACTAAAGTGTTTCTTTTCTTGATTTATACATAAATACTAAAGTGTTTCTTTTCTTGATTTATACATCCATACATAAATACTAAAGTGTTTCTTTCCTTCACGTGTACATCCATACATAAATACTAAAGTGTTTCTTTTCTTCACGTGTACATAAATACTAAAGTGTTTCTTTTCTTGATGTGTACATCCATACATAAATACCAATGTGTTTCTTTTCTTGATGTATACATCCATACATAAATACTAAAGTGTTTCTTTTCTTGATGTGTACATCCATACATAAATACTAACATGCTCCTTTTCTTGATTAAACATCCATGCATAAATACTAAAGTATTTCTTTTCTTGCATTGTATATCTATTTCATTGTTGATTTTATCATCTTTATAGAATGATGTTTCCTGAAATTTAATGTATTACTTATTTTATAATTTGATGTTCTATAGCTATGTTTAGTGTCTTCTTTGTCTTCCTATTGATATAACCTCTGTTTTTTCAATACTTCTTCTTCTACCTTTCAGCTTCCTGTGGAGAATAGGTCTTCAACAAACACTTTCCAAGCAGTTTTGTTTCTTGCTATTCTTTTAAGATCATTCCATATTTTCCCCAACATATTCATCTCCTCTCCCATCTGTCTTCTCCAAGAATATTTGTGTCTTTTTCCTTGGGGATTCAAAAAAGGGCCTGTTGTGTAATACTTTCAGTTGGCTTCTGCAGTGTGTGTCCTATCCAGCACCATCGTCTTTGTTGTATCGCTCTATCCACTGGTATTTGACTGGTATGTTTCCATCATTTTATGTTAGTTATTTTGTTCTGCCATTTTCATCCTTTTATTCTGCACAAGCATCCATTAATGAAGGTCTTTGACTTTCCCATGAAGTTTTTTCCGCTTATTTTATTTTGCAGTACAGGATAGCCAGTCCCATGCTAAACCCTATTTAGTCGCTGATTATGAACATTTTCAGTACTTATTTTCATGTTATTCATTTTACATTCTTTATTCAAGGAAAGTAGATGTTGTTGAAGTTCTGTTTCTTCTAAAGCTAATAGGGCCTGGTCATCAGCAAACATTTCATTTATATCTTCACACTGTGATTTGGCCTCCTTGTATATGTTGTCAATGTAAGTGATAAACAACAGTGGTTACAACACGTAGCCTTGTCTTACTCCAGATGTTACAACAAATTGTTTTGATGTTTCTTAGCTTGCTCTAACTTCTGCAGTTACATAATATAAACTCTTGCAAGATCTCATAACTTGGTCATTTACTTCATAATGAGCCAAGGCTTGCCATAATATATTTCTATCCACCCTATTGAAACAGTAAGTAGAAAAACTTAAATACCCCACAATAAATAGAAACATGAATGCAATAAATAAAATATTTAAATACCACATAATAAATTGAAAAATGTATTTGCTGTAACTTAGTGAGGAGTAGGTTGCTGCTGTAAGGTCTGTTGCTGCTGTAAGGTCTGTCAAGACCTTTGACAATACATGAAAATACATTCATCAGAAAAAAGGAAAGCTTTGTTGTGTAAGTATTATCTCAGTGCTACAACTCAAGTAACAAGTTAATCACTACTTGTGATTGCATTCCGCAATCTATCCTCTCTGCTACTTGTGGTTGCCTTCCGCAACCTATCTCTTCTCTTCCATACTTCCCAAACTGATCAGGCGCTATTGTAAAAGGAGGAATTGCACGGCAAAATGGGTAGAGACTGAATTTGTGCAGAACATTGCGAAAGGGGATAAGAGTGACGTGGCATGTGATGACGTGCGTTGGCAGGGGAGATGGTTTTTTGGGCAGTTAGAGTGAGTCGTTGGCAGTTTTTTTCATCTCATCTGGGACGGGCCTCATATCCTGGAACTTGAAAAGGAAGGAAGGACATGGCTAGCTGTTTATTCATCATCTTTATATGTGGACATCAGCACCAACATACCTGCTGAGCAGTGACAAACGGACTTAATGGTAGAGAACTAATGAAGTTCCTTGTGGAACTTAGAGATAAGCAAAGTCGCTAGAGTGATAATCATGGAGAATACGTCTCATGTTTAAGTCGAGACAGTCCTGTGTTTGAATAAATGTGTAGTTTTTCCAGTTATTTTATTAACTCAATTTTTCAGTGTAGATTCATGTAGTGTGGAAGACACAACAGTCTTAAAAAGTGCCTACAAGATATTACATACGTGAACAGCAGAGTACACGGTCAATTGCTAGTCTGTTTCTTGTGAAAATATCATGTGACTTGCTACGTGGAAATTAATCAACTCACGTCATTTTCTATGAATGGTTTAGTTAAAAACCCTTGTTCGTATGTGTTACGGTCACAGTGACAAATGACATAGAGATGAACAAACCATAAAATCAACGTGAAGTACACCATTGAACACAAGCATGACAAAAGCGGCACAAGTACAAACAGAGATTAACGCATATAGAAGGCGCTACACATTTTTAACGCATAAAGAAGACGGTACACTATTCTCTCTGTGTTCAAAACCAACTGTGTATCTGAACAATTCTAGAGTTTCTCTGTAGTTGATATCTTCTTCTGTATTCTTGGGGTTGGTTCATCAGATGACATTGTCTAGCAATGTATCCCACTTTATTGCACCTATAGCATCTCCTACTCTCTTGTATAAAATTTACTACACCTTTGTAGTTTTGCCCTGTTTATTTTTTGTCTTGTGTTTTCGATCTCCATTGGACTCTCTTGTCTATTCACCCTGAATGGGTTTTCCTTCTTTGGTATTTGTTTTCTTCAAACCTTTTGCTAATACTTTCTTTCTCTATGGCTGCATTCATGACTTGCGATAATGTTGTAAGTGTTCTTGCTAATTGCAATTTTAATCCTTTATTTCTTAATCCTGCTATGAATGTTACTATAAGTAATTTATTTACATGTTCGTTATCTATCCCTTGTCCAAATTCTTGTTCTACTAATTCCAATAATTTTTCTCCTACTCCATGTACTGAATTTATCTACTTCCCCTGTGAATATAGCATCCTTTTAGTTGCCTCCTGAATCTGTATATTACTCCCTAACTTCTCAATAGCTTCCCCCATCTTATGCATTGTCTGAAACATCTATACCTCCTGTCCTACTCCTTCCATTTCTTCTTTTCTACTATCCTCTTTTCAATTGAATATACAATATCTCTCTACTTCCTTCTAATAGTTTCCACATAGTAAAATTTGTGCCTACTTAATATTATGAGCATCCACACTTAACATATTACATCTTATTTGTACAACATAATATATACATAGCATACAATCTATGTTACCTTATTACCAACATCCTGTGTATCCTTCAACTTGCTACTATTTTTACTTCCCTTACCAAGTCCACCCTTATTCCCAAACTTTTAATCCCTACTTATCTGTTACCTTACATGTATGTCTAATCTAAAAAAAAACAACTATAGAACACACATGATGTTGCTATAATTCACAGGATATTATTGATACATTCTACCATTCACACATATGCTATTTAAGTATAACTCTTGACTTGTTTCTCTGGCTCTCTGTGGAAATATTTAAAGTCTCTATTTGCCACTTTTACTAATTTAATAATAACACTTACTAGTTTATCTTGTACTAACTCCTTAAACGAATGACACTCAATATTTAATTAGGTATTAATTCACGTTTGAAGATCTTTATATTTGCCTTTCATCAGCAATGTTATGACTAATAATCCAACTTAAATGTAACAGTCTCGTGACTACACCTGTTTCAGTGACACATCCCGTTTCACGTTTTTCAATAGTAATGTCATCTTGCCTCTCTGTTACGGTGCTTGAAGTTTCTGCATGAATGTTATTATCCCATCTGGTTGACCTGCGTTCGTTCTGCCTAACAATGAAAACAACTTCCGACATCAACTGTGTTTGCACTCTGTTCTTACACACAGTCTAACTTGTTGATACTGTGAATAGTTCTTGTTTCCAACCCTGTTTGATGAAATACCGCTTGTGATGTGGTGGTCACAGACACCAATGTAATGAAATGTGTTGCTGTCCAGTTCAAAATGTCTCAATAGCGTCACACAGGTAAATGTAAAAGTAATTGTAATGCTCACAGGTTCAAAGGCATCACAAGATAATGTGGTAACACTGTAGCCGTAAACTGGACGTCTTCATGGTGGTAGGCCATTGTAATCTATTGTCTTAAACGTAGCACAGGCCATATCTGAACGTCGAGCTCTACAGCGTCTACCTGTCAATACGTTACAGGCTCATTATTTTAGTGATTTCCTTCCACTGTCGCCGCTTGCTCTTCCTTTAAGATCTGTACTCAGTTGTTGATGTCAATTGTCTTTCTGTACTTTGCGTTGTTTGACTCCAGGGGTTGGGTTGTTCTACAATACATGTTTCATTGAACCAATTACAAACATAAGTCTCATGTCAAAACATAGTAAGATTTTAATTTCATATTTCCACAAACAGCAATGTACAATCATAAATACCCAGCGGCCGGACATCTCCACTCGGGTATCAAAGTAAGCTAGGTACCTCTGACTCTTGGACTCACTTTCGACTTACTCTCCTACATGAGAGTTTCTACCACCTATTGAAACTTAACCCTATTCACTACTATCTATCACAAAGCATGTGCTCTACTATGGCTACTAAGCTCACATGTCCTTGTGGTGTGTGCCAGTCTCCTGAGTCTCTAGCTTGCATGTGGTCTCGATCTCTCTCTAAAACCCTCTGCATGGCCTTAAGTACCTTGTACCCCAGCCAATCAACAATTACTTCCTTAATTTCCTAGCCAGTGACTTCTCTCGATGCCATAACCTATCTCACCTTAACCTTCCCTATGTCCCTGGACATGCTGGAGTACGGGGAAATGAAAGAGCGGACAGGTTGGTTAGCTGCGCTGTCGTTGAGGACGGGCAACCAATGGATCGGATGGACATCATCTATGCCCTCCGCGATGTGGGAAGAGCACAGGACTTCGACAAATACAGATCCACGTCACTTCTTCGGATGATGGAGATGGGAGTTAAGGTGGGCACAGCCAGAAATGAGACACTTAGTGTACCGTAAGAAAACTTATCAACCAACATAGAACTGGAGTCGTCAGTCGCTGGACACTGCGGGACTTGCTGAGGAGGGGATCTAAGCACCTATGGACATGTTCGGAGTGCAATGATGATGACCCACAAATAACTCAATAACCTTCTCTTATTTCTATTTACTCCTCCGTGCTTCTCTATCCATCTATCTATCTATTGTCCTTTTGAGCTGAAGATGGCACATAGGGCAGAACCACAAAACAAAACAAACCTTGCATGCCAAAATGACACATATAGCAGAGATCCCTGCTTCTAAAATCTATGGCTCTGTTTCCATAACAATACTTTTTACAATGATAGCTTGTCAAGCCATCAATCAACCTCCTTAGTCGCCTCTTACAACATGCCTGGAAGGTCACAATGTCACTATTCTTTACTTCCCTCATAATGAGGCCCTGGTAACACACGGGATATCTGCGCTTCTCACCGGTCTCCAATATCACGAGATTCTCTCATCTCTACTCACCCAACAACAGTTCACCCAACATCCCATGAATGTCACTTTCCCCGCACATACCATGTTACTCTCATTTCTCCTCACACCATCCCTACTCCAATTATTCCCCTACATTCCTCCTTCCCTGGCTACAAATGGCTATCCGACCCAGGCTATATCATTATGTGATGCTATTCTATCCCAGCCTATATACTGATACAGTCGTCCCTTAGGGCTTGTAGTATTTTTCACCATCCATCTCAATTCCTGGCAAGATGTTCGATCTTACCTAATGAGTCTATGCCTGCCAACTTTGCTTCTCTTATAAGTGTTCTTTTTAGTGTTTCTCTAAGTCTTCCTCTTTTTCTGTATCCTGATGTTTCCCACAGAAGAGCCTGTTTTGAAATTCTTTTGTTGTCTTTTCTCAACATATGTCCAACACATTCTCTTCTTAATGGTAGGTGAGATTATTAATTGCATGTCCATGTCTCTTATCTCTATATTAGTCTTGAATTCATTCCATTGTACACAGAATATCCTTTTTAGGCATTTGTCTTCAAAAGTGTTAAGTTTTCTGTCAATCTCTTTTGTTGTTTTCCTGCTTTCACATGCATGGGTAAGGGTTGGTAATATGTTTGAGTTGAATATTCTAAATTTAGTTTTCTCACTTGGTAATTTTTTTGTTGAGCAGGTTTATCTGCATGACTCATAATAACACTAGACTCATAATAACACTAGACTCAACTCATTATAACACTAGTAGATTATACATCATCCATGGTTTCCCTGCCCAGAGAAAACTCAGGGTGAGATTGTCAGTTCCACCATGCCCAACCATTACACTGCAAGATAGAAGTAAACATATCCACCATCTTGAATCATACCTGAAGTTATCATAGGTTGATCGGGTGATCATTCAAAACTGCTGTAACCTATCCCTTAACCATTAGTATTCTCTAGCAGAGACTATTTTCTATATGTTATATGTAGTTATGATTCGATTTCTTTTCTATATTAATTGTCTTATTGAAAGATGGCATCTTTGCAGTGCCTGTTTCTTTAAAATCCACATTTTTGTGGGGGGGGGGGGGGGGGTGTTATTCCTGTAGTGAGTACAATCTCACATATTGTCTTTTTTCTTTCAAATGAGTATAATGACCTCATTCTTCCACCCCAGCCTCTGTATTCATTGTATTACACGTTTGGTGTAGCCAGAGTCTATTGCAACATTCCCTTTAGGTTTTAATAACTTTGTTAGTACATCATTAGAACCTGGTGTTTTAATTCCATAAGAATTCCTTCTTTTGGTTTTTAGGATCTTATGTGTTGGTTATATTTTGGTTTTCCTTCATATGATTCTGCTGGTAGTTGTTTAAGGTATCTCTTTTTATCTTTCAAGTATGGAGTTCTTTCTTATTTTTTTTTACTAAATTTATATATTTTTTTGTATAATTGTTTTATTTTTGTCTTGCCCTGTTCCTTTTTACTGTCCAGCATATCTCTGTGGCTGTTTTCAAAATGTTGTTCTTGGATTGTTCTATTCACCTCAACTGTTGCTCTGTTTCTTTTATGAGAAACTATTTCTCTGTCTGCCTGCGATCAAGACTCAATCAGAGTAGGATTCCAGATTCTCTCATGAAGTCACCTGTCTGTTTAAGCGAATCGATTGCCCCATATAGTTTTTCTTCCAGGGAGGCGGGTTTGGACCACATTGTGTACTGGGGGCAATCCTGTAGAACATGTTTTGTAGTCATATTGTACAGTGGCAAGGGCTGGTTGTACCTATTTTGAATTTGGTGAACATGTGATTTCCCATTCTATTGTGGCCAGTGCGTAAGCGAAGTATGATGACTTTATCCCTCCTTGATAGTTGGTGGTATCCGTCACTCTCGTTATGCTTTGGGTGTTCTCATTTCCATTTTTCATGGAACTGATCTTTGAGGATGGATTTGGCTTCATCATAACTGAGCGGATGGTTCTCTTGTGGTAATTTCCCTCACTCTTTAGCTAATTTGTCTGCACGTTCGTTCCCGTGTATATTACAGTGTGATGGTATCCACTGAATAACTACTCTCTGGAAGTTATTGCATAGTTGGTCCAGAGTTGTTCTCAAGTCATCTAGTTCATTGTTTTTGGGGCTTTTTAGAGCTGATAGTACTGACAGTGCATCAGTCAGAATCACCAATTTATTGTGCATGTTATTTTTGTGTTGAGTAGCCAGTGAAGAAATGCTGCACTGGTAATAAAGGCATCGAATGGATACAAGGAGACCATTTGGAGGACCTCGACTTTGCTGATGACATAGTTCTCATCAGCAGTCAGATAAAAACGATGCAGGAAAACACAAATGAACTATCATCAATAGCCAGCAAAATTGGGCTTGAGATCAATCATGAAAAGACTAAAGTCATGACTAGTTTAATTCCAACAGGTGACAAAATATACATGGAAAACAAACCAGTAGAAGAGATCGATCACTTTATCTATCTTGGAAGTCACATTGATCGAGAAGGGGATACGAGCAAAGAAATTAAAATCAGAATAGCTAAAGCAGCAATGTCTTTCAGAAGCCTTGAAAAGTTGTGGAAATCAAAACTTATCAGCACAAACACAAACTTAGGCTATTCAAATCAAATGTACTATCAACCCTTACGTATGCGTGTGAAAGCTGGAAAACAACAAGAGATATAGAAACAAAGTTGAACGCATTCGAAAATAAATGTCTAAGGAAAATACTTGGTATAGCATGGAACGAATTCAAAACAAATGAGGAAATTAGAGAAATCGCCAATCAACCACTAATATCTTCAGTAATAAAGAAAAGACATGGTCATACGTTGGACATGTGATGAGAAGAGATAATAACCGAATAGCAAAGCAAGCCCTCATATGGGAAACAACAGTAAAAGAAAAAGAGGAAGACCCAGGGAGACACTGAGAAGAACATTGATGAGAGAGGCAAGAGCAGCAGGAGTCGGCTCCCTCAATGAGATAGAACTGCTTGCACAGAACAGAGACAGATGGCGAGATTTGATAAAATATCTTTAAAAGAAAACTGCTAGAACAAAAAATCCATATAGGAGAAGTGTATCTTGGTCTACGCCCTATGGGCCGGTTACGGCTCGAAAGGTCAATAGATAGCCAGTGTTGCAGCATCTCTGATGGCCTCAGTTTCTGCTTTAAAGTTGTTTGAGAATTTTCCAGTAGCTATTGACTTGGTGATCTCGTCCTGATTATTCAGCGTCAAGAACACACCTCCTCCTCCATTTCTGGTGGCATTTGTAGCAGAGCCATCTGTGTATATGTGGGACCAAGAGTCCTGTGGGTAGGTATCATGTATGTGTTTTTCTGCTACGTGTTTTCTTTCTGTGTCTGATTGGGTGCCTTTTTTCATGATTCCTGTTATATTTTCCTTAAGTTCTGGTATTTTATGTTTTCCATGAGGAGACATATCAGATGGGCCCAATGGTTTTGATATTGTTTGGGAAAGTAGTCTCCAGTAGTTAGTTCATTGGCAATTGCTGCGAAGTTGCTCCTCTTTAGTCGTACAATTCCGGAACCTATTATTCTTTGGTGTATGAGGTGGCTAAGGAGCCTTCTATATTTCTCCGCTTGTTGCAATACTTTAGTGACCTGTCTGTCATCTAAGGGTTGTAAACCTGTTACTGTTTTTAGAGTCATGATAGTGTACTTGTAGATTTCATAGCACCAGTGATTATACTGGCAGCTTGGTTCTGTGTTCTGTTAATTTTGCTAAGGTGTGATTTGGAAGCTGTAGCCCAGGCTGTGACTCCATACTCTAGAACTGGTCTGACTCTTCCTACGTATAGTCTTTTAAAAATATTGCTGTCTGCTCCTCAGTCCGTGCCTGCCAATTTCTTCATAATATTGGTTCGTTTTCTGGCTTTTTTCCTTGCTCTGTTTATCTGATTTTTCCAAGTCATTCTGTGATTCATGGTGACGCCAAGATATGTTGGGTTTTGGTCAATAGGGAGTGTATGGTCTTTTATCTTCAAGTTTGCAGAGAGTGTGTTTCTTGATATGCTGAAAATTGTATATGTAGTTTTTTTTTTTCATTGATTGGTAAGAACCGGGTGTTCGTCCATTTTTCAAGTTTACCTAGGGTATCTTGCATCCTGGGCCCAGCCACCGACATACTTTCCTCGCGAGCCCATAACGCCAGATCATCTGCATATATTGCTGAGTGTATTCTGGGTGGAATGTCCATTACGATGTCATTTATGAAAATTAAAAAGAGTGTTGGGGACAAGACTCCGCCTTGTGGGACACCTTGTTTGATAGAGACCTTCTTACTTAGTTGACCTTGAACTTGTACTCTGGCCGTTCTATCCTGAAGGTATTCTTCTTCTTCTTCTTTCCTTCCTCATTTGCCTTTCAGTATCGAGGGGAGATATAATTTGCGGTCTTTTGCTCTTCTGTTCACCTCTGCTGCTGTTATGTTTTCTAGTGCTTCTAATATTCCATCGACCCATCTTTTTCGTGGTTAACCCTTGGATCTGGTGTTCTCACAACGTTTGTTGAAACTCATTGTGTTGTGTTTTGTTCTTTCTGCCTTGTCACATGGCCAAACCATTTTATCTGTTGTTTCCTTATATATTCTATGGCGGGGGCTATTCCTAGCTTTTTTCTCAGTTTTTCATTTCTGATCTTATCTCTCAGACTGTTTCCTGTCATTCGTCTAACACATTTCATCTCTGTCAAGGTTATTTTTCTTATTGTTCTTGCATCTAGGGTCCAGGTCTGGCATTGGTAGCACAACGTTGGGATGAAGATTGTATTGTATAGTGCTCGTTTTGCCTCCAGAGTTATTTCCTTTTCGGACAATAGTGGTGATAACTGTCCGATGATTTGACAAGCATTGTTGCATCTGGATTCTATCTTTGCCGTTTGAGAATTATCATTTGTCATTAGACTTCCTAGGTATTTGAATTCCTCTACTTGTTTTAGTTGTCTGCCTTCTATAGTTATGTTTATTTTTGGCGACGTTCATGACTTCTGTTTTGTTGATGTTGATTTTCATGTTGTATTTTGTGCCTGCGATGTTGAGTTTGTTTAAGTGTTCTTGTAAGTCTTCTATTGTTTCATGTATTAGTGCCTGATCGTCTGCAAATAGAAGCTCGTTGATCTCCTCTGTCTCTGATGGGTTGGCTAGCTTGCATATATGGTTCATGTATGTAATAAACAGTAGGAGGGATACCCATGTCTTACGCCTGATCTAACTTCTAAGTGGTCTGTGTAGCCTGTTGCTGTTCTGACCCTGCAGCTGCTGTTGACGTAGAAGCTTTTAATAAGGTTGGTTAGATGTTGGCTTACTTCGTATGTTGTTAGTATCTCCACAGTTGTTCTCTGTTTACTCTGTCGAATGCTTTTTCCTGGTCAATGAAGTCTATGTATAAGTTTTGATTGTCGTTTTTTCTGCAAGCTGTTTTAGTGTGAATAGTGCGTCGGTACATCCTCTGTTTTTTCTGAACCCCATTTGAGAATCGCTTAACTGTAATTCTATTATTGGTCTCAGTCTTTTTTCCAAGATTTTGGTGTATAGCTTTCCTACATGGCTGAGCAGAGATATACCTCTATATTGATTGCAGTCTCTTTTGCTACCTTTCTTTTTCCATATTGGTATGATGATTGCCTGTTGCCAGTCTTCTGGGGCTTGTTGTTGGTGCCATGCTGCATTAAATATTCTGTGCAGCCATTGCATTCTTGTTTCTCCTGCTGCTGCTATTATTTCTATTGGTATGTTATCTATCCAGATTGCCGGCACATGACTTCTCTTCCAGCTAGCATTTATTATCCTTAGAATCTGGTTCTTGGCTTTCTGTCCCAGATTTAGGAGCATTTCGTTGGAGATTCATCTTTACCAGGGGAACTTTTGAGCTTCAAGACCTTTGAGGGCAACATCTAATTCAGTTGGGGTAAAGATGGTCGTCTGATGCTCTTCTGGTGCTAAAAGCATGTGTTTTGCATCTTGATTTTCCCGTCTTGCAGCATTCTGTTTGTCTATTGGAATGTTTATTCTACTAATGTTTTTGTAAGTCTCTATCAGTAGATTTGCTGCCCTTCTGCCTGTGAGGATGTTCTGATTGTGTGCTAATGATATTGGAGGTCAGCAGTTGTTTTCATCGCTCAGAGCTTTCGCAAGTTTCTATAGTTTATGAACCATTTTTGTCTAGATTAAGGCTCTCTATTTTGTCTATCCAGCTCTGTCTGGCTGATATCATGACCTCACGTCTGTATTTGGCAGAGGCTGCTTTGTAGACAATGTTGCTCTCTGTGCTGTGTGATGTTTCAGCTAGTTCTCTGGCAGAGTCCAGTTCCTCTTCTAGTCTTTGTATTTCCTTGCTCCAGTATGGCTTGTAGTTTCTTCTTGCTCCTCTAGGAATGATTCTTTAGCAGCTCTCAGGATTGTCTTTGTTAACTCCTCTATCATATTATTGACCTTCTTTTCATGGGTGTTGATAGGCGCAGTATATGCATCAGTGAGCCTTGCAAACTTTGCCCAATCTGCTCTCTTACAGTTCCAGCGGGGAAAAGGTATTTGAAACTCCTGTTTTTGAGCAAGAGCCACTGAAAGTTTGACTGGTCTATGGTCACTATCTCCAAGTTGGTTCAGCACTTTTCTGGTTATTTTGATAGAATTGTCTCCAGTTGCAAATGCTAGGTCGGGAGTGGAAGTTGTTTTCCATCTTCTTGAGTAGAAGGTTGGGGGGTCCTCCCTAGAGTTTATGAGGAATAGGTTGTTGTCTATTTCCCATTCTTCCACTTCTTCACCTCGAACATTGGACTCCTTATATCCCCATCTTTCAGAGTGGCTGTTAAAGTCTCCTACTACCAAACACTTTGATGGTGTTATTTCCATTGACTCCAGCTTCAGTAATTTGTCATTTGGACAGTATATATTAAATATCCTTATACTAGCGGTGTTAATGTATAGGTCTGTACCAATGATCTCTGCCTCTCCGTTTGTGACTACATCTATCAGCTTTGCTGGGATGGAATTTTTAATAAGTATAAGAATTCCACCCTTGTGACCTTCCCTGTCTTGTCTAAATGTTTGGTAGTTCCTGATCATAAATCTGTGTTGAGGATTAAGATGAGTTTCCTGGATGCAGGCAACGTCTATCTCCTCCTCAGCTATTCTGATTGTTAGAGCTTGTTTTTTGTGGTATATGCCCTCCGCATTCCAGTGTATTATATTCAGCTGTTTCTTGAAAAACTTGGCGTCATACAATTACATCGACGGTTTTGGAACATCATGTGTTGATGTAATTCGCATGTATCGCTAGGCAGGGGAAGGTCATATTCACAAACCTTTGACTTGACAATGAAGAACAATGAGGTGAGTACAACCTGTTATCATTGGCGAACTTTGCTAACTGGATCAGTTGATTAGCTCAGATGCAGAAAATTATACCGTAGAACCGAAACTAATCAGAGTTCCCTAATGCAACTTCTGCAGTGGTCCAGCGAATGTGACCTCATTCCACCATGTTTGGAAACGGAAGTCAGAAACTATTTAAGTCAAGTGTGGTGGACTGCAAGAGAAAATATATTGCTGTAAGATGAGACAAAGTGCCCTTCCGCCTATGTCATGTGACTACCAGAGCAGACAAACTATGTCAAACATCAAATACAAAGAAGAAGAACCTGTTATCATTCTCGTCTTAGTTTAACTTGTATCCTTTGCTCATATCAAGTCATTTGAACATGATTGTGATGCACATGATTCATGCCATTGTTTTTTTCTTTTTGATGAATTTACAGAGCAGAGAATTCAAGTTTTGCAGTCGATTGTTGAAGCTTGTAATGAACTGGAAAATCCAAATGTGAAAACAGCTGTGACTGACAGCTCATCTACTTTCAACATTTTGTTGGCTGGTGACTGATGGAGAGTCAGATTATATCATTTGTATGCTTTATAGTTGAAGAACTAAGAGTGTGTTAGAGGGTGTGGACTTGGATATGTCAGATCAGTGATTGTTTGTGGTCAGATCAGTGATTGTTTGTGTCAGATCAGTGATTGTTTGTGTCAGATCAGTGATTGTTTGTGGTTAGATCAGTGATTGTTTGTATCATATCAGTGATTGTTTGTGTTAGATCAGTGATTGTTTATACTGATTTTTGAAAGGAGTAAACTGCTTAAGTGAAGGAAAGAAATTATAGAAGAGTAGACTGTTAAAGTGAAAGAAAGAAATTATAGAAGAGTAGACTGTTAAAGTGAAAGAAAGAAATTATAGAAGAATAGACTGTTAAAGTGAAAGAAAGAAATTATAGAAGGGTAGACTGTTAAAATGAAAGAAAGAAATTATGAGCATATGACAGGTCCAACAGTTGATACGGCAGTTATTCTATTAATTTTTTTTCAATGCTACACAATATCTAATTAAGGAGATTACTACAACAATGGTGATCGGCAAACACTCTTCAGTTTGCAACATGCCAGATCTCCTACCGAGATACAATACAAAGCATATATTAAAAGAGAGGGCAAAAGAACAAAGATACAGACCCAGAGTAAGATGGACAGGCAGCAACAAAGAAGCTTTACAACATCAATTGACAAATGAGGGAAGCTGACAAAAAAACTACCAAAGAAAGGAAGTTTACTGGAGTACACAAATTATAGAGGAATACAATAAAATGTAAGAAACTGCACATTTGATATGCAACAAACAAATGTCAGTAGGTAATTATATTACCCTTGCATGGGGAAACTTGTGAAAAAAATATCTAGTGAAGTCGATGGGTCAAATTCATGATAATGGTAATGAAAACTTTCTACGTGAATTAGAGGGGAAATAAATAAGGTGGGGCATCATCATTGCACTCCAAACAAATCCATGGGTGCTCAGATCCCCTCCTCAGCAAGTCCAGTGACTGACAACTCCAGTTCTGTGTTGGTTGATAAGTCTTCTCATATGCCCACTAAGTTTCTCGTTTCTGGCTGTGCCCATAACTCCCCTCTCTTTCATCCGAATGAGTGACGTGGACTCATGGTTGTCAAAATCCTGTGTCCTTCCCACTTCCCGGAGGGCATTGATGATGTCTGCATGATCCATTGGTTTACTGTCCTCAACAAAGTGCAGCTAGCCAACCTGTCCACTCTTTCATTTCCCGGTACTCCCGCATGTCCTGGTACAAAGGTGACCTTACGTATTTTTTACTTCTGCAGTAACTCTACCCATTGCCTACGTACAGAGCGAATCACTTAGTATACTGGTGTGGGTGTAGTCTTGTGACTCGAACCAGATGAATGCCTTGGTCACTGCCATCACCTCCGTCATCATGCTACTTGTCATGACGTATGCACCACTGTCTTCATTGACTATTATGCCTGCCGAGCATGATGTAAATGCCTATGCACTCCTTTGGTGTTGTATTACAGATCCGTCTGTATAGATACTGCATCTTTCTCATCGGTGTTATCCCAGATGAGATCTTTGACCTCTGCATTGACCACAACTGAGTCCTGTTCCCTACATTTCCTGTCGAGTGTGACAATACACGAGAATGTCCTACTGAATGACATAGGCGCCAGTATCCACTCCTCACCAACGCTGATATTGGTAAGCCCACAGACCTGTTTGATGACACCTGCTCTGCCCACCCATGATTTGCCTCTTTTTAGCCTGACACCTTTCCCTGTGTTGACCTCATGAAGCAATGGATGCTTTTTATCTGCAATAAATAATCTTCAGAAAAATGCTCGTGCCCGCCAGATCTTGATCCTGTCATCCATGGTTGGAAAGTCAAGAAGTACATCTTGCTACACAAGGAGTGTCCCTCGTACACCACACACACATATACAACCCCCTCCCCTCTCCCCAAAGATAATGCGCATAGCTTCATTCTGTATTTTCTCCAGCTTGTCAATTTGCGTCTTACTGACAGTAATAACTGCCAGGGCATACTCGATTGGTGCAAGGACTAGTTCCTGGAACAGAAGGGTAGGTAGCCTCTGTTCAATGTTGGCAACTGCCATGACCTTCAAGACGGCTAATCCTTTACCGGATTTTGTTATCACATGGTCGACGTGGTACCTAAAACACAGGCTGCGATCAAATCTAAATTCAAAGTATGTCATCAACCATTCCCTGGTCACCTCATCAGCTCCCATTCGTGGTGTGTGAATATTAAGACAATTTGGGATTTTTTTCTGTAGTCCTTCTCACTAAGAAGAAAAACCAACTGACAGACTTACCTATATGGTGAACATTAGAGCTAGACAAGAATAATTACCCCTACATTCACCCTGTGTGCTTAGCGATGGACTTGGAAGGATGTTTGCAGCAGTGTCCTTGGACTATCACATGCATATACTGGTGGAACTTGAGGTAGGCTACCACCCCCACATCCACTGATTATAAGATGGGAGCCTTTGTCGATGTGTCACTGTGATGGTCACTGCTAGATGAAGGGAGAGAACCCTATCCCTTCACGGATGGTATTTTAATGCAGCGACGACACAGAGATAGAGATGGGATAGGTGGGTCCTCTGCTGAGCCAATTTGATCACATCAAGGTGTGACAGTTCCAAGGGAAACATCGGCCCAGGTGGGGCAACATTAACATGGTTCTCTCTTGGCAATCATATTGTCAACACAGACCTACCATTTGTGGGAGTGTGTGGCGACGAGGTGAGCGGAACTAATTTTTGATAGTGAAATTTCATCACATTTTGTGTTTCAATGGGCATACTGACCACGTGATTTCTAAAGCTCACAAGGTTTGTCGGAAAGAGAGTCATGGCAGTTTCTGGCATCGAACAACATTTGTTGGTACTTCTGTATCGGATGGCCAAACTCGCTATTAGTGAGACTCGAAGGGGGAGCAGAAGGAGGCAGTGTGCATTGTTTTGGGCTGCGCAGGGGACACTTCGTGCATAGCTGCACATTTTCTGTTGGATTTCCCCAATATGGGGAACAGAGTTGGAACAAATCAATTTTTCTACCAACTCTGTGCTATCAGTGCCAGAATTGGACGCTGGACTCTAGAACAATAAGAAAGATAATGACCACCAAAATGAAATGTGTCAGAAGAATGACAGGAAACAGCTTAAGGGACAGAGTAAGAAACACCGACCTGAGGAAGAAACTCGAAATTGAACCAGCCATCGAATACATAAAGAAACAACAGATACATTGGTTCGGCCACATAACAAGACAAACAGAACTAACAATGACTCATCAAAGAGCCATAAACAAACACTACGAAAACGCCGGATTAAGAGGAAGACCAAGAAAGAGATTGATAAAGGGAATACTAGAGTCACTAGGACGGATAACACCAGAAGAGCAAAGAATCGCAGATTGTATCTACCCTCGACGCCAACGGCAATGGAGGAAAGATAGAAGAAGAAGGGGAACAGAGTCATGATGCTGGGAGCATGTGCATGCTCACCCTACACCAGACTAGTACAGTTGGTCGCTATGTGCTGATGAACATTTTGAGAAGATCGGAGTGCCTACGGATGTGGTCGGAGGGCTGTGCCTGAATTAGGAAAAAGTAAACACATTGACGAGTGGGACATCAGTCATAGAAGAACAAAATGATGTGAAAATATGAAAGTGCGCTATACTGCACGCGTCTCTTTGTAATAGTATATATACAGGGATAGAATAGATCACATCGTTGGAGATTGGGATATAGCTTGTGTTGGATATTTTTGTAATTACCTAGACTCCTTGGATGATGGCAGTACAATTAGAAAACAGTCACAGAAATAATAGCAAGTTTTGGGAATATAAACGTTTGCTGTTATTGGAAAGGAGGTGGAGGAATAGATGTAAATTTAACTTGACCGTCACATGTCCAGAAATTAGGTTGATAAACTCGGGGACGGGCTAAGTTTATGAGAGAGAGATGTCACTCTTAGGGTTCATGTTAGCATTATTTTTAAAACTCTGAGGTGAACTAAAATGTTAAGATGGTGTTTTTTTGCCAAATTTGACACAAAAGTCATCTAGAGTAAAGGTGACCACTTTTTTAAACCCTAATCCGGGACGGATTAATTTAACTTAAATTTTCTAATAATAAAATGAAATTTCTTCCATCTTTTTCAAGTGAATAATACATCTATTTTAAAACTAATTAAAGCACCTAACAATATAGGCTTACAAAACGTTATCAGGAGATTAAAAAAAATAAACATTAGTGATATCACTTAATTGGAAGGTGAAGCAGAGTTGCTGTACTTTTCTGATGAGTAGATTTTTAAGATCTTTCTTTCTTTGGAGCATCTTAAAAAATTCAACACATGTTTGCTCATTGTTCACTTTGGTGATCAACATGGCCTTTAAAGTGTCCACACTTAAATGTGATTTATCATTTGTCCACAAGCTGTTCATCAGTGATAACAATCTTTCCGTTGCAGCATTTGTTCGCGGTAGACATAAAAGAACTCTGCCAGCTTCAGAATATGTGAAATTGGCACATGCCTGTTTTTGAAGTGGGAAGCCATTTCAATCCAGCGCTGCCCTGGTAATGTTTTATTAATATTCTACTCATTAATTTTCTGAGAAGTAGCAAACTCCTTCATGTAAACATATTCGTCATACTGAAACTGGAGTAGTCAGTCACTGGACACTTCGAGACTTGCTGAGAAAGGGATCTGAGCACCTATGGACATGTTCGGAGTGCAATGATGATGACCCGCTAATAACTCAATATTCGTCATACATTTCATTTTCTGGAAAGGCGACTGAAGGTACTGTTTCTTCTTCTGTGATCATGGCTCATTCAGACTAGGATTCCGGACTCTCTTATGAAGGCAGCTGTCTGTTTAAGTTAGGGATGGCCAATTTCTTTCAAATGGCGGGCCAATTTTTTATTACTTTTTTTTTTTGTGGCGGGCCACACACATAACAACATCAATACAAATAAACTTAGCATTTGTTTTAAGGTAATATTTTTGTTATTTATCGGCATTATTTGCTTATATAAATCATTTTGTTGCAACAGAGTTAAAAATGCCTAGTTGATTTATAAAAGTTGCTATTTATATTGTTTTGTTGCAACAGAGTTAAAAATGCCTAGTTGATTTATAAAAATGAATAAAAGTTGCTATTTATATTGTTTAGCAAACATGTTTTAGTTAGGTCATTTTAAAGTTGACATGTAACAAACCTTAATGAGAACAACGTGGACGTTCATGTGCATCAACAAGTTCATCAAAGTCAATGTGTAAAGATGATGATGATATTCGTAATAATCCTGAAGGTGGCCATCAGTGAGTCGGTTTCTTTGTGACGATTTAATCACCTTCATTGTTGAAAAAGCGCATTCACATATATATGTGCTTTCAAACATAGAAGTAATTTTCAAACTGAAATCACTCAATGCGGGATATTTTTCCCGTGGCATAAGTTTCCAAAAGTCAACTCCTATCTCCATCCTTGATTGGAAAAAAGGTCACTTTGGAGGTTACATAACTCCACCCGAATAGTGTCATGTTGTTGGAAAATGTCACACTTCATATGGTTGTTAAACAAAGCCAGTCCTGGTCGTATACCACTGAAGTAAGAAAATCATTCATTGAATTGCTCCAATAGTTTGTCTAACATTAATACAGAAAATTTGAAATCAGTGTCACTGCACTCCTCAATCAATTCTTTGCACGAAGGAAAATGAATGAAGTTTTCTTTGACCAGGGTAAATCTAAAAACTTTTAGTTGACTTATAAATCCATCTAGGTGTCCTACCATATCTGAGACTGTTTGGGAACATCCCTGTAGCTTCACGTTGAGTTCATTCATGTGCTGGGTGATAACAGTTAAAAAGGCCATTACGCTGTTAAAATGTGGATCGGACATTTTTCTGATCAGTTCTTTGTTGGTATCATGTTTCTCTAAAAACTGCTTTATCTCGTTTCTCAAAGCAAAAAACCGCCTCAAACAATTCCCTCTGCTTGCGGATCAATTCAGAGGAAGAGGTATGTTTACAGCACTCGAACTCTATAATAATATTCATTTATTATTATTTGTCTCCAGTCTAAACCACTGGAAACTACTATTCGTGCTGTTTCGTCCTAAATGTTTGTCTGCAACGCAAGTATTCAGGCCCTACCCTATCCAGGAGATACTTGTCTTAACAGGAAAAAATACAGAAACACTATGTATTTCCGAGCTGTGCTCGCAACCTAATGCTATAGTCATGAGAACACCTGCGCGAAAGACATTGCCTACGATGCTAATTTTTTGTTAGCTGAGTGGCAGTGTTCCCTAGAGTTTGGCTTTTCGTGGTAAGGTGCTGTGCCACTGAGTACGGGTTCGATCCTGCTTTGGTCCATATTTTTTTCTGTTGTTGACTATTTGTCAATTTTTCCGAGTGCTGTAAAAAAAAAACAAAGCAAACTACAAAATCGCCATATTCCGCCTCAACTTCTGATAGAAAATTTATAAACTGTCTGTGTGTCAGTACCCGATTCCCGCCTTTTATTAAATTCACACACTTTGCTACAGTTTTCATAACATCCTCCACGTCTAGAATCTTGCCACACAGCGCCTCCTAGTGTATAATGCGATGTAATGCCGGGCAATGGATTCCAGCCTTCCTTAATAATCCAACTAAACCTATTTGAGTACCAAACATTGACTTAGCACCATCTACCACTATGGTGAAAGTCTGTTTATGTCACCAATACCGTTAACAACTTTCATAACTGAGTCATAAATGTCTTGACCTTTGGTCGTATTATGCAGTGTATCTAAAGCTAGTAGCTCTTCATTGCTAATAAAGTCTTTTGAAACAGTTCTTATGACAATTAAAAGTTGTGTTGTATCTTATATGTCAGTTTCATCCAAAGCCAGAGAAAAGTAAGCAGAATTTGTAACGACACTCTTTAATTTACTAGATATGTGAGAACTTATTTCCTCAACCCTTCTAGTGACTGTCTGTTTTGATAGTGGAACGCTCTCAAAATGACTGACAATTTTTTCTTCCTCAAATACACGTGCCATTTTAATAGAACAACGCTTTACGAAGTCACCGTGACATAATGATTTTTTTTATTTTGCTATTTCTGCGCTTATAACAAACGATGCCATTAAGGAACTTGTTTGTTTTGTTGTTAATGTAGTAAAAACAGATTTCTGAGCACTAACCTTTTTCTTCAAAATGCACACAAGTCTAGAACGTATTATACCAATGTAGTCCTTGTATTTAGCAGCGTGGGGCTGTGTGTAATGCCGTTTAAGATTATACCCTTTATTTACAGACAACACTTGCAAACACACAAGGCACTGCGGTTTGCTATCCTTATTGTTAATAAATAAAAAATCATGTTCCCATTTCTCATGAAAAAATCTGATTTTTTCATTTAATTACGTTTCTTGCTCATATTATACCACGACCGAAGCAACAGACAATGAAAACACAGATTACAACAATAGCACTGTTTCCTGTTAAAAATGGAACTGTTCACTGTAACTCGACAAAATCAGAATTATCAGATCGGATATATAATTTTGACTGATGAAAAGAGGATTGGAGAGAAAGACACTGAAAGTAAAATAATTGTGGGGTGAATGTGTTGGGGAGAAGGAGGTGGGTGACTGACAGTATTTCTTGGCGGAAACTGAACTCGCCGAACCTAGAGTCAGTTCTAGAACCATTCATCGGGTTCTTCCTTTGTTTCAGTCGATCGCAGGATGATCAAACGGAAAAAAGGATGGGTCGGGAATGACGGGAAGGCGACGTTAAACTAACTACTAGAGTGTTAAACATAGGTCTACTTGCACTATTATTATTCTTTGATTTACCTCGGATGTTTCCACCAATAATTATACTTTATTTTAAACAAACTACTAGGGAATATTTGAGTTATCCTTCTCCACGGTAGAAGTTAATTTTAAGTTAACCTGATTTTATTTTTTATCCACCGCAGGCCAAAAAAAAGGACGTCGTGGGCTACTTGTGGCCCACGGGTACCTTATTGGCCATCCCTGGTTTAAGTGATTCGGTTGCCCCATATAGTTTCTCTTCCAGGGAGGTGGGTGTGGACCACACTGTCCTTCTCAGGTCTGTGTACTGGGGGCAATACTGTAGAACATGTTTTTGTTGTCATGTTATACAGTGGCATTGGCTGGTAGTTCCTATTTTGAGTTTGGTGAACATGTGGTTTCTTATTCTGTTGTGGCTAGTGCGTAGGCGAAGTATGATGACTTGCTCCCTCCTTGATAGTTGGAGGTATCCATCACTCTCGTTATACTTTGGGTATTCTTGTTTCAATTTTTCATGATGCTGGCCTTTGATGATGGATTTGGCTTCATTGTAGCTGACCAGGTGGTTCTCTTGTGGTAATCTCCCTCCCTCCATAGCTAGTTTGTCTGCGATTTCGTTTCCTTGTCAATTACATTGTAATGGTATCCACTGGATGACCACTCTCTGGAAGTTATTGCACAATTGATCTAGGGTTGTTCTCAAGTCATCTAGCTCACTGTTCCTGGAAGTTTTTACAGTTGTTGAGACTGACATTGTGTTGGTCAGTGCTACCAATTTCTTGTGCACTGTATTTTTGTGTTCAATAGGCAGTTTTTCAGCATCTTCGAGGGCTTCAGTTTCTGCTTTATTGTTATTTGAGAATTTCCCAGTAGCTATTGACTTGGTGATCTCTTCCTAGTTATTCAGCCTCAAGAACACACATCCTCCTCCATTTCTGGTGGCATTTGTAGCAGAGCTATATGTGTGACCAGGAGTCCTGTGGGTAGTTGTCGTTTGTGTGTTTTCTGCTATATGTTTTCTCTCTGTGAATGTTTGGGTGCCTTTTTTTCATGATTTCTATTGTCTTCCTTAAGTTCTGGTATTTTGTGTTTGCCACAAGGAGTCATATCAGATGGGCTTAAGGGTTTCGGCATTGTTTGGGACAGTACTGGGTCACTTGTTGCCAGTTCTTTAGAGATTGCAGCGAAGTTGCTCCTCTTTAGTCTTCCTTTTCCGAAACCAGTTATTCTTTGGTGCATGGGGTGGTTAGGGAGCCTTTATATTTCTCCGCTTGTTGGGTTGTAAACCTGTTACTGTTTCTAGAGTCTCGATAGGTGTAGATTTCATAGCACCAGTGATGATACAGACAGCCTGGTTTTGTGTTCTGTTAATTTTGTTAAGCTGTAGCCCAGGCTATGACTCCATATTCTAGGGCTGGTCTTACTCTTCCTACGTATAGTCGTTTCAAGATATTGCAGTCTGCTACCCAGTCCGTTCCTACCAATTTCTTCATAATATCTGTTCGTTTTCTGGCTCTTTTGTTTTTTTTGTCTATCTGATTTATCAGGTCATTCTGCTATCCATGGTGACACCAAGATATGTTGGGTTTTGGTCAATAGGAAGTGTATGGTCTTTTATCTTCAATTTTGCAGAGAGTGTGTTTCTTGATAGGCTGAAAATTGTGTATGTAGTTTTTCCCCCATTAATTGGTATTAACCAGTTGTTCGTCCATTTTTAAAGTTTTCCTAGGGCATCTTGCATTCTGGAGTTAGCCACTGACATAGATTCCTCACTTGCCCGTATCGCCAGGTCGTCTGGGTACATTGCTGAGTGTATTCTAGGTGGAATGTCCATTACGATGTCATTTATGAAAATTAAGAAGAGCGTTGGGGATAGGACTCCACCTTGTGGGACAACTTGTTCAATTCTGGCTTTCTTACTTAGTTGTCCATGTACTTGTACTCCACCTTGTGGGACAACTTGTTCGATTCTGACTTTCTTACTTAGTTGTCCATGTACTTGTACTCTGACCGTTCTGTCTTGTAGGTATTGAGATATCTAATTTAATAAACGGTATTGGATGCCAAGTCTGAGTAGCTTGTTCTTTAATCCTTCTCTCCATACCCTATCAATAGCCTTCTCCATGTCGACCTACACTGTCAGTGTGTGTTTCTTTTCTTGTAGAGCAAACCTTTCTGTATTTCCTGTGTGATGTAGGCAATCAAGTCTTCAGTTGATCTGTGCTGACGGAAACCACTTTGTTGTGGTATGATTTGTTTTGTCTCCAAATGCCACATACCAACCTTTCTGTGGCAGTACTCTTGTTGTTGATGAATCTCTTATTCTTGATTTGATATCTTGTTGATCTATCTTCAGCATCTTGTTTATCTAACTTGTTATTGTCCTTTCATATCTTGTTGCTTTCATTTTATATATATATATATCTATAGTGACACACACAACTCCTCATAGTTTTTTAACAAGATAAACAAAGTCTTTATTAGTGACTTCTACATGTAGTTTTACAATAGTTTGACAATGTCTCTGATTCACTCAACATGTTTCAAAATTCTCTTATAAAATCTGTCGTTACTTGATGGAGCCGACCGGCGATGGTTATCATAAGTAACTTTGTGATCGTATTAGTGTTCTTGTTAGTATATGCATATCTCTATCTAGTGATTCTGAGGAATAAACTAATATCTTGTCTTTAACTCTAGTTACTACTATTGGACTTCTTTCAAACTATTATACTTCCTAAGTCCAAAATGTATCACAAAATTCTCTAAAGAACTATTACACATGTCTAAGTCCTAACTCTATCTTTTGCCTTGAGGCAGGTATCTGATCTCCTTTGTTCTAGTCTCCATGTAAGTGTAAGTTCTAGTTAGTTAGTTTAAGATCCCTCGTCTAAGTCTTCTCCGGGTGACCCCTCTTAGCCACTCCAACCTGGCTAAGGACCATGGGAATCTAATCTATACATGTCTTATCCTTCGTCTGTCTCCAGTCACTATTTCTTTAGCTCCGCCTTTTTAATTATATCCAAAGTCTTTTTGATATAGACATCCTGTCGACACCCGTCAATCTTCCTAAGCTTCTTCCCTCCAACTAAAGCTTACCTTGGGACTCGACCAAGCGTGGTGATTCTTTGATCTCCAAGTCAAGGAGAACTCAAAGCGTTTACCACCGCTGAACATAAAGATGTCTCGTCGTCGGTGAGTGTCTTTGATTACGCCCCTTGGCGGCTTAACTCCGAATGTTTCAGGGCTGGACTAGCTATCTCATATCAGCAGGTGTTGAGAATCCAGCGACCGCTTCGTTACATTATGTAATTTTGTCGGCCAGAGCAAACATCTGTCTGGATTTCTACGCTCAGGCTCAACACCTGTACGTATTTTCTTGTAATCTTAAAGTTGGTTACGCTACCGCGTGTGGGTTCAGTAGACTGGCGTCTCCTTGCTAATCCTAAAGACATGTTTCATTACATTTGTTTGCCGCCTACAACTATTGTACCTCTTATCATCGTCGTATCATATTGTATCGTTCTTTTATTCTTCTGTCTGTAGTCATTTTCTTCTCTTCCCAAGTCTTCATGGCTGAGTCTGTCACACTGAGTAAAGATGGTTGTCTGATGCTCTTCTGGTGCTAAAGGCATGTGTTTTGCATCTCAGTTTTTCTTTCTTGCAGCTTTTTTTTTGGTCTTTTGGTTTATTCTACTTATGTTTTTGTAAGCTTCTATCAGTAAATTTCTATCAGTATCCAAGAGTGTTCTCAACCCATTGCTGCCCTTTTGCCTGTGTGAATGTTCTGATTGTGTGCTAATGATATTGAAAGTTGGATGTTGTTTTCGTCGCTCAGAGCTTTCGCAAGTTTCCAGAGTTTATGTCCTTTTTTGTCTAGATTGAGACTCTCTGTTTTGTCTTTCCAGCTCTGTCTTGCTGATATCTTGACCTTTCTTCTGTATTTGGCAGAGGCTGCTTTATAGTCTATGTTGCTCTCTGTGCTTTGTGATGTTTCAGCTAGTTCTGTGGCAGAGTTCAGTTCCTCTTCTAGTCTTTGTATTTCCTTGCACCAGTATGGCTTGTAGTTTCTTCTTGCTCCTCTAGGAATTGATTCTTTAGCAGCTCTCAGAATTCCCTTTGTTAACTCCAGGTACTGTTTGACTCACTAATGATAAAGATTTCTGAATATCTCCCCAAGTTGGTGCTCTGTTCAACATTACCCAGCTGTAGACCTCAAGGTTTTGAAAATTATATGCAGCCCATTTCTTCAAATAACTTAAAGCTGTTTCATAGAATGAAGAAACACTGGCTTTAAACTTGTTCACATCATCCTGTGGAATTCCTTCCATTTCCAGCTTGTCAAGAATTAGCTTAACTTGATGGCAACAAACCATAATCCAATTTGGACTACAAGATAGTTCTCAAACCATTGATGTTGTCAATTACTTCAAAAACAGTGACCACCTGTCCCTCTACTTTCTGCACTGCTTTATGGAAAGTGGATGCCTGACTGTGAACCAAAATAAGCTATTCTTCAGACAGGGGGTTTTCAAAGAATTTCTGTATAAAGACTGGGCATCTGTCTTGAGACTGAAAATACGCTTTTAAAGGCAGGAACATGTGAAGAACCCTTTCAACAGCAGGCAGCAGTGCAAGCCACCTAGTTTGTGCATAACCTAAAATCATTTGGATCTCTGTGTTCACAAACTGAGAAAACTCCTTGAGACATTCAACTCTGTGTATGACTTGAAGTGCAGATACATTTTAGCAATAATCATTTCAACATCAATAGGTAATACATCTGCAGCTGCTCGAACAGTGTTGTGGAAAATATGGCAAGCACAGCCAACACCTATCAAACCATGTCCAAGGTTTTCTTTCAGCTTTGTGAAAACATTGTTTTTTCCTTTCCTTTCGGTCCAAACCACCCCCCCCCCCCCCCCCAACCCCCCAAAAAAAATAATAATTAGAATTTGTGTTGTCTGCCCATAATGCAACTACATTTCTTTCTAAACCTTTTTCCGTTAGACAGTCATTAATAAAACTACTAACAATATCAGATGGTTCTCCTGACAATGATTTCAATTCTAATGTTTTAACTTTTAGCCCCTTATTGTGATCAAAGTATCTGACAAGCAAAGGAAAAATCTTGATTTCCTTGTGGTTGGAGGCATCTGTCAGTATGGAAATAAATGTTGAGTTTTCTAGGTCACATCGCAACTCATTTTGAAAAAGGGTGTGAACACATTTCAAATAATGGCTTCTGGTTTCGTACGTGCACAAGCAAATTTGGTTAGAAGTAACCTGAAGTAATTTTGATGTTCAGTCCATAGATCTAAATGTATGATTCTGTATTACTGTATGATAGACAAATGCACCTTCTGTAGCAGCTAATTGTTCTTCTTTGTCACCAATCTGTTCAGCTCGAGAAAAGGTTAAAGACGTGCTTGATGCAGCTGTAGCGACGGCTCTCTTATGTTTCGCACTATTTATGTGACTCTTAATATCACCACGTCCACTATGGTTAGTCGAAAACACAAAGTCACATATACTGCATCTTACAGTGAAGTCTGATGTAGACTTTTTTAGAAAGGGATATTCCTTATGTAAATCTTGATTGAAATTGCATTTACGTTTTGATGCCATTTATTGCAACAATTACAAACTTTACAATCTATAGTTTAAATAATAATTTTCTATTACTATACCATATGCATAACATAAGTTCTTAAATATTAAAATGTCAAGCAACTGAATAATAGCACAATGTAAATAAAATCTAATGAATGCAATGACCTCTATCACTAAACAACACAATAAAAATTAGTTCGTCGGTAAACGAAAGTAACACAATGAATATACAAGAATATGAAATGTCACGGCCGCAAAGATGCTACTTGTTGAGTTTTAGTATACAAGATTTAAAACTTGGAACGCATTTTACTGTTTGGCCAAGTGAACAGTTCAACTTTTTAAACATTTTCTACACAACAACGGAATAATGTATATTTTTATTTTTTAAACTCTATTAGTCAAACTCTTGATTTCTCTACTCTAACTCCAGGCAAGTTCACTACTCTCTCCTGCTCATCTGACCGGTTTTGTACAATGAACACACTATACGGTCCTCTTATAATCTAAATGTTCCTTTAAGTGCTGCGTCTAGAGACTAAGTCCTCTTTATCTAAATCCAAGTTCTCTTCTGTGTGTTCTGTTCTGTCTCTATTAAGCTAAGATCCGAGTTTCTCTGCCTCTGTCTTGTTGTCTCGTGTTTTAAGTCAAGTCATGGCCTTTTAGTGTCCATATACCCTCTCCCACCTGTCCAAAGATCATGGGAATCTTGTCTAGATACGGCTTAGCTCCTCCTTTTTAATCATGTCCATGGTCTTATTGCTTTAAGCGTCCTGTCGACACCCGTCAATCTTACTAAGTTTCTCCCCTCGCAACTAAATCCTACGGTGGTCTCGTCTACGCGCGGTGATTGATTCTTTGATCTCCAAGTTATAGAGACTCAAAGCCTTACCCACCGCTGAACATAAAGATGACCTGGTGTCGGTGACGTCTTTGGTCACGCCCTTTTTCGGCTTAACTCTGAATGTTACAGGGCTGGGCTAGCCATCCCATATCAGCAGGTGTCTAGAATCCAGCGGCCGCGTCGTTGCCTTACGCAACTTTGTCGGCCAGAGCAAACATCTCTCTGGACCTCCAGGCTCTCCCTGTACGTATTTTCCTTAAATCTAAAAGTTGATTACGACACAGCGACTGAGTTCGGTAGACTTAACGTCTCCTTGCTAATCCTCAAGACTTCACTTTAATTCCACGCCGCCTACAACTATTTTACCTCCTATCATCGTCGTATCGTATCATTCTTTTATTCTTCTGTGTATCGTCATATTCTTCTTCTCTCTTCCCATTATCGTTCATGGCTGAGTCACACTGTAACAGTTTAACATATTGGTAAACGTTTGTGTGCTTAATGTATTTTAACAAATCCGGATAAAAGCTAAAAAAATATTGAGACAGTAACAAATCCGGGACAAAGGTTTAAAAAAAATAAACAGTAAAAATCGGGACGTCTGGTCACCTTACTAGAGTTGAAGTTCGCATTCAACCATTGGCTAAGAGATCACTAGGCTGAGACTAAGCCAGTAAATTATGCAAATGAGACAGATGTATTTAACCTCATGCATTAGCAGAATTATTGCTATGTTAAGCAATAAAGGAAAAGTTTAACATAGAGCTAAGTAATTGTTATTCAGCACTTGGTGAAATAGATTTAGATATCAATGAAATGTGGGACTCACAGAGCAAAATACTAATGACAGCAGCAGAAGCAAGTGCTGGACTGAAGAAAATGGAAAAACGAGCTTGGATCTCAGACACCACATGGAAATACATCAAAGAAAGAAGAGAAGCGAAGAGAGCCATGACTAATGTAAAGACAGATCTTGGAAAGGTTCTGGCAAAAGCAACATACAAAGAATTAGACAACAAAGTGAAAAGTTCGGCAAGAAGAGATACAAGAGCCTATATAGACAACTTGGCAGAGAAAGCAGAGACAGCTGCAATTACAGGAGACAGCAGAACTCTTTATACTGTACAAAAGATGCTGACAAACACCTATACATCCAGTGGAACACCAATTCTAGACAAATCTGGATTAATGCTAACAACAAGCGCAGACATAAAAGCCCGTTGGGCGGAACACTTCAAAGAAATTCTTAACCGTCCACTACCTCACAGTTTAATAGATTTTGAAGCTGAAACACCAGCAGCAGAATTAGATGTAAATTTAGATGACTTCACCTTGAGTGAAATAGAAACCACCTTAAAGCTAATGACCAATAACAAGGCTGCTGGAGAGGATAAGTTAACAGCTGAGATCCTCAAGGCAATTGATAGCCATAATTTAATACATCTCCAAAAAATGTTCAACATCATTTGGAAAACAGAGAAGACGCCTCATAAATGGAAAAAAAGGAATCATTGTTAAGATCCCAAAAAAGGGCAATCTTAGAGATTGTAACAATTGGAGAGGCGTGACACTTTTGTCAGTTGCCTCAAAATTATTCTGTAAAATCATCCTAAATAGAATAAAGGATTCAATAGATACAGTAATGCGTGAAGAACAGGCTGGGTTTAGAAAAGGGAGAAGCTGTCTTGACCACATTTTCACTCTACGACTTATATTGGAGGAACACATTGAAAAGCAAAAACCTTTTGTACTTAACTTCATCGACTTCAAAAAAGCATTTGATAGTATTCATAGAGATTCTTTGTGGAAAATTCTGAAGCAATATGGCTTACCATCAAAAATCATAAATATTATCAAAGACATGTATGATGGTTACACATGTGCAGTTCGAACAGAGGAAGGACTGAGCGAATGTTTCCCAATAGAAACTGGGGTTAAACAAGGATGTATTTTATCGCCCTTGTTATTTGGAATTGTTATGGACTTCATAATGAAGAAATGCTGCACTGGTAATAAAGGCATCGAATGGATACAAGGAGTCCATTTGGAGGACCTGGACTTTGCTGATGACATAGTTCTCATCAGCAATCAGATAAAAACGATGCAGGAAAACACAAATGAACTATCATCAATAGCCAGCAAAATTGGGCTTGAGGTCAATCATGAAAAGACTAAAGTCATGAAAAGTTTAATTCCAACAAGTGACAAAATATACATGGAAAACAAACCAGTAGAAGAGATCGATCACTTCATCTATCTTGGAAGTCACATTGATCGAGAAGGGGATACGAGCAAAGAAATTAGAATCAGACTGGCTAAAGCAGCAATGTCTTTCAGAAGCCTTGAAAAGTTGTGGAAATCAAAACTCATTAGCACAAACACAAAACTTAGGCTATTCAAATCAAATGTACTATCAACCCTTACGTATGCGTGTGAAAGCTGGAAAACAACAAGAGATATAGAAACAAAGTTGAACGCATTCGAAAATAAATGTCTAAGGAAAATACTTGGTATAGAATGGAACGAATTCAAAACAAACGAGGAAATTAGAGAAATCGCCAATCAACCACTAATATCTTCAGTAATAAAGAAAAGACGATGGTCATACGTTGGACATGTGATGAGAAGAGATAATAATCGAATAGCAAAGCAAGCCCTCATATGGGAACAACAGGTAAAAGAAAAAGAGGAAGACCCAGGGAGACACTGAGAAGAACATTGATGAGAGAGGCAAGAGCAGCAGGAATCGGCTCCCTCAATGAGATAGAACTGCTTGCACAGAACAGAGACAGATGGCGAGATTTGATAAAATATCTTTAAAAGAAAACTGCTAGAACAAAAATTCATATAGGAGAAGGTGTATCTTGGTCTACGCCCTATGGGCCGGTTACGGCTCGAAAGGTCAATAGATAGATAGATTAGCAGAATTAGACAGTTTCAGAAACATTTTTTAAAAACTTCCAGAACACCAAGGGAAAGAAGCACTTGGAGTTAGAAACATAGAGCTAGAAAACAAGATCAATGAAGATATAAGTTAGAAAGAGATAGAGAATTACCTAATGAATAATGAATATCAAGTTAGACCAGACATAGTTTAGTTGAGAAGTGTTTCAACTTAGATTCAGAAGTTTTGTGCTCCAGAGAATAATAGTAAGTAGATTAAGAGTAGCATTGAACAAGTCAAGACATAGGTGTAGCATAGCCAGTGGCAGTATACTGGTTTTAGGGTCTGGGCTACCGCTGACATAATAAATAAAAACATACATTATATTCAGTAGGCTAACATAAAGTAATATTTTCTAATAACTTCACTACATTTTAAATTACTTACTTGTTTATTATATCCGTCTTGTTTGCGACGAAAATGTCTTGATGGCTTTGTCATTGAAAGTACTGTTGGATTGGTTTCTGAGGGAATGATTTATCAATGGACTTCTTCTTCTTCTTCTTCTTTCCTTCCTCATCTGCCTTTCAGCGTCAGGGGGGGATATAATTTGGTCTTTGCTCTTCTGTTCGCCTCTGCTGCTGTTATGTTTCCTAGTGCTTCTAATATTCCATCGATCCATCTTTTTTGTGGTCGACCCTTGGGTCTGGTGTTCTCACAACGTTTGTTGAAGGCTCGTTGTGTTGTGTTTTGTTCTTTCTGCCTTGTCACGTGGCCGAACCATTTTATCTGTTGTTTCCTTATATATTCTATGGCTGGGGCTATTCCTAGCTTTTTTCTCAGTTCTTCATTTCTGATCTTATCTCTCAGACTGTTTCCTGTCATTCGTCTAACACATTTCATCTTTTGTAGAGGTTATTTTACTTATTGTTCTTGCATCTAGAGTCCAGGTCTGGCACTGGTAGCACAACGTTGGAATGAAGATTGTATTGTATAGTGCTCGTTTTGCCTCCAGAGTTATTTCCTTGTTGGACAATAGTGGTGATAACTGTCCGATGATTTGACAAGCATTGTTGCATCTTGATTCTATCTCTGCTGTTTGGGAATTGTTGTTTATCATTAGACTTCCTATGTATTTGAATTCCTCTACTTGTTTTAGTTGTCTGCCTTCTATAGTTATGTTGATGTTCTGTTTATTTTTGGCAACATTCATGACTTCTGTTTTGTTGATGTTGATTTTCATGTGTATTTTGTGCCTGAGATGTTGAGTTTGTTTAAGTGTTCTTGTAGGTCTTCCATTGTTTCATGTATTAGTGCCTGGTCGTCTGCAAATAGAAGCTCGTTGATCTCTGTCTCTGATGGGTTGGCTAGCTTGCATATATGGTCCATGTATGTAATAAACAGTAGGGGGGATAGTACGCACCCTTGTCTTACACCTGATCTAACTTCGAAGTGGTCTGTGTAGCCTGTTGCTGTTCTGACCTGCTGCTGCTGTTGGCTTAGAGACTTTTAATAATGTTGGTTAGATGTTGGCTTACTCCGTATGTTGTTAGCATCTCCCACAGTTGTTCTCTGTTCACTCTGTCGAATGCTTTTTCCTGGTCAATGAAGGCTATGTATAAGTTTTGGTTGTGTTCTGTCGTTTTTTCTGCAAGCTGTTTTAGTGTGAATAGTGCGTCGGTACATCCTCTGTTACATCAATGGACATTAATGCAAAACCAGATAAGCGTTCTCGTGTCTGAGTTGCGGTTTCATGATTTATTTTAGCTCTAGCCAATTAGAATCGTCACAAAGTGAAAGTGAAACAATGTCTGATTACCGGAACTTCCTTAGCTATTTATAACTACGTTATGCGCATCAGCATCTGTAGAAAGAACTTTTTTCTGCTCTCAAGAGAATCAAATCTTATTGTCGCTCAACTCAGACACAAGAACGCTTATCTGGTTTGGCAATAATGTCCATTGAGAAATCATTCCCTCAGAAACTTAGAAACCAACCCAACAGTACTTTCAATGACAAAGTCATCAAGACATTTTCGTCCCAAACAAGACGGATATAATTAACATAAATAAGTAAGTAATATAAAATGTAGTGATGTCATTAGAAAATATTACTTTATGTTAGCCTACTAAATATAATGTATGTTTTTATTTATTATGTCAGCGGTAGCCCAGACCCCAAAACCAGTACACGCCACTGATAAAAGGAATCAACAGATAAAATGGTTTGGCCACGTGACAAGGCAGAAAGATCAAAACACAACACAACGAGCCTTCAACAAACTTTGTGAGAACACCAGACCCAAGGGTCGACCACGAAAAAGATGGATCTATGGAATATTAGAAGCACTAGGAAACATAACAGCAGCAGAGGCGAACAGAAGAGTAAAAGACAGCAAATTATATCTTCCCTCGACGCTGAAAGGAAGATGAGGAAGGAAAGAAGTCAAATAGTGGATAATTAGGGGGACAGAAGGGAGGCTATTAGGCGTATAAAAGGTGAAGGTCAGTAGGCCCATGTGAAAATTATGACAGTCAGCGGGTCGTGCAAAACGTGAATGGAGAGAAATGCAAAAGCGAGATTGAGGGGTTTTAAGTCAGAAAAGGAATAAGTCAGTTCAGTTGAGCGTTAGACCTTGCTGGGATCTCATGCAGACAGCTGTGTGTTAGTTTTGTTACAGCTGGTACTGTTGATCATGTTAGAGTTTGTTTTTCAGGAAAAGGATAGAGTAGCCACGATAGGCATAAGTTATGAGTTAGCGACAGTGATAGAATAGAATAGAAGTGGTGAAATTCAGTTGTTTCAAAAGAATGGAATACACACAAGTGAGTTACAGTAAGAGGGACAGTTTTACTTAATTAGTGACTAGCTAGTAGGTTAGTTACACGAGACAGAGTGAACAATTATGAGTTCGCTAGTAGAGACAGAGTGTGGACATTATTGGTGTCTCATTACTATAAAGTGGCGTAGTCCACGAACACTAAGTATTCAGAGATAAGTCTTTTCAGAGAGGAAGGCTATTATAAAGTGGCGTAGTCCACGAACACTAAGTATTCAGAGATAAGTCTTTTCAGAGAGGAAGGCTATTATAAAGTGGCGTAGTCCACGAACACTAAGTATTCGGAGATGAGTCTTTTCAGAGAGGAAGGGCTCGTGCAACGTGTCGTAGAACACTCATAGTGTGATCCAGAAGGGATTACGCACTGAGTGTGACTTCGGAGGAAGTCCACATGAAATGTAGTTGCGACGAACAGTCTATATTCGAGGAGGGAGCAATTTCCTGTCAACTTCACGGGCAGATTCCTTTGAAGGGGTATCATAGCACACCATAACTAGCAACAAGAGCTCGCTCTGGTCCTGGAACTAGGACGGAGCGAGTAGGAGTATGATTCTCCAATGAAGTACCATGTTGGCAAACGGGAGTGTACCCTAAGTGTCCAACGATTAATATATTGCCTTATAGACGAGGGGAAGTGTGCCCTGTTCGTCTACATATTGTTTTGTTACCATAGTGGCGAAGGGAGGGAACCCTGATCGCCAACCCATTGTGTATAGCAGCAAAGCTGCAGAGTGTGTATGAAAGGGGCAGAATTGTCAGCCCATGTGTAATTACGACTGTCAACTGTGAACTGAATTTCTAAGATGAATAAATACTCAGGAATGTGTTTCTGAATTGTTCTTTTATGTTCTATAGCAATATCTGTAATCGTCTACCGGGCGTAGCGAACGCTGGGAAAGTTGTCAAACACAAACGCGGAGACTCCACTATATGATTCATTGGCCATTGTTTCAGCATTGATACAATCAAGGTGAGCGACGCCACTGGTGGGCACGGTCGCACTATCAAGCAGTACACAGCCGGTGCCAGTCATATCACGAGTCATTGCTCATCGTGCGTAAGCACCCTTGGTAATGATGGCTCGTGGTAACTAGGGGGAAAGCTGGTACCGCTGGTGAGAATATTAACGAAGGAAACGTAATCATCATCATCTTGAAGCAGAAAAGGAAGTTTTTTCCCCTGGTATATTGTAATCACTTTCACCCCGGTATAGAAGAAGTACAACTGATGATCAAATGAACTTGAATAAGCAAAATTCATAGTCTGTGATTATTGACTTAATGAATCTATATCAAGACATTGTTAGTAGGTCGTGTTGTGATCTATGTGTAATAACTATCAAAATATATTAACTCTGTATCATCAAATATGTAGTAGCAGTTCCCAGTCTAAAGATATAAATCTGGAGAAAACTAAGACGATGTTACCACATATATTACGAGCATTGAATCCTTCAAACACATCAAAGACAAAGACTGCTGCGTTGAGCAATGTCTCTTTATTAGTTCTAACCCGCTTCTTATGTTGAAGAGAAAATATGACCCCGTTCGAAGTCCCAAGCCAGTCTACGAACGATGATTTTCTTCAGGAGTTTTCCGTTTGTGTTTTGCAAGGTGATAATACTGTATGCATTGATCTAGGAGTGATCTTCCTTGTGTTATAGAACCGAGAGGAGGTAAGTGTGAAGTCATTCCTCTCTTATCCCACCGTTCATAAAGCTGGATTCAATTTCGCTGATCCTTCATATTCTCTTCTGAGAGTTGGCTGATATCATAACAGGTGCCATTGGGGCTGCCTTGGTGTTACCAAATCTCTGAAACGCTGCATGAACATAATTCCTTGTAATACAGCATTCATCATCCAGAGTCTAGTATTCACACATCCCTGATAGCATGCATCCGTGTCCTTTTGATCAGATTGTTCAATGTAACGTGTGAGCAGGGCCTTTCATTTACTCTCATCAAACTTCTGCTACATACGATCTGTGGTCTGAAAATCGTGGATCACTGGAGCAGTACCGTTCATTCTTTGAAATAAACGCCAGAGCTTTGAAAACAATTTTTTTCTGTGCCTTTATTGATAGACTACCAACTTTTCTGTTGTTGCGCTGTCAGCGCGTGCCTTGAATAGTTTCTTCTTCTTTTCATAA
Source organism: Megaustenia siamemsis (assembly GCA_032433765.1). Taxonomy (NCBI): domain Eukaryota; kingdom Metazoa; phylum Mollusca; class Gastropoda; order Stylommatophora; family Ariophantidae; genus Megaustenia; species Megaustenia siamemsis. The sequence goes on from JAVIAB010000008.1 coordinate 75,558,882, forward strand.
CCTTCGTCTTTAATACTTGTAATGTCTCAGCTCAACCAAGAAATGAAGAGAATGAAATTGGACATCCTGGGACTATGTGAAATGAGATGGAAAGGAGCAACACGACATTACATTACAACACGACAGCGGAAATGTAATTTACTCTGGGGGAACCCTACACGAAAGAGGTGTAGGCATCATGTTAGAAAGAGAAAGAAGCAAAACAATGAAAGGTAGGAGCATCAAAAGTGCAAATTGTGACTGGAAGTCATCCGAACCAACATCCATTTGTCCAGTGCTGCCACAAGGTTCACCATTGTCACCAGTTATATTTAATGTGTTCACAATAACGATCATGGAACAACAGATGGATGGGAGGGGAAGAACTATGACTTTTGCTGATGATATTCTGGTATATCGCAAGGGAAGAGGCAGACGGTGAATCGCCTCCACAGTGCAAGAAGAAATCGTTCGCATCTCCTCCTGGTGTGGAGTATCATGTGCCTTGGTTAATCATAATGAAACATCAGTTGCATGATCCTCCCTTAACAAGCATGTCTTTAACACGGAAACACCGATGGTACGAATGGGAGCTGATGAGGTGACCTGGAAAAAGTTGACTTAAAAAAAAAAGTAAATAGACCCGTCAAGCCAAATGGCGTATAGGGAATATTGTGTTAGTGACCATAATTGTTATAGACCTTCAACACATGATTTTATGGGTAATGTGGTCGGTGTTACGCCTGTGCCGCTTCCCTTTCCCAGAAAAAATCCGGTACCCATTCTCTCTCTCTCTCTCTCTCTCTCTCTCTCTCTCTCTCTCTCTTTCTGCGATCAGGACTCAATCAGAGTAGGATTCCAGACTCTCACATGAAGTCAGCTGTCAGGTTAAGTGTGTTGATCGCCCCCACAGACAGAACATCATAATTAGAGTCTGCCAGATCCACTATGAATGAACACCCGTTAAAACGTGCACTGTGTTGTGCGCCAGTGGCCCAGTGCATCCGATTTCAGCCAGCATTTTATTCAGGTTTGCATTCCTTAGCCTTTGATTGTCCCCAATCCTTCTGCAAGGCAGCAGATGATCTTTTCTGTAGGGGGATTCTGCCCTTAGATGGTCGGCCCTCCCAGGTTTACGAACACTATCTGCCCGAGTCACTAGAGGTGACCAACACAGACATGCACACACAAAGATAGGAGATGTGACTGACACAGACCTGCACACAGCGACACGAGGCATGACCAACACCGACACACATCAAGACACATGACTAACATAAACATACACATAAAGACATGAGATATGACCTACATAGACATGCACACACAAAGACACGACACGTGCCCAACATAGACATACACACAAAGACATGAGACACGACCAACATAGACATGCTTACAAAAGGACATGAGATGTGACATACACAGATATGCACACACAAAGATATGAGATATGACTAACATAAACATGCACATAAAGATATGAGATATATAACCCAAACATGCACACACAAAGATATGACACATGACTAACACAGATCCACACCAAGACATGAGACATGACCAAACACATAAAGACACGAGACATGATTAACAAGGACACACCAAGATATGAGATATGACCAACGTGACACACACCAAGACATGAACCATGGCCAGCACACACACACACACACATACAAGCTAAGATGTGAACCATGGCTAGCACAGAAACACATCAAGATATGAGCCATGTCCAGCACAGAACCACATTAAGGTATCCATATGCTTGGGCCTGTTGTAGTACTCTTCTTAACGTGGGAATCATCGACACACGAGACGCAGGCCCCGATCAACTGTTCACAGGCTTCGTTCAAACAGTTGTCCGGAGATTTGAGAGTTCAGTCTGACCCGTAGAACGTTCCCTTGCATGTACAGTTCCCGTTTGACTGTTCACAGGTGTTGATGAAGCAGTTGTCCGGACATTTGAGAGTGCAGTCTGATCCGTAGTACGCCTCCTTGCACGTACAGTCTGTACTTTCTGGGTCACATATGATGTCACAGCCATCAGAACACGTTTGTTTGCACTGTAGCCCAAAATTACAATCGGGACAAATGTCACTACAGATGTAGCCAGGACGTTTACATTGTAGGCATTTTCCGGATTTTTCCTCACACAAAGGACAGACACTAAGACATTACAGTTCTATTGCTGGCTTCAGTCAATATTCTTTCTCTCTAACAACTGTCTTACATTACAGTTCTATTGCTGGCTACAGTCAATATTCTTTCTCTCTCACAACTGTCTTACATTACAGTTCTATTGCTGGCTACAGCCAATATTCTTTCTCTCTCACAACTGTCTTACATTACAGTTCTATTGCTGGCTTCAGTCAATATTCTTTCTCTCTCACAACTGTCTTACATTACAGTTCTATTGCTGGCTACAGCCAATATTCTTTCTCTCTAACAACTGTCTTACATTACAGTTCTATTGCTGGCTACAGTCAATATTCTTTCTCTCTCACAACTGTCTTATATTACAGTTTTATTGCTGGCTACAGTCAATATTCTTCACAAATGTCTTACATTACAGTTCTATTGCTTGCTTCAGTCAATATTCTTTCTCTCTCACAACTGTCTTACATTACACTTCTATTGCTGGCTACAGTCAATATTCATTCTCTCTCACAACTGTCTTACATTACAGTTCTATTGCTGGCTACAGTCAATATTCTTTCTCTCTCACAACTGTCTTACATTACACTTATATTACTGGCTACAGTCAATATTCTTTCTCTCTCACAACTGTCTTACATTACACTTCTATTGCAGGCTACAATCAATATTCTATCTCTCTCACAACAGTCTTACATTACAGTTCTGTTGCTGGCTACAGTCAATATTTTCTCTCTCTCACAGCTGTCTTACATTACACTTCTATTGCTGGCTACAATCAATATTCTATCTCTCTCACAACTCTCTTAAATTGCGCTTCTATTGCTGGCTACAGTCAATATTCTTTATCTCTCACAACTCTCTTACACTACAGTGTTCTGTTGCTGGCTACAGTCAATATTCTATCTCTCGCAACTGTCTTACATTACACTTCTATTGCTGGCTACAATCAATATTCTATCTCTCTCACAACTGTTTACATTTCAGTTCTATTGCTGGCTACAATCAATATTCTATCTCTCTCACAACTGTCTTACATTACAGTACTATGCATTTACTTACTAGCAGTCCTTGTAGCACCATTTCAGAATATTGAGTTATTTACGGGTCATCATCATTGCACTCCGAACATGTCCATAGGTGCTCAGATCCCCTCCTCGGCAAGTCCCGCAGTGTCCAGCGACTGACGACTCCAGTTCTATGTTGGTTGATAAGTCTTCTTACACGGCCACTAAGTTTCTCATTTCTGGCTGTGCCCATCTTAACTCCCATTTCCATCATCCGAAGAAGTGACGTTGATCTGTGTTTGTCGAAGTCCTGTGCTCTTCCCACATCTCGGAGGGCATTGATGATGTCCGCCCTAACCATTGGTTGCCCGTCCTCAACAACAGCGCAGCTAGCCAAACTGTCCGCTCTTTCATTTCCCCGTACTCCCGCATGTCCAGGGACATAGACAAAGGTGACCTTACGTATTTTGGACTACTGCAACGACTCTACCCATTTCACGCGTACAGAGCCTGCCTCCACTTTTTTTATCATGTTCATCGAATCACTCAGTATTCATGCGTGGGTGTAGTCTTGTGACTCTAACCATTTGAATGCCTTGGTCACTGCCATCACCTCCATTGCCATGCTACTCGTGGTCATGACGTATGCACCATTGCCTTCTTTGACTATTCTGTCTGCCGAGCGTGCTGTAAATGCCCATGCACTTCTTTGGTGTCGTCTTACAGATCCGTCTGTATAGATGACTGCATCTTTCTCATCGGTGTTATCGCAGATGAGACCGTTGACTTCAGCATTAACCACGACCGAGTTCTGATCCCTACTTTTCCTGTCGAGTGTGACAATACACGAGAAAGTCCCCTTGAATGACGATCTCCGGTATCCACTCCTCGCCAACGCTGATATTGGTAAGTCCACAGACCTGTTTGATGACATCTTCTGCTCGGCCCACCCATGATTTGCCTCTTTTTAGCCAGGCACCTTTCCCTGTGTTGAGCACGTGGTGCAATGGATGCTCTTTATCTGTACTAATCTTTGGGTATGCTCGTGCTCTCCAAATCTTGATTCTGTCATCCATGGTTAGAAAGTAAAGAAGATACCTGATTGCTACACATGGAGTGTCCCTTATACATCCCAAGATAATGCGCATGGCTTCATTTTGTATTTTCTCCAGCTTATCAATTTGAGTCGTACTGACAGTAAGAATTGCCAGGGCATACTCGATTGGTGCTAGGACTAATCCCTGGAACAGAAGAGTAAGTAGCCTCTGCTCGATGTTGGCAGCTGCCATGACCTTCAAGGCAGCTAATCCTTTGCGGAATTTTGTTATCACATGGTCGACGTGGTCCCGAAAACATAGGCTACGATCAACTTGTCCCTGTTCACCTCATCAGCTCCATTCGTACTAACGGTGTGGTCGTATTAACGATATGATTGTTAAGGGAGAACCATGAAACTGATGCTTTATTCGGATTACTAAGGCACCTGAAACCCCGAGTTGTCTTGCATTGTGGAGGCGATTACCCGTCTGTCTCTTCCCTGTCGATATACCAGAATATCATCAGCAAAAGTCATAGTTCTTCCCCGCCTATCCGGCAGTTGTTTCGTGATCGTTATTGTGTACACGTTAAATAGAACTGGTGACGATGAGCCTTGTGGCAGCACTGGACAAATGGATGTTGGCTCGGAAGACCAACGTCCACATCTGTGTATCACCTTCCTCTGAAACAGTGCCGCAGCGATCCATCTAATGAGGAAGGGGTGCACCGCCAGTTTGAGGAGCATATGCATGAGGTTTTCAAATGGTACATTGTTGTATGATTCCTCCAGATCTATAGCAGCAGCACATGTCTCCTCTCGTCTGTGGAAGCCTTCGAAGACGTCATAGGCAAAGATTGCCGCATTGAGCCATGTCTCTTTTTTTTTTTATATCTATAACCTCCGAGTGTGGGTGGGAATGCGCGTTTCTGTTCAAGGTGGCAGGTGAGGACACTGCAAATATTTTCTCCAGCAGCTTGCCCGCAGTGTTCTGCATTGTGATGATTCTGTAGGCACTGATCTAAGAATGGTCCTTGTTGGGCTTCGGTAGTGGTAGTAAGTAGCTGTGTAGCCACGCCTCCTTAATCTGGCCACTCCGAATGCTGGCATTAAACTCATTGGCCAGTTTTGTCAAGTCGTCGTCAGCTAAATCGCCTGTCATCGTACCGAACACCATCTGGACCAGGAGCAGTGTTGTGTGATCTTTTAAGTGTTGTCCGAATGGTATCGGTTGTGATTGTGAGTCTTCTTCCAGCACTACATCCTTACACAATTTTGACAGCGATCCCCGTATCCTCATTCTTACAGCCTCATTTCTTTGGTCCGTCTGCTCAATGTAGCGGGCAAGCAGGGCCTTCCCTTTGCTCTCATCAGATTTGTGCCATATCCGGCCTGTGCTCTGAAAGTCTGATATACCTCTATATCGTGTTGTGTCATTCATGCTCTGATGAAGGCGCCGGAATGTGGCTAGCGATTTTTCTGAGCACACTTTTCTACAGAAGTCATCCCATTTGGCATCCTTAGCATGCTTAGCACATAGTTTAAATTTTATAGACTTGTGATGTTCTTTCTTTTATTTTATTATCTTGATTATTTCTTGTTCAGATATTATCTTTGTACTTCCTGACAACACATCACATTGATTTTAGTTTACCAACACAACAAGTAAATTCATGACATACTCTTTTGCTCTCATTATAAAATCATAATCAGTTTATTGATCTCTTGGCACAATGATCTACTAGTGGTGGATGCACTTATCTTAAATTAATGTTAATTAATTCGGGACTTCTCTGAGACAAATAGTCGGTGGATATGATCAGTCCCAAGTGCAATCTTAATAAAACATTATTCATTTGTCTATTTACGAACTTGTAAGAATATTTTGAAGCACAATTCTATGAATCTTTCAAAAACACTTTCACAGCTTAAGTTCATAATATTCTCTATCAACTCTCTATCAATAATAACTTCTAAACTGACTTGAACTACAACTTGGAGATTCAAACTTCCTAAATAACTGGTTTGCTACATCAAGAACTTACTAACTAAACTTGTGATCTAACTTGCTATCTTCTTATTCTAACACTTCTAGTTCTACTTAACTTCTAACTAACTTTTACTTCATCTTGAACTATCTGACTAACTTGTTAATTCCATTTGTGTTGAAGTTTTTATACTCCAACCACTCTCTTCGTCTCAAAATTAGTAACCAGTAAAAATCGTTCCAAAGTGACCACTTGCGACCCTCTCCTGATCATCTGCAGTCCCGTGTCCGAGACCTGAACCATTGTGTCTCAACTGTCTCCTTTTTTACAATAACAGATTATTTTCATGACTTCTATATTACTTCACGACTCTGACCTTTTATGGTAGCTGTTTACTGGATAGTAAAGTCATGAGGTCAACGCATGCTATTTGCGTTATGGTCACTCCCATAACAATATGTTGTTGTGAAAACCCGCATGGAAATCGTGGAGATTTCCAATGACCTAAACTATTCATTTGTCGTCCAGTAATTCTGGACATTCTCTAACTTAGCTTGATGGGTGTCCTTGTTATGTCTGAGGACCCTACCCCTACAACCTTTACTCCCTTAACTTTGTTTCTACAACTTGTTATTCTGGAAAATTTCCATTCCCCAACTTCATGTCCTAACTACTACTGGTCGCTACCATTTGTTACTGCTATTATCTATTGAGAAGCGGGTAACAACTAAGTTACCTGCCCCCATGAGTAGTATACAAGGGTCCAACAAGTCGTATTTCTCCGTAAATTAACAAAGATATATAGCAGGCGCATTTCGCGCCTAATGTACACGAGGGGCAGGGGGAGTTAACGATGCCCTTTCGTGTCGAGATGTTGACCTCTAGTCCCGGTGACCTCGGAAGTGACCTGTTTATGTCTGGTGTGTGCTGACTTTGGAGTTCTTGATGTACTTGATCGATAGTGATAGGTTAGTAGATTATACAACATCAATGCTGATAAGGCGGTCAGGTGACCTTGTTATCTCGGTGACCGTAAGGTGTGACCGTATTTTATCTTCCTTCATAGAATTCCCTCTATTGAAACACTTACTCAATCTCTTCATTTAAGCCCATTATCTCTCCTTCCCTTCAATAGACTTCTCACTCCTAGACGTCTCTCCTACCATGCCAGCTTCCCTCCTCTCTCTCCTAACATTCCGCCCTCTATCGTATAATTAGCTTCCGTCATAGACTTCCCTCCCTTGTAACACTCACTCATTCTCTCCATTTAAACCCATTAGCTCTCCTTAGCTACCCTATATTTCTCTCTATGTCTCTCACTCTTTCTCTCTCTCTCTCTCTCTCTCTTATTCCCGCCTAGATTTTCCTCCATTGTTTCCATTCTGATTAGTTAATCCAGAGGCCAGTCATTTCGTTGGTGGGTGTCCATAGAAATCCACTTCTCTGATTGGTTAACCTAGATGTTAGTCGAGGGTGGAATAGTTTCGTCCAACTTTTATTTACCAGATTATATTTAAACTAGTCGGATGTGAGACTTCGTGTTATAAGCGCGATTGATTCACGGAAGCTTATTTTCATAGTACTGTTAAGTCTAGCGGCCTGTGTTATGGGGCTATTTTACGCTGTAAGTTGAATATTTTTTTCTGTTTTTCTCTTATCTCATAACGATGTGGTAGGTTATCAATAAAAGGATATTCAGTTGCATTACTGGTGATATGTGTAAAGTACGCATGTTAAGCCTTGTTGGGTGTATTATTCCTTGGTTTTTCATATGTTTATCTTATTGGTTGTTTGAAAAGTAGATATTTCAAGTCTTTTTGTAATTGATATTGAATGTTATTACTGTGTTACACTGGCGGTTAGGTAAAAATACGAATGAGGGCGGAACGCTAGGAGAGTTAAAGAGAGAGGAAGGAGGGTAGAATGGTAGGAGAGAAGTCTAGTAGGGGTTAGAAGAGAGAGAGAGAGATAGAGAGAAGTCTAGGAGAAAGAAGGCGAGATGCTAGGCATAAATGGCGAGAATAATCAAGTGTTACAATAGGAGGGACGCTAAAAATATGAGGGAGGGCGGAATGATGCGGGAGAGATAAAGGGAGAGGAGGGATTTTGTAATTGATATTGAATGTTATTACTGTGTTACACTGGCGGTTAGGTAAAAATGCGAATGAGGGCGGAACGCTATGAGAGTTAAAGAGAGAGGAAGGAGGGTAGAATGGTAGGAGAGAAGTCTAGTAGGGGTTAAAAGAGAGAGAGAGAGATAGAAGTCTAGGAGAAAGAAGGTGAGATGCTAGGCATAAATGCGAGAATAATCAAGTGTTACAATAGGAGGGACGCTAAAAATATGAGGGAGGGCAGACGATGCGGGAGAGATAAAGGGAGAGGCGGGAGGGTGGACTGATAGGTTAGAAGTCTAAGAGAGGATAGGCAGAATGAGAGAGAATGAAGGTGAGATGATAGGCATAAATGGATAGAACGAATAAGTGTTACAATGGAGGAAAATCTAGGCGGGAATAAGAGAGAGAGAGAGAGAGAGAGAGTGAGAGACATAGAGAGAAATATAGGGGAGCTAAGGAGAGCTAATGGGTTTAAATGGAGAGAATGAGTGAGTGTTACAAGGGAGGGAAGTCTATGACGGAAGCTAATTATACGATAGAGGGCGGAATGTTAGAAGAGAGAGGAGGGAAGCTGGCATGGTAGGAGAGACGTCTAGGAGTGAGAAGTCTATTGAAGGGAAGGAGAGATAATGGGCTTAAATGAAGAGATTGAGTAAGTGTTTCAATAGAGGGAATTCTATGAAGGAAGATAAAATACGGTCACACCTTACGGTCACCGAGATAACAAGGTCACCTGACCGCCTTATCAGCATTGATGTTGTATAATCTACTAACCTATCACTATCGATCAAGTACATCAAGAACTCCAAAGTCAGCACACACCAGACATAAACAGGTCACTTCCGAGGTCACCGGGACTAGAGGTCAACATCTCGACACGAAAGGGCATCGTTAACTCCCCCTGTCCCTCGTGTACATTAGGCGCGAAATGCGCCTGCTATATATCTTTGTTAATTTACGGAGAAATACGACTTGGTTGGACCCTTGTATACTACTCCCATGTTCTCACTCACTCACTCACTCTATTACATAAAGTGCTTCAATTTTTTGTAGACCTCTTCTTTCAGACGCTTCAAAAACTCAGGTTGTGTTATTCCATTCTTTCTGGGTTTCTGCCATGTCTTGGCCGTTTGTCTCTTGTACCTTCTACCGCTAAGCTTCCTCGACCTCTACGTTCCACCGGGGTGGCTGCATACATCTCTTCTGCCTCCTACAAGGGGCGCTCTGTTTCCTATGTCTTATTTTGCTAATGACGTCCTGGTCTGTTTTCTCGTAGCGGAATGTGTGGAGCTTTCTTTTCTGGCTTGTATTTCTGCTTTTCTCAATTTAGAGCACACATGGATAGTGATCACTTCCATGGAATCCCAGTGCACTCCACTTGCAAACCGGTGCGAAGTTGGTAGACACCAGTGCCAGGTCTATGACACTATCAGAGACCTCTGTTCGAGTGGCTATTCTGGTTGCTCTTCCATCATTCAAGCACACTAAATCGTTGACGTTACCCCACTGGTTGCTCCTAGCATTAAAGTCTCCGCAGAAAATGATGTTCTCTTCATCGAACTCGAAGAGGTTCTGCCATTGTGTTTCTACCTTCCCATTACATGCATTCACATTTACAATTACGAAATGAACTGAGGTCTGCACCTAACCGATTGTACCTGCAATTCTGCATTGTCCCACGCAGACATATCAACTTCAGCTGCTACCATATTGTTGCGCACAAGGATGGCCTGCTCAAGGTGTCGCCTATTGTAGAAACAATGAAATCCAGGAGCACTTACTGTCCTGTCACCAAGAAGAGTTTCTTGCAAAATCATTATATCGGCGCCGCACAGAAGCTTATCAAGAATGGACCGTCGATGATTTATGGACACACAATTCAGAAGATCTTTGGAAACACTGCACAACTGAGTTCTATTACTGTCTCTATATGATCTATATCGTGCTGTATTTATCACTCATCTGTTTATCTACTCTAAGTATATCTAGTTCTAATTTTATATTTCTTGGGGATTTCTGTGTCTTCCGCAGTTTTATTCTTATCTTTCCAACTACTGGTACATGGTCACTATTGCAATCTGCTCCTTGTCTTGTTTTAACAGATGTTAGCCCAGTCCTGAATCTTCTCTGTACCAGTATAAAATCAATTTGATTGTGTACTTTTTTGTCTGGGCTTTGCCATAACCATAGTTGCCTAGGGTGTTGTTGGAACCAGGTGTTACCTATAATCATTTCATGTGTCTTTGCCCAATCTATCCCCTCTGTCATTCGTCTCTCCAAGGCCATGCCCCTCAGTCACATTTTGCACTTTAGCTGTTCCTACCTTTGCATTGAAATCCCCTAATATAATAATTTCTTGGGATTTACACTGTTCCATGGTCGCCTCTAGCTCCTTGTAAAAAGTGTCAATGTCTTCTTCTTCGCTATTACCTGTTGGTGCATAAACTTGAATTATGTTGATATCCATTGGTCCACCTCTCAATTTTACTAGCAGAATTCTATCTGATACTGGCCAAAATCCTTTCACTGTTTTGCTTCATTCTCTATCTAACATGATGCCTACACCTCTTTCGTGTGTGGTTCCCCCAGAGTAAATTACATTTCCGCTGTCACGTTGTAATAATCCTGTTCCTTTCCATCTCATTTCACATAGTCCCAAGATGTCCAATTTCATTCTCTTCATTTATGGACTGATGTTTTCTATTTTACCAACCTGGAATGCTGATCTAATGTTTCAAGTACATATTGCTAGTGCCTCTTTATGTTTGATCTTGCATACAGCAGCTTGATGACGATCGGGTGTCACCTGTAGCACATGACGCTCCCTACCGGACGAGGTGGCAGTGGAACCCCATTAACGTCGTTAGCTGATGATATTAAGTTGTGATTTGTCATGATTAGTCTAGGCAATATAAGAAGGTAGTTTGCCATTCCTTTCCTTCTTGGCAGTGACTGTACTTAGTCGGAGATCGCAACCATTGTCTCTATACATGAGATCCTCTGCCTGCCATCGCGGTGTGGGGACCATAATCGGCAATACTCGTCGGCTGCTCCCACAACACCATCCACCATCTGTCCCAATGGCTTCACACAACCCTGATAGGGGGACTAAACGGGAGCTCCACCTTGCCCAAAGGTGTCCCGAAGACTAGCGGCGGAAAGGAGACGTCTTACTCCTCCTTTGGTAGGGCAGAACTCTACCCCGCTAACCTCCTTTATTTTCCCTATATTGTAACAATTGGGAAAATAACTCTGGGACGAAGGGATAGAGGGGAGCAAAGATACCAGACAGCTTAAGAGAATGGCTTGGCAGAAGGTCAACAACAGAAATGATAAATAACTGTCGCGATCGAGAGTTGTGGAGAAGCATGATCATCTACGCCAGCAGTCACGGTACCTGATGATGATGAAGTTTTGCATTTCTTCAGGTTTCGTATTTGTACCCATCAGGGGCAATAACTGAGTGTTGCACTTTAATCGTCAGCAGACTTGAGCTCAAGATCGCAGAACAGGGAGCACATTTATTTTGTGGATTTCTTTAACCACATGGACTATTGAGCTTATCGCCATCAAGAATGTTGTCTCTGAGAATTCAAAACCTTCCGTATTCATCGTATTGGTTTAGAGAATTTAGAAAAAGGTGGTAAGGTAAACTTTATACTTTATATATATATATTATATTATATTTATATAGTATAAATTAAATAGTAATAATTATAATTATAGTAAATAAACTTACTTATCTTTAAAAAAACTTTATTATATAATATAATTATATAATAATTAATAATATTATTAATAAATTATATTATTATTATTGAGAGAGGCAAGAGCAGCAGGATTCGGCTCCCTCAATGACTTGAGACTGAGATAGAGAGCTGCTTGCACAGAACAGAGACAGATGGCGAGATTTGATCAAATATCTTTAAAAGAAAACTGCTAGAACAAAAATTCAGAATAGGAGAAGGCAAGGTGTATCTTGGTCTACGCCCTTGGTCTACTTACTCTACTAGGGCCTATGGGCCGGCTACGGCTCGAAAGGTCAATAGATAGATAAGATAAGATATTATTATACTTAATACTTAATATAACCATAATGAATTATAATAAATGATAGTACTTACTTTTCTTTTATTACTATTATGATAATATACTGTGTTCTCAAGTAAATTATTGTGAACTAACTTTTTGTTTGTTGCGCTTGATCATCATAAATGATCATATGTTGTACTAATGTTACAATGTACTTAACTTTTGGCTTTGATACACAATAACTCAATAACACATTTTAAAGCGAAAGCAACTCATAACAGCACAGAGCACTCACTACTCACAGCTTTGCCTTGAAACTAAAATATTCAAATATTGTATAGCAGGGTTTTTCTATGTATTGTCTCTACTTTGTGATATTGACATACATAGTTTAAACTCTTGTTATCTTGTTTTTGCTTCTTAGGCTTCATCAAACGAAGACAGCAGGATATGCATTTCATACAGGTTGGTTAATAATAGCTTTGAGAAATGTGTGTGGTAAAAATTGTAATGTAAAATTCAGAATAGAATTTAACAATTGTACTATGCCAGGCCATCTTTATTTGTCTCTGGCACCCATTAATGGCGGATAAACCTAAAAGCCAGTCTGTGAGAGTGAACATGATCTTTTTACCATTTCTCTATCACAGCTTCCCACGGCCAATAATTTTCTGTCACTTATTGAATTCCTCCCCTTTAACATTTTCTCCCTTGGATAGCACATAAATCACACAAAAAATATACCTAATGCTGCTCCATCAAGACCAGCTCCTTGTCGTGGGGTTGAGGCTTCACAGTCACCAGGGACTGAAAACTAAGACTGGCCAGACCTTCCTACACCTAGGGAATTATAGGAGGAAGAGGTATGTTCTACAGCACTCAGAAAAAAATGACAAATAAACAACAGAAAAAAAACAAAGAACAATATATGGTCTGAAGCAGGAGTACGGGTTCGATCCTGCTTCGGGCCATATATTGTTCTTTGTTTTTTTTTGTTGTTTTATTTGTCATTTTTTTCTGAGTGCTGTAGTACATACCTCTTCTTCCTATGATTCCCTGAATTATCGCCTCGGAAGTTTCCCTCTATAATAATATTAATTTATTATTATTTGTCTTCCTACACCTAAGCAAGATCACAGTCTACTCTAGAAAGTATAAGTGCTGAAGTTGTAGGCAACCAGCAAAAAGACGCACCTCAACAATCAGGATGCCACACACTCATGGCAATGATATAACAATACAAATACCAATTTTTACTCTTGACTGCTCCAATTCTCGTCAGACCTCTGGTCTAACCATGTGACTGCTCTTCCTCCAGCATTTGATAGCCATTTCCACTGTGAGTGGAGTGACTGCCATCAGCCAAGTCTAATTTTATTTACAATAATTCCTCTACACTTATATTTTCATATCTCTTCATTTCACCTATCTTCTGATTTGTAACACATCTCTTCCTCATCACATCATCCCATCTCTTATCCCTCAGTCCACTTCTCCTTAACTTAATCATCCTAGATGTAGTAGTAATTATCTGTGCTTCACCGTCTGTTGTCGTTGTCCTTGCTTTTTGAAGAAAGCTGCATGTTTGCCAAAACGTTGGTATTTTGTTGTGTTCCTTTTTTGTAAAGCTGTCACCATACCTTGTAGGAGTGTATGTTACACCCCACTACTGGCTCCCTGAAGTGTTTATGGATGGGGCTGAATATCGATACTGCACCTCATGACAGAAAATACAGACTGTCCGAGCAACCGCCCACTGGCACAAGACACAGTTTCATTAAAAGAAAGAATGATCGTATTTTGTGAAGACCTTAACATCCATTAACAGAGCTGGAGCTATGAACATATGGACAAGAGAGGTAAAGAGCTTGAAAGGCAGGACAACAGTGGGCTTATACTGCTGAACCAGACAACAGATTCACTAACATTTTATTCCAGATCATGGCATTTTATTCCAGATCATGGCATACCACATCTACACCAGACCTTACCTTCCATTCACCAGACCTGGATTGGAATATTACATGTATTGCTTGGAAACAACTTGGAGGCAGCAATCGCCGACCAGTCTTTTTAGTGGTGCAAAATGAAGCTCTTAGGGAGAGCAGTACTTTGACTGGATGGAATTAGTGTCTGTCCTTTATGTGAGGAAAAATCCGGAAAATGCCTACAATGTAAACGTCCTGGCTATATCTGTAGTGACACTTGTCCCGATGGTAATTTGGGGCTACAGTGCAAACAGACGTGTTCTGATGGCTGTGACATCATTTGTGACCCTGAAAGTACAGACTGTACATGCAAAGAAACGTAATACTGGTCAGACTGCACTCTCAAATGTCCGGACAACTGTTTCAACGACACCTGTGAACAGTCAACCGGGAACTGTACATGCAAGGGAACGTTCTACGGGTCAGACTGCACTCTCAAATCTCCGGACAACTGTTTGAACGAAACCTGTGAACAGTTAATCGGGGCCTGCGTCTTGTATGTCGATGATTCCCACGTTAAGGAGAGTACTACAACAAACCCAAGCATATGGATACCTTAATGTGTTTCTGTGCTGGACATGGTTCATTTCTAGTTGTTTTTCCGTGAAGCCATGGCTCATATCTTGATGTGTTTCTGTGCTAGCCATGGCTCATATTTTGATGTGTTTCTGTGCTAGCCATGGTTCATATCTTAGCTTGTATGTGTGTGTGTGTGTGCTAGCCATGGCTCATATCTTGGTGTGTGTCATGTTAGTCATATCTCATATCTTGGTGTGTCCTTGTTAATCATGTCTCATATCTTTATGTGTATATGTGTTTAGTCATATCTCATATCTTAGTGTGTATCTGTGTTAGTCATGTGTCATATCTTTGTGTCTGCATGTTTGGGTTAGATATCTCATATCTTTGTGTGCATGTTTATGTTAGTCATATCTCATATCTTTGTGTGTGCATACCTGTGTATGTCACATCTCATATCCTTGTGTAAGCATGTCTATGTCAGTCATATCTCATATCTTTATGTGCATGTTTATGTTAGTCGTGTGTCATATATCCTGATGTGTGTCAGTGTTAGCCATGCCTCGTATTGCTGTGTGCAAGTCTGTGTTGGTCACATCTCCTATCTTTTTGTGTGCATGTCTGTGTTAGTCACCTCTAGTGACTCGGGCAGATGGTGCTAATAAACCTGGGAGGGCCGACCATTTAAGGGCAGAATCCCTCTACAGAAAAGATCATCTGTTGCCTTGCAGGAAGATTGGGGACAATCAAAGGCTAAGGAATGCAAACCTGAATAAAATGCTGGCTGAAATCGGATGCACTGGCGTAGAACACAGTGCAACGTTTTAACGGGTGTTCAATTCAGAGTGGATCTGGCAGACTCTAATCGTGATGTTCTGCCTGTGGGGGCGATCAACACACTTAACCTGACAGCAGACTTCATGTGAGAGTCTGGGATCCTACTCTGATTGAGTCCTGATCGCAGAGAGAGAGAGAGAGGGATGGAATTACAAAAAAGGCAGACTGGAAAATGTATCAACAATACACCAATGTACTTGCTTGCTTGCGACTGCCCGATGACTTAAGGAGTGTACCTCGTCATCATCCGCCCGTAAAAGGACGTTAATTAGGCGAGTCTGCATTGTGTTGTGGTTTACAGTATAACTGTGATATTTGCGCCTTTCGGCCCAACACATCCGACTTCAGCATGACATTTTTTAGTACCGGGTTGTCTTCCCTCTTCGATCCCTACTCGCTTCGCCAGACTAGACAGGTTATCTGTTACTAGAGGCACCACGGAGAGGTGGAGCAGGGTCTGGATGGTTCTAGTTCACCGATCCTGGTGCAAGCCATCAGCTGTGGATCGCTGACAACTTCCAGCTCTGGTGCTGGGAGGTGAGCCTTCGCCTCCACACCAATGTACTAACTAAAGATCTAAATATAGACAAAGACATCAACAAAAATGTTGATGAATTCAGTAGACTAATACTACAAGCTGCCAGTGAAACAATACCTAGAGGGACATGGAAACACTACAAACCATACTGGAGTAGTGAACAAGAGCAACTGCACAATGACATGGAAATATCTCGAAAGCAAGCAGAAACAACCTTGCCAGGAACACCACAAAAACTATCAACATGCCAAGAACAAATTTCAAAAGGCTAAACTACAAGCCAGATGGAGATGCTGGAAAGTAAAAACAGTTCATAACGAGCATGTGAAAGAAAGAGTAAAGAATGGATAAAATTTATTGTAGCCAGTAATGTTATCTTCACTTATTCAAAAAGCTATATAGGAAAGGAAGGAATATACTTTTCTCTTCAAAAGTCACTGGATCACAAAACTGCTACCTAATTTGAACAGCAGGTACTTTCACATTTTTATATTTTTTTGCTGTTGGCTATTTCCTTCATGTAACACCTACTTTGAGCAAGAGAAAAGGAAACTATACACATGGAAAAGTCCTGGATATAAGAAGAGGAATCAGATAGACTACATAATGATAAAGAAAGGTTCCGTAACAATGTCAAGAAAGCCAAAACCTATCCAGGTGCAGATATTAACTCAGATTACAATCCTGTAATGATTAAAATGAAAATCAAAATAAAGAGAAACAAGCAAGTCTAATTTATCAACAATACCACTAGATATAACAGCTTTAAATCAAAAAGATATTAAAGATACTTATACAATACAAGTAACACATCATAATGGTTCAATGCCAAAATCTATAGAATTAGGTCATCGTAATGGTTACCTAGACCGGCCATGCACAAATCTTACAGTCTGCTATTTGATGTGCGACGGGGAAAATTTGATGACTGACTGTGTGTCTATATATTTGGAATTGGAGTCATCAACGATGGCCTAACATCATCAAGTGCTACGACGATCATCATTTTCGGGAGGACGTGAACTTCCATGGTATATGGTGGATAGGCGGCAGAAACCATTGAAGGCTATGTCTGAAAAGCGTTCCTTCTTGCAGTTTCCTCATATTCCAAGTCCGGCTTGTTGCAGAAGCTACTGAGTTAAGTGCTCTGTGCACATCGTGAGCTGTGTGTCTCATCCGTTTTGATCCTGTTTCGATATCCCTCTTGTTTATAATGAATGATGATGTCGTATGACGGAACAGTTGGCTGTGTTCACTTTCTGCACGGTTTCACCTTATATCTTTTGGAGTGTGCTGAGACTGCTACGATGGGGACTACAGTTAACTTTCTTTGTTTGGGAGATGAGTTAGTAATTCGGATGATTCCACTGGCATGGGCGGTTGAGCAATTATGGATTTTAATTCGTTTGCAGTGATACAGAGGCCTTCCATAACCAATAACCAAAAAAACAGAGTCCTTGTATCTTGAACAAGACACAAAGAAAAGTGTGAAAGCTTGTAAAACAGCTCAATGATGAAGGTACAGAAGGAACACCAAAATTATGCTGAAGAAGGATGGAAACATCCTAACAGGTAAGCAGGCAACAAATCACTTTGCAGATTCCTTTGCAAAAGACAATAATATTGAAATTAGCCTAGAGAAATTACATAAGACCCACTTAAAGCAACAAAATGCAAGACAAGAAGGGATCATACACGAAGTCATGGAAATACCCATTACACAAAGAGTGCTGGAACTGGCAATATCCAAATTAAAATGAAAAAATCACCAGGCAGTGAAGGTATGTCCAATGAAGTGATTAAGAACTTGGGAACTGCAGCTAAAGCAAAACTACTGCCGATCAACAATATTTGCTGGATCACAGGTAGAGTGCTTCAGGCAAGGAGAGAAGCAATTATGATACCATTACTAATATATATATCTGTCGTCAAGGACACGTAATTCATTTAATTTGTATAAGGCTCACAGTGTATCCGTGTGCTGCAGAGCACACGATTTACTGGAGTTGGCCAGTCTATAACATGGAAACGAGTTCTGGATCGTGCGACTGAATGAGTGCACGTGAGTTTAGACCATCCATGTTCGGAGTGCAATGATGATGACTCGCAAATAACTCAGTAACAATAACTCAATACCATTACTAAAGCCAGGAAAAGATTGTTTCTACGACATCCAGCTATAGACCAATCAGCCCTACAAGCTGCTTGTGTAAAACAATAGAAAATATAATCAATCTCAAACTGCAGTGGTACCTGGAAAGTGAAAACCTTGTCCCACAGCAAGTAGGCTTTAGACAGTGTTACTCTACTGAAGATCAGGCAACCTATCCTTTCCTACAAAAATTGAGGATGTCTTCCAAGAAAATAAAGTGGTACTGGCAGCATGGATAGACCTAAAGAAAGCATTTGATAAGGTATGGAAAGAATGGCTCTTGAAGAAACTGAGAAATTACGTAGTAAATGGCAGAATGTACACAACAGGCACACAACCAGATGCACCAGTTACATACCATCAGAAGAAACATATAATCAAATAAATCAAAAGACCATAAGCCCCAGATCAGGATGCCTTTCATATTATGAATAGATGGGAACAAGTTATCATTGTGTGCCTCAGAACAGGACACAATCGACTCCACAGTCACATGTATACAAAATTCAAGATCAGCACCTCAAGTACATGTGGACAGGCGCCCTAGACTGCTGAACACATAATTCAAGACTGTACTGAATATAGTCTATCTATCTGTTGACCTTTTGAGCCATAGCCGGAGCATAGACCCAGATACTCTTTTTCTTATCTAAATTTGTATTCTAATAGTTCTCGCCATTTGTCTCTTTTTTGTGCAAATTGAGGGAACTGATTCTTGCTGATCATGCCTCTCTGATCAATGTTCTTCTCAGTGTCTTTCTGGGTCGGCCATTTTTCCTCTTACCTGTTGTTTCCCACATGAGGGCTTGCTTTGTTATTCAGTTATTATCTCTCCTCATTACATGTTCAACATATGACCATTGTCTTTTCTTTATTACTGAAGATATTAGTGGTTATTGGCAATTTCTCTAATTTCCTCGTTTGTTTTGAATTCGTTCCACGCTATACCAAGTATTTTTCTTAGACATTTATTTTCAAATGCGTTCAATTTTCTTTCTATGTCTCTTGTTGTTTTCCAGCTCTTACATGCATATGTAAAAGTTGATAGTATGTTTGATTTGAATAGTCTAAGTTTTGTGCTTGTGCTGATGAGTTTTGATTTCCACAACTTTTCAAGGCTTCTGAAAAACATTGCTGCTTTAGCTATTCTGATTCTAATTTCTTTACTTGTATTCCCCTCTCAATCAATGTGACTTCCAAGATAGATAAAGTGATCGGTTTCTTCCACTGGTTCTGAATATAGTAGACTGAGGAAAATCCATTGGCCCATAGATACAACAGTACAAACTAAACTATATGGGCCACGGCTTACAAAAGGCAGTACAATTTATACAGGAAACGACATTGCAGATGTAGACAATACTTCAGCGAATGAATAATAGATATAGATACATAATGTTCTTAAAACAAATGTTGTTAGTGTACATTTAGTATAATAAACTTTATTTTACAGAGTAGTTAAGTGTTCAGTGGAAGTTTTGCAAATTTTGTTGTTGCACAGTAAAACTCTAGATGATTTAGCTTCATTTATAAGGATTATAAATATCACTCTCATCTGGACACAACAAAGCATTTTAATGACATTCCATTCAGAACTGAACTGAACTAGACCTTTCGAGCCGTAACCGGCCCATAGGGCGTAGACCAAGATACACCTTCTCCTATATGGATTTTTTGTTCTAGCAGTTTTCTTTTAAAGATATTTTATCAAATCTAGCCATCTGTCTCTGTTCTGTGCAAGCAGTTCTATCTCATTGAGGGAGCCGACTCCTGCTGCTCTTGCCTCTCTCATCAATGTTCTTCTCAGTGTCTCCCTGGGTCTTCCTCTTTTTCTTTTACCTGTTGTTTCCCATATGAGGGCTTGCTTTGCTATTCGGTTATTATCTCTTCTCATCACATGTCCAACGTATGACCATCGTCTTTTCTTTATTACTGAAGATATTAGTGGTGATTGGCGATTTCTCTAATTTCCTCATTTGTTTTGAATTCGTTCCATGCTATACCAAGTATTTTCCTTAGACATTTATTTTCGAATGCGTTCAACTTTGTTTCTATATCTCTTGTTGTTTTCCAGCTTTCACACGCATACGTAGGGTTGATAGTACATTTGATTTGAATAGCCTAAGTTTTGTGTTTGTGCTGATAAGTTTTGATTTCCACAACTTTTCAAGGCTTCTGAAAGACATTGCTGCTTTAGCTATTCTGATTTTATTTCTTTGCTCGTATCCCCTTCTCGATCAATGTGACTTCCAAGATAGATAAAGTGATCGATCTCTTCTACTGGTTTGTTTTCCATGTATATTTTGTCACCTGTTGGAATTAAACTAGTCATGACTTTAGTCTTTTCATGATTGATCTCAAGCCCAATTTGCTGGCTATTGATGATAGTTCATTTGTGTTTTCCTGCATCGTTTTTATCTGACTGCTGATGAGAACTATGTCATCAGCAAAGTCGAGGTCCTCCAAATGGTCTCCTTGTATCCATTCGATGCCTTTATTACCAGTGCAGCATTTCTTCATTATGAAGTCCATAACAATTCCAAATAACAAGGGCGATAAAATACATCCTTGTTTAACCCCAGTTTCTATTGGGAAACATTCGCTCAGTCCTTCCTCTGTTCGAACTGCACATGTGTAACCATCATACATGTCATTCCATTCTACACATTTTAAATTTTTAACAAGATCATTATTGAGAAGGTCATTGTTTATTTTGCTTGAACATAGGAGCCAGCTATAGCTAGATACAAGTTTGAGAACTTTAGCTAAACATAAATATGTATGTGTGTGTGTAATAATGCACACATGCATGCAAAAAATGTGCAAACACACTCACAAATGTGCAAACACATGGAAAAATGTACACACGACACACACAGAGAAGTTATGTAAGGGAGAGAGAGAAAGGTAAATAGAAAAAGAAAGACTGTAAAGGTAGGAATCTAGCTCATTTTTATATTCTTCTTCACTTTTCTTATTTTCAAGCTTCAACTTTTCTAGATTCATGTATTAAGTTTCCAAATGTCTGTTCTTTATAAAAGTGATCAGTTATCTCAGCAAGAGATAGAGTGGTATGGCGCTCCATGGTAGCCAACTTTTGATGCGGAGGCGGCACTCGATGACGATGATGGTGCTTGAGTAGCAATAACAATATGGAGAGCATGTGGCCAAATTGATACTGCATCATACTTCAAACAAGGAGACCACTGGCTCGAATCCTTGCACGGTTCAAAGTTTTTTTTTTTATATCAGGAGTAAAATAAAAACTCTGCCTCATGACAACTGCTCAAGACAAGTGGCTTTATTCTCTGGTCTTTTATATTCTCCCCCCCCCAACACAGCAGACCTCAACAATGGTATAATGCCATAAAAATGTTTCTTTTTTAACAATATTAATGTATCAGTTATAAGCACCCCCCAATCACACACGCCAAAATAAAATAGTAATAATAAACATCATTGCCATTTGCAATTGTCCCTGTTGGAACTTGGCCCCTGTGACAGCTACTCTGTGTTCTGTACAAGATGCCCTGATTATACTGCGGTCTTGCCCAGCTACTCTGTGTTCTGTACAAGATGCCCTGATTATACTGCGGTCATGCCCAGCTACTCTGTGATATCTTGCACCCTCCTTTTACTTCTTTTTTGTCACCTGGTACCATATCCTCCATAATGTTTTCTGGACCATCATGTAATTTTATTTGGCCAAAATAATTAATTTTTCCTTATTTTTATGTTCTTTAATAGTCAATTTTCTGAAACATTAAGTTGTTCCAGAATGTATCTGTTCATGCTTTTCTGAATAGTCTTCTGTAATATTTGCATTCAAAGGCTTTTATTAATTTTTCAACCGATCTGTTGATAATCTACATTTCACAGCCTTATGTTGCTGTGGGAAAAGTACAAGCTTTTAGAAATCTGGGTTCTCTTGCTACATCAGTTCCTTGCCATATGTTGTGAAATTTTGTTTATTTAGGTTCATTCTTCTTTGTTATCTCTCATTGTTAGCAGTCAACCAAGAAAGTCAAAACTGTTTACTCTGTTTTCTTTCCCATTAATGTGTAAAGCAACAAGCCTTCAACAAATGTTTTGAGAAAATTCAAACTAAGAGTCAACTGCAAATAAGATGGATTGATGGAATATTAGAAACACAAAAAAACATAACAGCAAGAGAGACCAACAGAAGATCAAAAGAGTACAAACTATATCTTCCCTTGACACTGAAAGGCAAATGAGGAAGGATAGAAGAAGAATGCATATATCAATCAGTCTTTACATCCTGCTTTATCAGTTATAAAAATGATACAAGTGTTGTTTTTACTAATATTTTGAACTGACGTTATTAATATCTTATGCCACTTAGTGGGGTGTATATAAGAAATGTATCATGATGATAATTATATTTTGGTACTGAGTGACCACCTATTATAAGAGTATTTTATATATATATATATATGGCCTGTGGCATCGTACATACGATTGGTAGCAAGCAATCATGATAAGTCAGTAGTTTGATAAAATATTAGTGTCTTATACTGTTTTGCTAAACAGCTTCTCTTGTGGCTGAATCTGCCAATATTGGATAGACAGATTCGGCTACAGAATAAACGTGATGTATTTGTGGTGCCTGGCCTCATCTCCTTTCTCTTGTGCCTTTTGTTATCTGAATTTGATATCAACATTCCTCACACGTTACCGTGCCTTTTTTGGTTATTGTTCTCCGTGTGCTACAGCCTGCAGCCATATCCTCCCAGTTTCTTTCACTAATAGAGAGTTCACTCAAGGAAGCCCTGCCAACATCCATATATCTCAACTCTGGTCTGCACTTTGAGCTCTTTCTGTCCTTAAGGACACCATACAGTATTTGTTTGGGAGTACGATTGAATGCCATTCTTCTTATATGACCCAGCCACCTTAGCCTCCATCTCCTAAGTGTTGTCATAATGGATGGGAGTTTGGCTCGTTTTAAAACTTTAGAGTTGGTTACTTTGTCCTGCCATTTGATGTTCATAATCTTTTGATGGCAATGCACATGAAAGCTGTTTAAAAGTATCATATTGTTTCTTTTTACATGCTTCTCTAATGTTTCTCTTGAGAATTCTATTGAATAGATTAGGTAATAAAGTGCACCCCTGTCAAATTGTTCTGATGTTTCAATTTTGCTGCCTGTTGGTCTTTAAAATACATATTTATCATGTGCATCATTCAGACACAGTTGCAACAAATATTAGAATTTAACTGATGCTATTAAATGGAGGCTTTCTTTTTTTTTTCTTTTTTAGTAAAAACTCACAAGTAATCCGTCTGTACAGTATATTATTTACCTGTCTGTCTTTCTGCCAGCTTGCCTGTCTTGTCTGCTCACCTGCCTTCCTTTCTGTCTGTCTGTCTGCCTGTCTATTATTAACCCTCATTTGAGTGTAACACTCACATTATATCTATACTAAATGTGGTTCCACTTGTGAAAGAGCAAAGTATTTGTTATTTAATATTTATTAATCACAAAGGTGGTAGAGTTTTAGAAGAAAAACATTTTATGGTAAGTAGGTACATGAAAGAATATCAATTAATTTTCATTAATTTCAGCTGAAGTGAAGCCACTTGATATTGACAAACTACTGATTGCCAATCGAGGGGAGATTGCTTGTCGGGTCATACGTACTGCTAAAAGAATGGGCATAAAGAGTGTAGCTGTGTATAGTGAAGCTGACAGACATTCAATGCATGTGGCTATGGTACATTTATAAACTAACAATATATTTTATATGCAAAATTACAATTTATAAACTACTGGTAATATAATGAAAAAACCAAATAGATTATAAATTAAAATAACTAAATTAACTTAAATGCATAGGAATACACTCACAGTGTATAGAAGTTTGGCTGCAATAGTAGTTTTACAATTAATGCACACACTTTTTTGTGTTAAATTTGAATAAAGAACTTAACTTTAGACATATTATTGTTCATTCCATTTTGCTAGTTTTAAATAACTTGCTGTAAAAATTATAGCTGTCCATTCCATTTTTATTGAATATAAATAAGTTCATCATCTTCTGCCTTTCAACTCCTTGTGGAGCATAGAGCTTCCTTTCACTTTCCTAGCCATACTATTTGGTGCCATTCTCTTAAGATAGCTCCATGTCTTCCTAATCTTCTTCATTTGTTTCTGTGTGTCGCTGCAGTTATTGTTTGACCTTTCCATTTGTCTCCTCCTCTGGGGATTAAAACAAAAAGTGCTTATCGTGTGATACTTTCAGTTGACCTTGTGTCAAGATCTTTATTCTCCTAGTGTTTTTCTGGTACTCTCTTATAGTTATATTTTAGTATTTTTATTATGCAATTTTCAGCCTTTTATTCTGCTGCACACATCCTTTAATGAAAGTATGTTTGTGGCTGTTTTTGTTCTCCATTTATCACAGCCATTCAATAGGAATGATTTAACTTTGGAGTGAAAATTGTTTATTTTTGTATTTAATCTAATTTATTTAATTTAAACCACTTACTGTAGAAATAATTAAGACTGTGTCATCCTCATATCGCAAATTATTTATGTTGTGACCGTTGACTTCAATTCCTTTTTTGTCTACTATTGATCTCATAATATTTTTGCTGTAACGTGAAAACAAATCCGACGACAGAACACTGCCTTGTCTGACTCCTTGTTTTATATATTGAAATTGTCCTGTTTGGTTGTTAATTCATATAGCTGCTGTTTGTTGCCAGTACATGTTTTTTATGATTCGCAGATCCTTGCCATCAATGTTTAATTTCTCCAGCATATTGATTATTTCCACGTGCTTTACTTTGTCAATTGCTTTCGTGTAGTCTATAAAGCACATTATAGATCTTTCTATCAATGTTCTTAAGATGTATATTGCATTATTGGTGCCCTTTCCTTCCACAAATCCACATTGTTCCTCACTTATTTCTGGTTTTATTTTGTTCCTTACACGTCTCATGATGATTCTTAGTAATATTTTAGTCATGTGGCTCATGGGACTAATAGTGTGATGGTCTTCACAATCAGTGGCGCCTGACTTCTTCGGTATGGCTACAAAGATAGATTTTAGTAGATCTTCGGGTATGTGTCCAGTGTTATATATGTCATTAAGTAGTTTTGTTATGACTTGTACTCCTAGCTCTCTTAATAGCTCTCCTAATGCTCTCCTTTTAGTTGATTCTTTTAGTCACTGGTATTACTTCTTTTGATGTTTGTTGAATCGATTGTTAGAGCATTTCCCACTGCTCCTCGATGTCCTGTATTTTCTCAATAGCATTATATCTATTTTGTACTATCGTGCTGTACTTATCACTCATCTGTTTATCTACTCTAAGTATATCTAGTTCTAATTTTATATTTCTTGGGGATTTCTGTGTCTTCCGCAGTTTTATTCTTATCTTTCCAACTACTGGTACGTGGTCACTATTGCAATCTGCTCCTGGTCTTGTTTTAACAGATGTTAGCCCATTCCTGAATCTTTTCTGTACCAGTATAAAATCAATTTGATTGTGTACTTTTTTGTCTGGGCTTTGGCATGTCCATAGTCGCCTAGGGTGTTGTTTGAACCAGGTGTTACCTATAATCATTTCATGTGTCTTTGCCCAATCTATCCCCTCTGTCATTCGTCTTTCCAAGGCCATGCCCCCCAGTAACAATTTGCACTTTAGCTGTTCCTACCTTTGCATTGAAATCCCCTAATATAATAGTTATATCCTTTGGATTTACACTGTTTCATGGTCATCTCTAGCTCATTGTAAAAAGTGTCAATGTCTTCTTCTTCACTATTACTATAGCTTGTTTCATAACTCGTGCCCAACTTTTAAAATCGATAGCTTTTTAACCGCTTGTTGTAAGATATTAAAAATTTGCATGTAAAGTTATAATGATTAGAACCCAACAGGGAATTAATTTCATTAAAAAAAAACATTTGGTTATTATTGTTGCTTATTTGATTTATATAAATTTATAACGACCCATGTAGTCAAAACTTAATGTTTACAGTATTTTAAACTAAAAATAGCGAGTACAAATCCATACACGTTAGAATTGACGTATTTGCACGCTTTCCCTGTGGTTTGTTTCACACAATTAGACACTTGTAAAAAACACGAGAAATTGTGTGTTCCATTTCCGTTCATTCATAGGTGTAGACGTGGAACAATAACATTTATCATGAGTCTTAAAATGAAATTCTACAGTTTACAAAACATCGCAATAAAAATGTATGACTATTTTTGCAAAGAGGCTAAACGAGGAAGATTATTTCATTCTTTAGAAAACCCTGAGAATAGGACAAGACACATTTAGGATTTATCTAAATGGTCATTTAATCGCTGGATTCAAGCACGTGACCGTCAATGTTCAAAATATACAAAATCACAAGGAAGAGCAAAAATGTTGGATAATTTCGACAGTGAACTTATTAGAAGTGAAATTCGCAAAATGTTGGGTATGAATGAAACTGTTACAATAAGAAAATTAAAAGTTTGCTGAAAAAGAACAACAGTATTGAAATATCAAAGTCTACATTATGGAGGAATGTGAGAGCTGCAGGCTTTACATTCAGAAAGTATTCCAATGGACGAAACATCATCTGTGAGAAGCCACATATAGTAGTCATGAGAAGCAAGTACTTACGTGAAGTAAAAGAGGTGTGCAAGCAAGGTTATGATATTGTGTACTTGGATGAAACATGGATCAATGCTCACCAAACTAACCAAAGGGAATGGCAGTCATCAGATGGAAAGATTAAGTGATTAATACCTAACAGCAAAGGACAGCGCTTGATAATTGCTCATGCAGGTAGTCGACAACATGGACTAATACAGAATGCAGAGCTCATTTTTCTTTCAAAATCCATAGACAATCGGGATTATCACTCTGAGATGAATGGTCACATATTTAGACATTGGATTGAAAATTCTGTTCTCCCATCACTAGATCGACCATCTTGCCTAATAATGGACAATGCAGCGTACCACAACATTGTTGCACTTGAAGATAAAGTCCCGACGTCATCCAGTACAAAAGATGCTATTAAGACATGGCTCACAAAGGAGCACATACAATTTAATAACATGTACTTAAAACCTGAATTACTATCTCTAGTAAAGCAAAAACAAAGGACAAAGATTTTTCAAATAGATAAGATTATCCAAGAGCACGGTCATATAAGTTTGAGGCTGCCACCTTACCATGCTCATTTAAATCCAATAGAACTAATCTGGGCAAAATTAGAAGGACATGTGGCAGATGAAAATACAACATTCAAAATATGCGATGTAAAGACTCTTGCTAATCTCGCTTTATTAAATATAGACAAAGATTATTAGGCTAAATGTGAAGACCACGTCTTAAAACAGGAAGAAGAATATTGGAAAAATGATGGTTTGTGGAATGTTCAACCCCAAACAGTTATTAATCTTTTAGACTCGTCTGATTCAGAATGAAAGTATATAGCCCCCACAATGTTGGCCCCTATATTACCTTAAATTAGTTCAACAAACGGTCCTTTTCAGGACCACACAACTATGAAAATTCGACATACAGGTATACCTTGATATTATTGTCCGTCCTCGAACTGAGAAGACAATAATTCTCCTGGTGTTTTTCCTTATTCAGTTATTTCCCCATTATGGCCACGCCTTTACCTAGTGAAAATTAATCATAGACCAGCAACTACGGTAATTTCTATTATTTAGGGGTTCACAATTTACAATTTTGACAAACATCAAAGAAATTCGCCGCTTTAAGAAAACTGCAGCTGCAAGATATTTGTTAAATATACATTTAAAGGGTCTTTTGCATTCTAATAACATTTGGAACATTTCAACAGTATTTAACAAATGGTTTCTGAGCAATAGCGTTTGAAGTTGGGCAAGTGATTTGAAACGAGCTATAGTTGGCGCATAAGCTTGAATTATGTTGATATCCATTAGTCTACCTCTCAATTTTACTAGTAGAATTCTGTCTGATACTGGCCAAAATCTTTCACTGTTTTGCTTCTTTCTCTATCTAACATGATGCCTATTTATCTTTCGTGTGTTGTTCCCCCAGAGTAAATTACATTTCCACTGTCGCATTGTAATAATCCTGCTCCTTTCCATCTCATTTCACATAGTCCCGAGATGTTCAATTTCATTCTCTTCATTTCTTGACTGATGTTTTCTAGTTTACCAACCTGGAATGCTGATCTAATGTTCCAAGTTCCTATTGCTAGTGTCTTTTTATTTTTGATCTTGCATACAGTTGCTTGATGACGATCGGGTGTCACCTGTAGCACATGACACTCCCTACCGGACGAGGTGGCTGTGGAGTCCCCATTAACATCGTTAGCTGTAGATATTAAGTTGTGATTTGTCATGATTAGTCCAGACAATATAAGAAGGTAGTTTGCCATTCCTTTTTTTCTTGGCAGTGACTGTACTAGTCGGAGATCACAGCCATTGTCTCTATACATGAGATCCTCTGCCTGCCATCGCGGTGTGGGGAACCATAACCGACACTACTTGTCGGTTGCTCCCACAACACCATCCACCACTTGTATAAATTACGGATACTAATTGTTACATTTGGAGCTTGGAAAATAAAATTGTTTAAAAACTTTTGCCATACTGCTGTATGTTAACCCAAGAATATACACGGAAATTGGATATGGTTTTCATTTCCTATCTTATGTTCAATTTATGGCCTCAAATTCAAATGCTTGACGCCACGTAAACCAGAGGTGTTACTTTGTCTATTGACATGTCAGCCATCAGTCTAGCCAATATGTTCTGTTTCCTCTTAGCGCCGTTCGCTGCCTATCCCGTGTTACAAAGAATTGTTCGATGTTTCACCAACAGCTGAAGAGATTTCCCCCATCATAAGATAAAAAAAGAAACAAATTCTTGAAGATTGGCCAAATTTATATTAAAAAAAAACAGCTGTTTTTTTACTGCTAGCTTTATACCTTTTATGATGCGCATGTTGGTGTTTAAAAAAAAAAATCCAACATTAAAGGAAACAAATACAACACTCAAGAGTCACCAGGAGTAATAGTAAGGATGGTATGGGGGGGGGGGGGTTAATTGCCCACTGCAAACTGTTAAATTAAAAAAAAATTGTATTTTGAGGTCATCATTTTATTACAACAATATTTTAGAGACTTTTAGCAAATTATTTTTTGGGTACTGTGGTCGGTATTATGCCAGTGCTTTCTTTTCTTCCTAGAAAAATCCAGTACCCATTTAATACTTTCCCTTCATGATTATTTTGTTGGTTTGAGCTGAATTATCTTGTAGCAATGTAGGAGAAAATTAAAGTTACATTGGACTTAGAAATAGGCCAATGGTAGAAGATCAGACAGTGTGGGTGGATAGACATCGACAAGGTCAGCAAGGAGTGTCCAGCGAAATGTGTGAGCATAGAGAAAAGAAATGTTGGGAAACTTGACAGCATATGGATGGCTTCTATCTATCTATCATCCTTTCGAGCTGAAGACGGCACATAGGGCAGAACCACAATCTCAAAAAACAGAAACCTTGCGTGCCAAAATGGCACATATTGCAGAGATCACTGCTTCCAAAACTTATGGCTCTGTTTCCATAACAATACTTTTTACAATGCCAGCTTGTCAAGCCATCGATCAACCTCTTTAGTCACCTCTTATGACATGCCTGGAAGGTCACAGTGTCACTATTCTTTACTTCCCTCATAATGATGGGTGGCTTGGAGTAGCCATTATATAAAAGACAGAGCAGACAATTCAAGAATTGACACAGAGAACAGACCAGACACAGAACAGAAGCAGAGAGCGATTAGAAGAGTCCTGCAGAAATGGTGTATTACAAATAAAACAGAAGTTGCCAACAACTAGTGTAGATAGATGAGATATTAGAAAGGACCAGTATAGATAAAAAATTAGAGCAACATATTTAGTTAAATAAAATTAAATATACATGGAAAACAAACAGTAGAAGAGATCGATCACTTTATCTATCTTGGAAGTCACATTGATCGAGAAGGGGATACGAGCAAAGAAATTAGAATCAGAATAGCTAAAGCAGCAATGTCTTTCAGAAGCCTTGAAAAGTTGTGGAAATCAAAACTTATCAGCACAAACACAAAACTTAGGCTATTCAAATCAAATGTACTATCAACCCTTACGTATGCGTGTGAAAGCTGGAAAACAACAAGAGATATAGAAACAAAGTTGAACGCATTTGAAAATAAATGTCTAAGGAAAATACTTGGTATAGCATGGAACGAATTCAAAACAAATGAGGAAATTAGAGAAATCGCCAATCAACCACTAATATCTTCAGTAATAAAGAAAAGACGATGGTCATACGTTGGACATGTGATGAGAAGAGATAATAACCGAATAGCAAAGCAAGCCCTCATATGGGAAACAACAGGTAAAAGAAAAAGAGGAAGACCCAGGGAGACACTGAGAAGAACATTGATGAGAGAGGCAAGAGCAGCAGGAGTCGGCTCCCTCAATGAGATAGAACTGCTTGCACAGAACAGAGACAGATGGCGAGATTGATAAAATATCTTTAAAAGAAAACTGCTAGAACAAAAAAATCCATATAGGAGAAGGTGTATCTTGGTCTACGCCCTATGGGCCGGTTACGGCTCGAAAGGTCAATAGATAGATATTTAGTTAAGAGTCCACAACAGGACTTGTGTGTGAATATTATTATTAGAACTAGATTAGACATTAGCAAGATAGCTAGAAAGTGTCATATGTTAATTCACAAGGAGTAAATGATTCAAGTGATCATCCAGACCACCAGGTTGTATTGACTTATGGTAGTGGGCCAAATCCTATAATTATGCAATTGTATTCATGAGAAATGTGTCCACGGTGCTGTAAAATAGTACGTTAATAAATATGTTATGGTGTTGTTGAACACCTCAGGCGTTTGTTGATTATCAGCACAAAGACATAGATTTTATATAGTATAGTGAAAGACACAGAAATGTGTTAAAGAAGGAAAGAGACTGCCTATGAATGTACGTGAGTGATATAAGAAAAAGAGATATACTAAAAGTTATGAGAGATGAATATAGAGAAATATCAAATAGAAGTATAAGCAAAGCCATTTAGTTACAATGGTGCTCAAGTTTCTTTACAATCTTATTTAGATTTGTGAACTGCCCAATGTAACCAATGCATAAATTCTGTACAAATGTTGTTTTTAAATAATATCATGTCATACATCAAATTTAAAAAATAAATATTTCACATGCAAATAATATTTGTATGACATAAAATCATTGGGGTAAGCATTTAAAATGGTAACAACAAAGAAAAAGACATCACCTCAGTGCAAAATAAAGACTAGAGGAACAATATTAAAACAGGTAAATGAATTTAAATATTTTGGAACTTTGTTAACCTCAGACGGAAGATGTACAAAAGTGGTGAGATGCAGAATGGCTCAGGCAAAAGCAACTTTAAAAAAAAAAATGAGGAAGATACTATGCAATCCATTTTTGACAATAGAAACAAGAAGAAGAGTTCTTAAATGTTATGTAGAGCCAGTCTTAACATATGGATGTAAATCATGTGAAGCAGGGGATAGCAGTGAGAGATGGAGAATATTCCAATGAGGAGTGGGGTACTTAAAAGCTCAGAGAGTCCACGTGAAAAAAGGGTGAATAGTTAACACGTAGTGAACAGATAGTGAAGCACGAGGACTGTAGGGCGATTCGGAAATGAGGCAGGGGGACTTAAGTAGACAAAGGATAGTTTTGAGTAGAGGGGCATTGTGTTGGATCGGTCAGTCGATAAGTGGCGAGAGTTCAGTCCAGACGTCTGTGTGACAGAACAAAGTTGAAACTGGGAACCGGAATGTTGTGAAGGATTTCTTAAGAGCAGGTCAGTGTAAAGGTAGTTGTTTGACTAGGCGGAAGTGTTAGGGATTCCTGAACGTTAGATAGGGAGATTAGCATAGAAGTACTAGAGTACTCTCTCAGTAGAGACATTATTATGTAAGTTGTTAGTATCGTCTTGTGAAGAGACATTCATCATGTTAAAGACATTGTCTGCAGTTATGTGAGTCGTCTGGTGAAGAGATATTCATCAGGTGGTGATGCTACTATATCATAGGGTGATGGTGAGCCTCAGCAGAAACAGTATTGTCCAAGTTGTTAGTATCGACTTGTGAAGAGACATTCATCATGTTAAAGACATTGTCTGCAGTTATTTAAGTCGTCTGGTGAGGAGATATTCATCAGGGGTGACGCCACGATATCATAGGCTTAGTATAAGCCACAATGGAGACCTTATTATGCTATGTATCGAAGTAGTTGGTGAAGAAATAATCATCCAAGGTGGTATGCCACACAATCAGATTTGGTTACGAAGCTGTTAATGTGAGTCCTGTGAAGGGACATTGTCGGAGAGTGTATAAGAATAAACCAGTCATCTTTGTTATCAATGGTGTCAGTTCATGTTTTCATTTGTAGCTGTGTTGTGATCCTAGTGAAGAACGGGCGCTGGAGGTCGTGAGCAGGCAAGTCACAACGCGAAGTCAGGGAGAGTCTGATCAGAGGCCAGGACAGTTCCTGTGGTCGGCGGCAGGTTAGTGATCTCAAGTGCTAATCGGCAAGGCGACGGGGAACCAGAACTGAACCTGAGTGTACCTGAAGCAGTCCAGATCAACTACAGGGGAGACTACATACAGATGAACGAAATCAACAAAAGGCGACATCGTCATCACGTCAGAAGGAACAGTAATGGAAGCGGGCATTAGTGGGTGTTGGGTAACACTCATTATTGAACCTTTACACTCGGCGGTGATTAGCCCGTTACAATCTTGAAGAGTGGGTTAAGGCCCATTACGTCTGGTGAAGGGCGTGCACCCCTTTACACATGGACAATAGGACAACAGACAAGAAAATCGCTGGAGTCTGTAGAAATGTGGTTTTACAGAAGAATGTTGAGAATACCATGGACAGCTAAGAAGAGTAATGAAAATGTTCTGAAAGAGGTCAAAGCAAAAAGAGAGCTAATTTCCAATATTAGGAAGAAACAATCATCATTTTTTGGCCATGTAATGAGAAGAGAACAACTGGAATATATTGTAACAACTGGATAAATTGAGGGACGAAGAGGTAGAGGGAAGCAAAGAGAAAAAATACCAGACAGCTTAAGAGAATGGCTCGGCTGAAGGTCAACAACAGAAATGATAAATAACTGTCGAGATCGAAAGTTATGGAGAGACATGATCACTTATGCCAGCAGGCTCGGTACTTGATGATGTTGATGAAGCATTTAAAATGTGAAGAAAGAGGAGCATGAAAGGTGAAAAATTGAAAATGTTACAGATTGCTCAATCACAATTCAATGAAATATAACAATGTTAAGTATAATATTTCTTGCAAAAATTTAGTATACTTTTCACGACTGTTGTAGTCCTTTCAATAATCCACAGGGAACTAGGGTTTCACCCATTTTCCATTGGAAATCATGATAACATGACATAAAGCACAAAAAATGCATAATCCGCGGTACACTTTAGAAATCGGAAGTATTCCCAACATGTGTCTAATTTAGTTTTTGGAAGCAGATATAAAGCAATGGAAACCACTCTTCTAAACAATCTATCTATTGTCCTTTTGAGCTGAAGGAGGCACATCTGGCAGATATTAGAGACTCTTGTGTCCTGCAATTTTTCTACTGTTGATTTAGAGTTGAGATTTCTGATTCAATAACAATGGTTGTTTTATGATGAAGGTTTATTAAACCATCAATCTACTGTCCATAGAAAGATGACTAAAAACAAATCCCACATCTTGGACCAAAAACGTAAACCTTATCTTCTAAACAATGAACTACAGTAAAACTTAAAATAAAAGAGATACGGAGGTAATTATTGAGACATTTCACAAGAGCAGGTGAGAACATTGTTGGGTAGGGAAAGGTGAAGGCAATGAGCTTGTGTGAGCATTACTGGGAATGCAAAGAGTTCAGGCAAAATGAACCTGGGAGTCATCATTCAGGATCAAACCTGACCTCTTGTCTCAATTTGTTAAGTTCACTAACCACTGCACCTTTACTGTAGAAATCATATTTGTTTATTCCATTTTTGCTGAATTTACTTTACACAACTTACTGCACAAATCATATTTGTTATTTATTTTTTTTGGCTTAATTTAAACTTGCTGTATAAATCTTTGTT
Source organism: Megaustenia siamemsis (assembly GCA_032433765.1). Classification (NCBI taxonomy): domain Eukaryota; kingdom Metazoa; phylum Mollusca; class Gastropoda; order Stylommatophora; family Ariophantidae; genus Megaustenia; species Megaustenia siamemsis. The sequence goes on from JAVIAB010000008.1 coordinate 75,593,408, forward strand.
TATATAAATTTTGCAGAATTTTAATAGAAAAAAGATATTTTAGGTTTAATATTTGTTCATTTCATAATTGCTGAATTTAAACAAACAACTTACTGCAGTAATAATATTTGTTATGTCCATGGTCAGGCTGATGAAGCTTATCACATAGGCTCACCGTCAGCTTCTGAAAGTTACCTAAGACAGGATAAAATTCTTGATGTTGCAAAGCGATCCAAAGCTCAAGTAAGCAAACACTGATATGCCTATCTTTCTGCAGTGCATTTAAAAAAAAAATTAATTTTCTGAACCATAGGCAAGGGAATAAAAGTTAAAATGAATTCTATGAAGTCAAGATGTCTCTTGTATAAAAAGAATTGAAAATGAGAATAATGATATAGAAGTATGAAACCTTAGCCTTACTATCAAGGAAAATGAATGCTATATTTTGTCTATGAAGGACTCTGTTGGCTCTTTTTGTACTGGTTCAAAATCCAAGTTTTTACAGTGTTTTTAAGAGAAAAGAAATTAGGGCATTGGTCCATATCTTAACTCTTTCAGTACGGAAGGTTCTTGTCAATGCAACAGAGGAGATTTCAGAGACAAAATTTGTGATGGACCTTATGGTCTTAAAACATCAATCTACATGTTTTATATTTATCTAACACTTAACATATTATATATGAATTTTTAGATAATTGAACAAGGAATCTGATTTTATCAATACCAAGATGATACAAAACATGTAAAAAGAAATATTGGAGATAAACGACAACAAACAAAAAATTGAAACATCAAATTAAAACCACAATTGACTACTTACCATCATATAGATCTGGTCATAGTAATCCAATATGAATTATTTTGTGGAAAAAAACAAATATCAATATGTCTCTAAGCAGCCATGAAAGTTTGGTTGATGTAGCATAACACTAACTGATATTTTGTCTTCCACAATCACAAGTGACAAAAATGAAATTTCAATTTTTTTGGGGGAAAAATCACTATGTACACAATACAGAGATTTGTGTTTGACTACACACACAAAAATCACTATGTACACAATACAGAGATTTGTGTTTGACTACACACACAAAAATCACTATGTACACAATACAGAGATTTGTGTTTGACTACACACACAAAAATCACTATATACACAATACAGAGATTTGTGTTTGACTACACACACAAAAATCACTATGTACACAATACAGAGATTTGTGTTTGACTACACACACAAAAATCACTGTACACAATACAGAGATTTGTGTTTGACTACACACACAAAAATCACTATATACACAATACAGAGATTTGTGTTTGACTACACACACACAAAAATCACTATGTACACAATACAGAGATTTGACTACACACACAAAAATCACTATGTACACAATATTTACACTTTTTTTCAATTACACAAAAAACACTTTCTCCATTTATTGTCCATGAAATGCCTTGAAGCATGCATTTGGATGAAGATGTGGTTTAATTTGACATCCTGAACAGAAAAAATGAGTCAGTGCATGCTTTGTTGGAGTTGAACAATATACGCATTCACGGTCTCTCGCAGCATAATCCACAATGTGACGGCTTCCTCTGGATTTTGCGAGACAGCTTGCCTCTGGCTGCCTTCCTGGAAGTTTCATTTCTTGTTGAATGACAATGTGTTGTGTCATTTGACTCATCAACATTTTCTTATACTCTTTTAAAGAGACTCTTTTGTCGCCAGCGGCTCGGCATAAACAAAATAAAATGCACGCATTTACCTGCGACTTCCAATAGCCAGAAGAAAATTTTTTTCCACCATTTAACAGTTTTGCGTTCAAAGACACAGTAATATGCCACCTTCTGGTCTAGTTTGTCGCACCCATTCATATTTCTGTTGTAGAAATAAATCATTTCTGGCTTGTTTACATCTTTTACCGCTTTTGTTTGCACTCTGGCATCAGAGGATACTATCACAACATTTTTTTTTGCCTTTTTTATCTCTGAATGCAACACAGAGCTTGGTTTTATCATTATGCATGTACCATTTCATTGCTCTGTGCTCCAGAGATAATGTTTTGGTTTCCTGCAGAAAGCCAACACGACGAACATTGACAGTCCCAGTATAGCACTGCTTCTTCAAAAGAAGGTGATCTATCAATTTTTGTGTGGTGTAATAGCGATCAGGAAAAATTTTATGTCCTGTGCCAACATGCTCCAATAAAGTGTCGAAAACTTGTACAGCATGTCCACCATCTGTATCAGCCTCAGGATTGTAGGAAGTGTTTCTTCCAAAATAGGTTAGAATGTTGACAACATAACCCGTGGCAGTGTCGCATAGACCAAAGGTCTTGATATGGTACTTGCTTGGCTTAGAGGCATTGAACTGCTTGAACTGCCATCTACCCTTATAGCCTTTGACCGCCTCATCAATGCTAAGTTCCTGAAAGGGATAGAAGGCTTTTCGGAACTTGCAAAGGAGAAGATTCATGAATGGTTCTATTTTTTCTTTGCCTTCCGCCGCCTCATCACCACAGTGCAACATTGTGTGGTATATGTCCTGGAATCTTTCTCGATTGAAAGCATGGTGGATCCAAGGAATATACAATTCTGCTGATAGTGACCAATAGTCAGCAATAGAGGAAGCTTTGAATAAACCCATATATATCAGCACTGCCAAGTACATGTCAAGTTCAGGTCTTGTGATGTCTTGCCACCTTGCAAACACAGAGCGCTTGCTTGGAGTGTTGATATCAGTTCTTTTCTTTGCAAAAGAATTGATGCTAGATAACAAAGTTTCACAAACTTCATCATCAAACAATGACCCAAAAAAATTCAATGCAGAGGAAGAATCTGTGAGGTGCTCAAGACTAACTCCTGGCTTTCGCAGTGGATGAAAGCGAAAGTTATTTTCAGTGCTGCCAGTTGTAATTTCTGACCACTCAGACTCAGCTGGGATGATAGGTCTAGATGAGCTAGGCCTGGCAGTTGGGTTAGATGTGGTTTTCTTGGGAGTTTTACCACTTCCTCTGCCCCTACCTGCAGCTGCTTTTGGTTTTTTTGGTTCTGAAGGAATGTATTCCTCATCACTGTCAATATTCAACATGAGACTTTCATTTTCCTCTACTAAAAAATCTATATCTGGATCACTGTCATCACCATTGTTGTTATCAACATCAACATACTCTGAACTATCATCGGAATCATCAAGAAAAATTAACTGACAAGCTTCTTCAGCCGTCATCAACTGACTTTTAGCATTACAATCACTGCTACTGGAAGCCATTTCGATCAGCTGATTTTGTTTACAATTTTTTTTACGATAAACACTAAATCCAAATGAAAAAATCACACGTTAAAGTAAGTCTTTCAACTTGAACCTCGTGGGGAATAAGGAAGGAACTCTCCAGTGAAGGAATCTATATAAAATAGTCAATCTAAAATATAGGAATACAGTTTGTTGACGGTTTACACAAAACAAATTATCTTTGGTGCACCATACGGCTGATCGTACGCAATTGAAATGGATTTGCGCATCATATGGCGGACCATACGGAAAGAGTTAATATCATAAAAATGCTTAACCTCAAACATAACTATGATGTATTTTATATTAAAATGTGTAGAATTGAATGCATTTTTTATAAAACATATTTACAAATATATTTTAAAAATAAAATTGTGTACAAAAAGTAATTTAAAAACCTGATAAAAAAATAAAATAAAATTGCAAATTATAAAAAAAATAAAAACAGCACTTAAAATAGTATTTACAGGTTTATGCACATCATTAACACTGTCAATGTTTGGTATTGTCAAATATATTCATTTTTACACAAAAATGTAAATGTTTAAAATGGGAGCTTTTAAAAATAAAATTTCTGTCAGTTTTGAAACATTTGTATGATCTTATACAAATTTTAGCATGAAAAAAAAAATAAAAAATAAGGCAGAATTCACACTATAATGTCAACAATATTTATTTGTAATCCACATATTACGGTTTCACTTATTACATTTACCACATATTACTAACCAATATATGCCTGCTTCATAGACTACACCAAAGCATTTGATAGAATACACCATAATCAACTTATAGACTGCCTAAAAGATATAAATCTGGATGACACAGACATATAACTGATATGTAATTTGTACTGGGAGCAAACAGCAATAATAAAATATAACATGGAGAACTCTATACCCATCGATATAAAAAGAGGAGTAAGACAAGGATGCATCCTATCACCAAGCTTATTCATTTTATACTCTGAGCAAATTTTTAAAAACATCACTGAGATGCCAGGCCTAAACATTAATGGAAAGATAATTAATAACCTAAGATATGCTGATGATACTGTTCTACTAGCAGAAAATCCTAAAGATCTACAACAATTACTTAATGTAATAAACATGACAAGCAAAAAATATGGACTAGATCATCATCATCGTGTGCCTTCTCCGCAACGAAGGTTGGCTATCATGGATCGCCATTCTACTCTGTTTCTTGCTTTGATGGTGCAGGCTGTCATAGATTGACTTGTCCATCTTTTGATGTTACTCGCCCATGTTAGTCTTGGTCTGCCTCTGCCTCTTTTACCTTGTATTTTTCCTTCCAATATTACTTTTAGTAGGCTGTTGTGTCTTTTAACATGCCCCAAAAATTTCATTTGTCTTGTCTTAATTGTATTTAGTAGTTCTCTTTTTATTTTCAGTTGTTTTAAAACTTCATTGTTTGTTTTCTTTCCATCCAATTCTACTTATTCTTCTATAAATCCACATTTCAAAGGCTTCAATTTTCTGTTCTGTTTTCTTGTCTAATGTCCATGTTTCTGCACCATACAGGAATACTGAGAAAAGATGTAACAATTTGCCATTCTTAGTTTCAGCCCTGCTGATATTTGTTTTGTTGATAGCATATTTTTCATGGCATTAAAATTACTTTTTGCCATACCTATTCTTTTGTTTATTTCAATTTTACATTTTCTATCATTGGTTATAGTATGTCCCAAGTAGTTGTAGCTCTGGACTGTCTCCAGATGTATTCCCTCAACTGTGATATTTAATTGTAGGTCTTGAGAATTTTCTTTGTTTATGATCATAGTTTTAGTCTTTTTGATATTCATTTCTAGTCCATATTTTTTGCTTGTTATGTTTATTACATTAAGCAATTGTTGTAGGTCTTTAGGATTTTCTGCTAGTAGAATAGTATCATCAGCATATCTTAGGTTATTGGTTATCTTTCCATTAATGTTTAGGTCTGGCATCTCTGAGATGTTTTTAAAGATTTGCTCAGTGTATAGATTGAACAAGCTTGGTGATAGGATGCATCCTTGTCTTACTCCTCTTTTTATGTCCATAGGTGTAGAGTTCTCCTTGTTATATTTTATTATTGCTGTTTGCTCCCAATACAAATTACATATTAGTCGTATGTCTGTGTCGTATAGATTTATATCCTTTAGTCAATCTATAAATTGGTTATGGTGTATTCTATTGAAAGCTTTGGTGTAGTCTATGAAGCAGGCATATATTGGTTTGTTTACTTCTATGTACTTTTCAATCAATGTTCTCATGCTAAATATGGCTTCTTTTGTGCCACTGTTTTTCCTGAATCCAAATTGTTGCTCATCTAATTCAGTATTGATTTTATTCTGAATCCTTCCCTGTATAACTTTTAGTAAAATTTGTTACCTGGCTCATTAGGCTTATTGTTCTGAAATCACTGCATTCAACTGCACCATTCTTTTTAGGCAATGCAATGAAAGTTGATGTTTTTATGTTCGTTTGGTATGTATCCTGTATGGTATATGTCATTGCATTTGGTTATGGAAGGCCCCGGTATCACTGCAAACGAATTAAAATCCATAATTGATCAACCGCCTGTGCCAGTGGAATCATACGAATTACTAACTCATCTCCCAAACAAAGAACGGTAGCTGTAGTCTCCATCATAGCAGTCCCAGCACACGCCAAAAGACATAAGGTGAAACCGCATAGAAAGTGAACACGGCCAACTGTTCTCTGTCATGCGATATCAGCATTCATCGTGAACAATTGGAATATCGCAACGTGATCAAAACGGATGAAACACACAGCTCACGGTGTGCACAGAGCACTTAACTCAGTAGCTCCTGCAACAAGCCGGACTTGGAATATGAGGAACTGCAACAAGGAACACTTTTTAGACATAGCCTTCAATGGTTCCTGCCGCCGTTCCATCATATTGCCCGGAAGTTCCCGTCCTCCTGAAAATGATGGTCATCATAGTATTTAAATGTATAGCGCTTGATGATCTTAGGACATCGTGTTTGACTCCAACTCCGAACATATAAAACACAGTTCGTCGTCAGATTATCCCCGTTGCACACCAAACAACAGATCATAAGATTAGCGCATGGTCGTTCTTGGGACACACAATGAGTTATTATGATTACATAGCACGCACAAAATGGCTGCGCCCATGGATTCCTGATTACTCTAGTGAATGCAGTCTACAACGAACGAAACATGGTGCAAATTCCCCAACGAGATAAAACTTCGGCTAACTTGACGGAGCCCACCATATTAATGCGTTCGAAATTGTAAATAACTTGCGGCAAACACCATCAACGGTCATTGAACAGCACTCATTGTGACGTTAAACGCAGATCAACACTAGACGGTGGAAGGTCGCATTCACAACACTTTATTTGTCAAAACGGAGTATTGCCGTGCGCGCAATGCCAATTCATTGGCGTAGATATGATAAGTAGAACATCATTTCTACTTGAATGCAGAAAATTGCAACGGAAAGCCGAAATTGATCAGATTCCAAAGCAATTTCTGCAGCGATCGAGAGAACGTGACTTAGTTCCACCATCATGGAAACGGAAAATGTCATTGCATATATCTGTGATCATTTCGACGCCAAACTCTTCTAGAGCCTGTATCATCTCTATCTGTATATTGTCAGGCCCTGCTGCTTTTCCCTTTTTCATTGTTATTATTGCTTTTTCTACTTCAGATTTCAGGATTTTATAGTTGTATGTTCATTTTATGTCTGGCTTTTTGTCCCTTTCGTCATGAAATAATTCTGTTATATATTCTTGCCATCTATCTATTATATCTTTGTTGTTTGTTAGCATTCATCCCTCTTTGTTTGCAATACATCCGTTTCCTGCAGCTTTTTTGTCTTTATTCGTCATTCTCTTTATTTCTGTGTGCATCCCTCTTAAGTTTTGTTTACTTTCCATAGTTTCGACTTCTAGACATCTTTGGTTGAGCCAGTCTTCTTTTGCCTTTTTGCACATTCTCCGTATTTCATTGTCTATATCCTTGTATCTGGCAGTGTTTTTCGCTTGTCTTCTTTCTTCCATTTTTTCTAAGATTTTGTCAGTTATCCATTTTTGTTTTTTGTTACTTTCCTTTTTGGGCAAGGTGTTACAGGATTCTTGCATGCTGTTTTTTATGCATTGCCATTTTGTTGTGACTTTTTCCTCAGGATTTTCTCTTCTGTACTGCTCAATCCCCTCTTCTAGTAGCTTCTGATATGTGTTCTTTACTTGTACAGTATAAGTTTCTTGTACATCTTTCTGGTTTAACGCTGTTATATCTATTGGTGTTGCTGAATTAGTTTTTTGTTTGTTTCTCTTTAATTTGATTTTCATTTTTATCATTACAGGATTGTGGTCTGAATTAATATCTGCTCATGGGTAGGTTTTGGCTTTCTTGACGCTGTTCCTGAATCTATCTTTTATCATTATGTAATCTATTTGATTTCTCTTCTTGTCTCCAGGGCTTTTCCATGTGTATAATTTCCTTTTCTCTTGCTCAAAGAAGGTGTTGCATATTATCAGTCTGTTTTCTTCACAAAATTGTATTAATCTTTCTCCTCTGTTATTCCTTTTTCCTAGACCATGAGTTCCTATTATGGTCTTATATTTACCTTTTCCTACTTTAGCGTTCATATCACCCATTATAATCAAGATGTCTGATGATTTCACTTGCTTCATAACTGTGTTTAGATCTTCATAGTATGCCTCTATTTGTTCATCTGTATAGTCTTGAGTAGGTGCGTATGTCCGTATTATTGCTATGTCGAATGGTTTTGCCTTAATTTTTATTAGTATATTCCTATCATTATATGTCAATTCAGTATTTATATATTTTTGTAGCTCTCATTTTATTAGAATGCCTACACCTCTTTGATGTTCTTTTGTGTTACCTGAATATATAAATGTATATTTATCGTCTTGTACGTATCCACTTTCCTTCCATCTTATTTCTGATATGCCTAAGATATCTATGTTTAATCGTTCTGCTTCTACCATAAGATTTTCTAGTTTTCCTTGTTGGTATAAGGTCCTAACATTCCATGTGGCTATTTTTAGTTCATTCTTAATACAGTAGTTAGAATTTCTCTCCATGGCTTTCTTTGGATTGTTACGTGATGAGGCTCCAATCTCTTTCACGGTGGTCTGCCATATTCGCCTTTCGTGTTCTGAATATGCCTCATGTGTACCACACACTTTGCTGTTTTCGCTTTCTGGGCCGTTGATTATTTCAAATTCTTCCGCCCCATCCACCGTCGCAGACTTTTCACATATGGGTTGAACACACCCGACTAACGACGACATTATTGTCGAACTATGTGCTTGCCTATCGAACCGCGAACACACGACACAAAGAAAGAATAAATCATATTCTACTTAAATATCAATAAAGTTCACAGTCCATCCTCCAGTCAGAAGTAAAACATTACACCAAACGGGGAATAGCCACACATAAATTCACAACTAGACTGTCGCGTAAATTATTTAAATATCTCAGCAAGAGCCGAATTATAAAAACGACAACACGTAGTCGCCATCACACCGGAAGACACAGATGGACTAGATATGAATATCAAAAAGACTAAAACTATGATCATGAACAAAGAAAATTCTCAAGACCTACAATTAAATATCAAAGTTGAAGGAATACATCTGGAGACAGTTCAGAGCTACAACTACCTGGGACATACTATAATCAGTGATGGAAAATGTACAACTGAAATAAACAAAAGAATAGGTATGGCAAAAAGTAATTTCAATGCCATGAAAAATATACTAATAATAAAACAAATAATACCAGGACTAAAACTAAGAATAGCAAAATGTTACATCTTCTCAATATTCCTGTATGGTGCAGAAACATGGACATTAGACCAGAAAATTGAAGCCTTTGAAATGTGGATTTATAGAAGAATAGGTAGAATTGGATGGAAGGAAAAGAAAACAAACGATGAAGTGTTAAAACAACTAAAAATGAAAAGAGAACTACTAAACACAATTACAAGACAAATGAAATTTTTGGGGCATGTTAAAAGACACAACAGCCTAATAAAAGTAATATTGGAAGGGAAAATATAAGGCAAAAGAGGCAGAGGCAGACGAATACTAACATGGACGAGTAACATCAAAAGATGGACAAGTCAGCCTATGACAATCTGCACTATCAAAGCAAGAGACAGTGGAATGGCGCTCCATGGTAGCCAACCTTCAATGCGGAGACGGCACTCGATGATGATGATATTACAGTGATGTGTTATAGATAAAAATGTGTAGAATTGAACTTCTTATAACAAGTATTTATAATAATATTTTTGTTAGAAAAGTTTAAAACAAAAAATGACATAATTGATCTGCTAGTTCTAGAGCTAGAAGAAGGAATGGGAAACGCCCCCTTACTTCTGGTGCCAATATATGTTTCGATGATCAATATTATCACTCAATGAAAAATCTAATTCCATGTGGATAAATACATCTTCTATATTTTTAATAGTAATCCATGATTGAATTAATTGTAAAGCTGGTACAGTCATAAATCATTAGTTACGTTTATAAGGAAACCATTTTCTTATTATTGAAAATTCAATCACTTTGAATAATACACAATTGAAACCAATTAAAAATACAATGAAACCTGCTTTCTAATAACACAGGAATCCAATGAGTTACAAACATAAACATCCGGAATCTTCTTCTTTTCTCTTTTCACTGATACCTAAAAGGTGTTGAGGTTTATATCATTTGTCGTTCTTGAGCTGCTCAAACTGTCTGAATTAGTAGATTTCCTAACATCCGGAATAGACTTTCAAAAAGCTGGATTGGATTAAATACAAAATGATTTTATTTAAACACTGAAAATAGAGACCAAATCTTATACAGCTAGTGTTAAACGAGCCTGAATTGACGGGTATGAAATTTTTGGCTATTATTAGACGAGCCGGGTAGAAAAAGTTAATGTTTGTTATTTTATTTCTGACACATACTATGTTTTTTTTGAAAAAATCAGAAAGTGTTTTACAGTTTTGACATATGGAACTCAATATAATAGTAATAGCCATCCAATGCAAGCAAAGATGACAGCAGCTACAGTCTTGTTTAGTTATGTCTTTCTTGCATGCATAGAGTTGACCATAAAGTAACATTTTGGAATTGGAAATGGGAGAGTACCAATGTTTTACATATAATAAGAGGAACAGTGCACCAATAATTTACACAGAGTAAAAGGAAGAGTGCACCAATAATTTACATAGAGTAAAAGGAAGAGTGCACCAATAATTTATATAGAGTAAACGGAAGAGTGCTCCAATAATTTACATAGAGCAAAAGGAAGAGTGCACCAATAATTTACATAGAGTAAAAAGAAAAGTGCACTAATAATTTAGAGTAAAATAAAGAGTGCACAAGTGTTTTACATACAGTAAGAGGAAGTCAGCTCTGTGCTACTGGGGCCCAAAAGAGAAGTGAAAAAAAATAGTGACGCTGTACCCTGCCAAGCATGTCATAAGAGGTGACTAATGAGGATTGAACATAAGGCTGACTATTCCTTACTGTAAAAAGACAAACTGCGAAAACTTCACAAATATGGTCAGGTAAAATAAAAGGACAAAATTACTAACTTAGAACTATGGGAAAGCACCAGTCAAACACAAGTGGACAGAGAGATGTGTTATGATGATGGCGCTGGATAGAACATACACTGCAAAAACCAATGGAGAGTTTTGCATTCAGTCATGTTTTTGGAATCTCCAGGGAAGCAGACAAACGGGAACACCAAAATATGCTTTGAGAAGATAGGTGGAAGCAAAAATGAAGAAGATGGAGAAGACATAAATTTACCACACTAAACAGGACATCTTGGAAAGTGAAAGGTAATAGAAGAATAAGAGTGTGTCAATGTTTGGTAATAGAAGAAGAGTGTGTCAATGTTTTATATAGAATAACAGGAAGATGGCACCAGTTTTGCAGCATCTTCAAGGAATTCACTTTCTGCTTTATAGTTGTTTTGAGAATTTCCCAGTAGATATTGATCTGGTAATCTCTTCCTGGTTACTTAGCCTCAAGAACATGCCATCTCCTCCATTTCTGGTGGCATTTGTAGCAGAGCCACCAATGTATATGTAAGACCAGGAGTCCTGTGAGTAGTTGTCATCTATGTGTTTTTCTGCTATGTGCTTTCTCTCTGTGTCTATTTGGGTGCCTTTTTTCATGATTCCTATTATGTCTTTCTTAAGTTCTGGTATTTTATATTTCCATGGGAAGTCATACAGGAAGGGCATATAGGTTTTGGCAATGTTTGGAACAGGAGCCAGTGGTGGGGTGTGCTAAACACTCCAAAGTATGGTGACAGCTTTACAAGGAAGGAACACAATGTTTCCTTGTAAAGCTGTCACCATACTTTGGAGTGTTTAGCACACCCCACCACTGGCTCCTTGCTACCAGCTTTACCGCAGCATCGCAATTATTTGCCTGTTCACTTTGGAACAGTACTGGATCGCTAGTTGTCACTTCTTTGGAGATTGCCGTGAAGTTTCTCTTTAATCTTCCTTTTCCGAAACTGGTTATTCTTTGGTGCATGGTGTGGTTAGGAAGCCTTTTGTATTTCTCTGCTTGTTGCATTACTTTAGTTTTCTCAAAGGTTGTACACCTGTTACTGTTTTTAGAATCTCAATAGGTGTAGATTTCATGGCACTAGTGATGATACGGGCAGCCTTGTTTTGTGTTCTGTTTTTTTTTTTTTTTTTTTTTTGCTAAGCTGTGATTTTTAAGCTGTAGCCGAGGCTGTGACTCCATACTCTAGGACTGGTCTTACTCTTCCTGTGTATAGTCGTTTCAAGATATTGTTGTCTGTTCCCCAGTCCGTTCCTGCTAATTTGTTCCTAATATCTGTTCGTTTTCTGGCTCTTTTGTTTGCTTTGTCTATCTGATTTATCCATGTCATTTTGCAATCCATGGTGATGCCAAGATATGTTGGGTTTTGGTCAATAGGAAGTGTATGGTCTTTTATCTTCAAATTTCCAGATAATGTGTTTCTTTATAGGTTGAAAATTGTGTATGTAATTTTTTTTTCATTAATGGGTTGCAGCCAGGTGTTCGTCCATCTTTCATTCTTTTCTAGGAAAATCTTTGATGCATCTTGCATTTTGGAGCTAGCCAATGACATATATTCTTGTCATGCCCATATCGCCAGGTCGTCTGTGTACATTGCAGAGTGGATTCTAGGTGGAACATCCTCTATGATGTCATTTATGGAGATAAGAAAAAGCTTTGGAGATAGTACTCCGCTCTGTGGGACACCTTGTTTGATTCTAGTTTTCTGGCACCAATGTTTTACTTAGAGTAAAAGGAAGATTGCACCAATGTTTTACTTAGAGTAAAAGGAAGATTGCACCAATGTTTTACTTAGAGTAAAAGGAAGATTGCACCAATGTTTTACTTAGAGTAAAAGGAAGATTGCACCAATGTTTTACTTAGAGTAAAAGAAAGATTGCACCAATGTTTTACTTAGAGTAAAAGAAAGATTGCACCAATGTTTTACTTAGAGTAAAAGGAAGATTGCACCAATGTTTTACATAGAGTAAAAGGAAGATTGCACCAATGTTTTACATAGAGTAAAAGAAAGATTACACCAATGTTTTATGCAGGTAAGGAGGAGAGTACACCAGTGTTTTAGATAGAATAAGAGGGAGATTGCATTTATGTTTTCTATCTATTGTCCTTTATAATTAAAGATGGTAGATAGGGCAGAGATTCTAGACTCTCTATGTCAGATAAACCATTTTATATGTAGTTTCAGATAAAGAATGCAGATCCAGCCTGCCACAGATGGAGTGTGTTAGCCACAGCATAGGTCTAGGGGAAAATCAGAGACACACAAGCATATATGGGTACTTAATATGTGACCAGCTCATCGTGTGTCATGATGTTTTTCTTATCCCTCCATCATGAAACTTGATCAAGAGTCAAGTTCACGTGATCACAAAAACTGAATGCTGAAGAATATGATAAAGAAAGCACATATAATCTTTCTCAGATTGGAAGTATATTCACTGAGGACAATTCACAAATTTTCAGACAAGACAGCAGGTGGTAGACACTTGTGAGACATGTCCCACAAGGCCTACATCTTATTTCAATAGAATGTCAACAACAAAAAACCTGAAACACTTGCTCTATGAGGATATTTTAATCATGATCTCATAGCTAGTTGCTTAAATGTTCTATAATATAAATATTCTTCTTATAATTATATTAAATAATATAGACAGATCTGGAAGATGTTTTCTCTGTAGTAAGTGTCCTTTTGATGTGCAGAAAAGTATTTTTAATAAAAGCAATAAAATGCTAATCTCATAATACAGGCAATACACCCAGGATATGGCTTCTTGTCAGAGAATGTAGAATTTGCTGAGTCATGTGAACAGGAAAACATCATCTTTATAGGTCCTCCTGCTTCAGCTATCAGAGATATGGGTATTAAAAGGTTTGTGACTTTTATCTAAGCAAAAAGTTGAGGTCATATGACTAAAAAAAAATGCATGAATAAAATCACTGAAGCCTTATGTATGTTGAATCAATATTTAAAAAAGTGTGACACATTTACATTGTTTTAGTTTCCAGTTCACTACTGGTATTTTTGTTTTATTTGAAGAATAATTTGTTTTTGTGTGATGTAAAGGTTTCCATCCACACCTTAAGGTTATGATGTTAGAGCCTATATTTGACATTGACCAACAGCACATTTGATTGTGATGTGGCTGATATCATGGCAGGTTACCATATTTTCCCCATAAACATCTGGTACCATTTTAGTCTGGTGGACCTAGAAGTTATTGTTCAGAGACTAACATGACTTCATGCCATTAATAGTTTAGTTCACTAACCACTTAACTACCACAACTCTATTATGTTATGTAGGCATCCAATTAGAAGGAATCTGGGAAAATCTGGATCCATAGGGGATGAAAATGAGTACCATGCTTTGCTATATCTTATATTTAAAAATCTTTATAAGAGCATATCTCAAAGCACTGCACATTAATTAACCCCTATATCGTGTAATATTTCCCAGCGATGAAAGGTCCATTACTGCTATTCATCTCACTTTTCATTCCAAGAAAGAATAATGTGCAGTTTATCTCCACAAGCATGGCTGGTAAACTCTCACTTTTGTCTTTCTTTGTGCTATGTCTTCCCTTGATCTAAGGTCCATTCTTTGTGTGGAAAAATAATCAGTGTTTTTTGTGGGAAGAAAGGAGGACACTGCTACCTACCTGTACAACCCCAGGTGTTATTACCTCCTCATGTTGCTACATTAGTTGAAGATTCGATGTCTCCCCCAGGTGTTATTACCTCCTCATGTTGCTACATTAGTTTGAAGACTCGATGTCTCTTGACCATAAAGGTGTGATATGTCCCAGTTTAGACATTTGTTTAGAATGACTAACATTGGAACAGTACTTTGGAGAAAGTTGCTCTGTGTTATTCTCACTTTAAACTGCCTGAGTTCACATTCATGTTAGTCTTTTTATCAACAATCTCATCTTTTTATTGTTTGGTTACCCACACAAATATAATTCAGGATTTTTTTTTCTAATCAGCTCAGTTTTGCAATGAAGTTACTCTTGGATCCTATATACTCATTAAAAAAAGTTTTGAAAATTAATACACCAATGAGTAAATCTGGATGGTATGATGGGGATTGTTTCTAGCTTTTTTCTTAGTTCCTTGTTTTTAATCTTATCTTTCAGACCTTTTCCTGCCATGCATCAGGCACATCTAATTTTGATGCTGGTTATTTTCTGATTGTTCTTGACTCTTAGAGATTTTCAGGTTGTATCGGGTGCCTATGTTGTTAAGTCTGTTTAGATTTTCTTATAGGTCTTCCATTTTTCCCTGTATTAGTGCCTGATTGTCTGCTAATACAAGGATACTAAAGTCCTGCCTCAGATGAATTGCCTAACTTGCTAATAAAGTCCATGTAAGTAACAGACAGTAGGAGTGACAGTATTTATCCCAGTCTTATCTAGTAATGGGTTATGTAAATATGAATTAATATAACAAGTTCTATCCACTACTCATCTTTTACACATTTTTCATCACTGTTAATATGGTGTGGGCATTTTATGTGGGAAAGCATGAAAGCTTCACTTAGGAAGAGAAATATAGGCCAGAAAGAATATTAGGGCTACCCAACAAGAGGAAAGAGTGAAATGTCTCAGAATGGGATTCTCTGAAAACACATAAAAAGTAAGGTACTATTTAGTGCACGTAAAAATAGTGTTGCCAGGCCTTAAATGTAAGCATCACAGACAAAATAAGTATAGGGAACCAACAGAGGGTCACAGTGCAGTCTTGTAGATGGGAGCAAAGAATAGCATAGGGACAACATCTGCATATACCAATATACACATATGTACGCATAAGAGTCAAATATGCAATAGTGGGGTACCTATGTGTAAGAATGTGATATATTAATGCCTCTTGGGGTCAGTGAACCCAACTGGACTATGACACAATTCTCTAGAGAGAAACAACTGCTGTTGCCGGAGTGGCACAGGACAATGCCCATGATATGGATGTCTTGTTTCTCTCCCGTGGCCTGAGTAATTAAAATGGGAAGCCTCTTAGTGCCAGTATTCTATTTAATGTCCCAAAGGTGTTCACAAAATCTGTCCAATAAAACATCTCCCAGATTGAGGGCAGGGTGGTCTAGATGTAACACATCAGCCTGTAGACCGGAAGGTCCTGAGTTCAATTCCCAAAGTTGTTGACTGCTTTCCATGCCATGACACCAAGCTATCCAGTATTTTCTCTCATTGTCGTCCATTATCTCTCTTTCCTTTTATTTTGCCAGTTGTATTTCAACTTTCCTCTTCTCATGATGTGCCCAAAAAATGTTGATTGTTTCTTTCTGATGTTTTTTAGGAGCTGCCTTTTTGTGTTGGCCTCTTTGAGAAGTTCCTCATTGGTCTTTTTAGCTGCCCAGGGAACTTTCAACATTCTTCTGAGAAATCCCATCTCTGTGGCCTCTAATCGTCTTTTCATTTGTTTGTCTACTGTCCATGATTCGCTTCCATAGGTCAGAATTGGTTCTAGATAGCACAGATGAACTCTCTTTCTCATTTCTATTGACATAGATTTGTTGCATAAGATATTTTTCATTTCCTGAAATGCTATTTTGGCCTGAACTATTCTGATTTTTATTTCCGTGATGCATCTCCCATCCGATGTTATTATTGTGCCCATGTATTTGACACATTGCACTTGTTTCAAATTTGTCCTGTTTATTTTTATGCTGCATGCTGGTGATGATTGTTTCTTCGATATGACCATTACTTCTGTTTTCTTACTATTCAGACTGAGACCTTTCTTGTTGCTTTCTTTTACTATTATGTCTATCATTTCTTATAGTTCATTCTCTGTCTCTACTATTAAGACTGTGTCATCGCATATTGTAAATTATTTATGTTGTGACCGTTGACTTCAATTTCTTTTTTGTCTACTATTGATCTCATAATATGTTCGCTGTAAAGTGAAAACAAATCCGGTGACAGACCACAGCTTTGTCTGACTCCTTGTTTTATAAGTTTTATTAAACTAAAGAGTGAAAAAAAAAATGTAAAGAGCCCCAGTCACACCAAGTGGCGTATAGGGAATATGGTGTTAGTGACCACAAATTTTACAGACCTTCAACACATGATTTTTGGGGTAATGTAGTTGGTATTACGCCCGTGCCGCTTTATTTTCCCAGAAAAAATCCGGTACCCATTTAAGGCTGGGTGAACCCGGAAACTTATCAACATTTTTTGGGCACATCATGAGAAGAGGAAAGTTGAAATATAACTGGCAAAATAAAAGGAAAGAGATATCGCGGACGACAAAAAGAGAAAATACTGGATAGCTTGGTGTCATGACATGGAAAACAGTCAACAAAAGAACTGATACGATGCACTGTAGATAGAAGATTGTGGAGGGACATGATCACCTACGCCAACCAGTATGGCACATGATGATGATGATGAACCCGGAAGCCGTCGATTGGGATCGAACCCTACCTCTCGTCCTTTGTAGTCCAGTTCACTAACCACGGAGCTATTGCGGCTCCTTAAACAAAAGAGTAATATACCAAAAATGCCAATTTCTGTTGGTAACTTTGACAAGAAAACTGAAGACATAAATACTTGTCTAATACAAAATGCTGAGAAACAATCATCTTCACAGACACCTTCTAATTGATTATACCTTTTCAGACATGGTGACTTGACATGCTCTTTAAACATCTGATCTGCTGATTCAAAAATGCCCTTCATGGTGAGGGACAAAAAGAATAGAGCCACTGTTATCAGCTACACATGTCATAAGAGGTGAATAAGGAGGTTTGGAATCATCGCCGGTTCAGTCCAGTATGATGTTCACAGATCAACCTTGTCAATGGAATTTACCAAACATTTTGGGAAATATATGTGACTAGTTGTGGAGTTGGTATGGGAAATTCCTGACTGCAATGAAAATGATTCCATGGATAGAATATTCAAACAGATAATATTCGTAATTAACAGCAGATTACAATATTCCAAGTGACAAAGACAGACAGGCAAACAAAAAAAAAAGTAACTGTAAAACTACAATAGAATGATATAGGCACTACCTATGAAGTAAACAAAACAACCATAAATGCTATTATCAAATTCAAGTAGAAGAAAGTACAGCCAGACTACATTATTCTTTATGTATCCTGCCATGTGAAAACATGGACAGCTACGTACAGACATAGTTTGCTAAACTGTCTATACCTAAAGATACAAAAATAGAAGAAACTGATGTTTGGACATGTATAACTAGTCAGTGGAGTAGCATCATAACTGACTTATTTCTATGACAATTGTAGTGTGCCTTGCATTGCTTCTGCCTTCATGAGATTTATTTGTGTGGATATTTGAAAATGAATGAGAAAAGAGGAAGATAAACATTTGTTTAAAATGTTTATATTTTTTAACATTAAGCTTCAAGAAGGTACTGTTAGCTGCACTGAATGAAACTAAATCAGTTTTGTCCAATGCTCTGGTAAAAACCCAACCTCATACAGGAATAGAGAAGCAACAATAATAATGAACTATATACAAAAATATTAATTTAATTAAATGATGTTACTGTCACAGTTTTTGCATCAGCTTGAACAATCAAAAGTAAGTAGTGTGTTTTTTTTTTGACTTGACACATGGAACAGTATGTCATTATCTGTGTATTTAAAAAAGAGAATAATGAGCCAAATAACATTACAAGTCAGTAGTTACCAATGTGAATCTGTTGTAAAATAGTTCAGAAACGGTTCACACATTTAAAATTGTATAGACATTTTTTGTGGGACATTAGAAAGAAATGAAGAGAATTTCAAATTGGTTTGTTGTTGCAGTACTTCCAAGTTCATAATGTCAGCAGCTGGCGTACCAGTGATTGCAGGTTACCATGATGAGGACCAATCTATTGGGACACTGAAACAAGAGGCATCTAAGATTGGGTATCCAGTCATGATTAAGGCTGTCAGAGGAGGTGGAGGAAAGGTGATGTTTGTGTTTAGATCATACAATTGTGAATGTGTCACATGTGACTGTTTTTATAGATGTGAAAGTTAAACAAATATTTCAGATGTTTACAGTAATTTATTACTATAGCTTGTTTCATAACTCGTGCCCAACTTTTAAAATCGATAGCTTTTTAACCACTTGTTGTAAGTTGTTCAAAATTTGCATGTAAAGTTATAATGATTAGAACCCAACAGGGAATTAATTTCATTTAAAAAAACATTTGGTTATTATTGTTGCTTATTTGATTTATATAAATTTATAACGACCCATTGATGTAGTCAGAACTTAATGTTTACAGTATTTTAAGTTAAAAATAGCAAGTAAAAATCCATACACTGTAAAATTGACGTATTTGCACGCTTTCACTGTGGTTTTTTGACACAATTAGACACTTGTAAAAAACACGAGAAATTGTGTGTTCCATTTCCGCTCATTCAGAGGAGAAGATGTGGAACGATAACATTTATCATGAGTCTTAAAATGAAATTCTGCAGTTTACAAAACATCGCAATAAAAATGTATGACTATTTTTGCAAAGAGGCTAAACGAGGAAGATTATTTCATTCTTTAGAAAACCCTGAGACAAGACACATTTTGGATTTATCTAAACGGTCATTTAATCGCTGGATTCAAGCACGTGACCGTCAATGTTCAAAATATACAAAATCACAAGGAAGAGCAAAAATGTTGGATAATTTCGACAGTGAACTTATTAGAAGTGAAATTCGCAAAATGTTGGGTATGAATGAAACTGTTACAATAAGAAAATTAAAAGTTTCGCTGAAAAAGAACAACAGTATTGAAATATCAAAGTCTACATTATGGAGGAATGTGAGAGCTGCAGGCTTTACATTCAGAAAGTATTCCAATGGACGAAACATCTGTGAGAAGCCACATATAGTAGTCATGAGAAGCAAGTACTTACGTGAAGTAAAAGAGGTGCGCAAGCAAGGTTATGATATTGTGTACTTGGGTGAAACATGGATCAATGCTCACCACACTAACCAAAGGGAATGGCAGTCATCAGATGGAAAGATTAAGAGATTAATACCTAACAGCAAAGGACATCGCTTGATAATTGCTCATGCAGGTAGTCGACAACATGGACTAATACAGAATGCAGAGCTCATTTTTCTTTCAAAATCCATAGACAATCGGGATTATCACTCTGAGATGAATGGTCACATATTTAGACATTGGATTGAAAATTCTGTTCTCCCATCACTAGATCGACCATCTTGCCTAATAATGGACAATGCAGCGTACCACAGCATTGTTGCACTTGAAGATAAAGTCCCGACGTCATCCAGTACAAAAGATGCTATTAAGACATGGCTCACAAAGGAGCACATACAATTTAATAACATGTACTTAAAACCTGAATTACTATCTCTAGTAAAGCAAAAACAAAGGACAAAGATTTTTCAAATAGATAAGATTATCCAAGAGCACGGTCATATAAGTTTGAGGCTGCCACTTTACCATGCTCATTTAAATCCAATAGAACTAATCTGGGCAAAATTAAAAGGACAAGTGGCAGATGAAAATACAACATTCAAAATATGCGATGTAAAGACTCTTGCTAATCTCGCTTTATTAAATATAGACAAAGATTATTGAGCTAAATGTGAAGACCACGTCTTAAAACAGGAAGAGGAATATTGGAAAAATGATGGTTTGTGGAATGTTCAACCCCAAACAGTTATTAATCTTTTAGACTCGTCTGATTCAGAATGAAAGTATATAGCCCCCACAATGTTGGCCCTATATTACCTTAAATTAGTTCAACAAACGGTCCTTTTCAGGACCACACAACTATGAAAATTCGACATACAGGTATACCTTGATATTATTGTCCGTCCTCGAACTGAGAAGACAATAATTCTCCTGGTGTTTTGTCTTATTCAGTTATTTCCCCATTACGGCCACGCCTTTACCCAGTGAAAAATAATCATAGACCAGCAACTACTGTAATTTCTATTATTTCTATCTATCTATTGACCTTTCGAGCCGTAACCGGCCCATAGGGCGTAGACCAAGATACACCTTCTCCTATATGAATTTTTGTTCTAGCAGTTTTCTTTTAAAGATATTTTATCAAATCTCGCCATCTGTCTCTGTTCTGTGCAAGCAGTTCTATCTCATTGAGGGAGCCGATTCCTGCTGCTCTTGCCTCTCTCATCAATGTTCTTCTCAGTGTCTCCCTGGGTCTTCCTCTTTTTCTTTTACCTGTTGTTTCCCATATGAGGGCTTGCTTTGCTATTCGATTATTATCTCTTCTCATCACATGTCCAACGTATGACCATCGTCTTTTCTTTAGGGGTTCACAATTTACAATTTTGACAAACATCAAAGAAATTCGCCGCTTTAAGAAAACTGCAGCTGCAAGATATTTGTTAAATATACATTTAAAGGGTCTTTTGCATTGTAATGACATTTGGAAAATTTCAACAGTTTTTAACAAACGGTTACTGAGTAATAGCGTTTTGAAGTTGGGCACGTGATTTGAAACGAGCTATAGACGGAAAGCTGAGGACAGGCAAGAAAGGAAGAGGATAATTTTGCTACAAGTGGAATGTAACATAGGCGTAAGGAGATATTTGTGTCTGTATAAATGTAACATAGACGAAAGAAGATATTTGTGTCTGTATAAATGTAACATAGGAGATATTTGTGTCTGTATAAATATAACACAGGTTAAAGGAGATATTTGTGTCTGTATAAATGTAACATAGAGAAAAGGAGATATTTGTGTCTGTATAAATGTAACATAGAAGAAAGAAGATATTTGTGTCTGTATAAATGTAACATAGAAGAAAGAAGATATTTGTGTCTGTATAAATGTAACATAGAGGAAAGGAGATATTTGTGTCTGTATAAATGTAACATAGAGAAAAGGAGATATTTGTGTCTGTTTAAATGTAACATAGGGGAAAGGAGATATTTGTGTCTGTATTAATGTAACATAGAGAAAAGGAGATATTTGTGTCTGTATAAATGTAACATAGAAGAAAGAAGATATTTGTGTCTGTATAAATGTAACATAGAGGAAAGGAGATATTTGTGTCTGTATAAATGTAACATAGAGGAAAGATATTTTTGTCTGTATAAATGTAACATAAAGCAAAAATAAAGGACTCAGCCTTAATAGCAAAAAGACAGAAGTAATGGTAACAACAAAGAAGAAGACATCACCTCAGTGCAGAATAAAAAGTGGAACACTATTAAAACAGGTAAATGAATTTAAATATTCGGGAACTTTGTTAACCTCAGACGGAAGATGTACAAAAGAGGTGAGATGCAGAATGGCTCAGGCAAAAGCAGCTTTCCAGAAAATGAGGAAGATACTATGCAATCCATTTTTGACAATCATCATCATCATCGCGTGCCTTCTCCGCAACGAAGGTTGGCTACCATGGATCGCCATTCTACTCTGTTTCTTGCTTTGATGGTGCAGGCTGACATAGATTGACTTGTCCATCTTTTGATGTTACTCGTCCATGTTAGTCTTGGTCTTCCTCTGCCTCTTTTACCTTGAATTTTTCCTTCCAATATTACTTTTAGTAGGCTGTTGTGTCTTGTAACATGCCCCAAAAATTTCATTTGTCTTGTCTTAATTGTATTTAGTAGTTCTCTTTTTATTTTCAGTTGTTTTAAAACTTCATCGTTTGTTATCTTTTGTTTCCATCCAATTCTACCTATTCTTCTATAAATGCACATTTCAAAGGCTTCAATTTTCTGTTCTGTTTTCTTGTCTAATGTCCATGTTTCTGCACCATACAGGAATATTGAAAAGATGTAACATTTTGCCATTCTTAGTTTCAGCCCTGCTGATATTTGTTTTGTTGTTAGTATATTTTTCTTGGCATTAAAATTACTTTTTGCCATACCTATTCTTTTGTTTATTTCAGTTTTGCATTTTCCATCATTGGTTATAGTATGTCCCAGGTAGTTATAGCTCTGGACTGTCTCCAGATGTATTCCCTCAACTGTGATATTTAAATGTAGGTCTTGAGAATTTTCTTTGTTGATGATCATAGTTTTAGTCTTTTTGATATTCATTTCTAGTCCATATTTTTTGCTTGTTATGTTTATCACATTAAGCAATTGTTGTAGGTCTTTAGGATTTTCTGCTAGTAGAACAGTATCATCAGCATATCTTAGGTTATTGATTATCTTTCCATTAATTTTTAGGCCTGGTATCTCTGAGATGTTTTTAAAGATTTGCTCAGTGTATAGATTGAACAAGCTTGGTGATAGGATGCATCCTTGTCTTACTCCTCTTTTTATGTCCATAGGTGTAGAGTTCTCCTTGTTATATCTTATTATTGTTGTTTGCTCCCAGTACAAATTACATATTAGTCGTATGTCTGCGTCGTCTAGATTTATATCCTTTAGGCAGTCTATAAGTTGGTTATGGTGTATTCTATCGAAAGCTTTGGTCTAGTCTATAAAGCAGGCATATATTGGTTTGTTAACTTCTGTGTACTTTTCAATCAATGTCCTCATGCTGAATATGGCTTCTTTTGTCCCACTGTTTTTCTTAAATCCAAATTGTTGCTCCTAATTCAGTATTGATTTTATTCTGAATCCTTCCCTGTATAACTTTTAGTAAATTTTTTGTTAACTGGCTCATTAGGCTTATTGTTCTGAAGTCACTGCATTCAACTGCACCATTCTTTTTAGGCAATGCAATGAAAGTTGATGTTTTTAGATCGTTTGATATGTATCCTGTATGGTATATGTCATTGCATATGTCTGTGATCACTTCGACGCCAAACTCTTCTAGAGCCTGTATCATCTCTATCTGTATATTGTCAGGCCCTGCTGCTTTTCCCTTTTTCATTGTTTTTATGGCTTTTTCTACTTCGGATTTCAGGATTGTATAGTTGTATGTACATTTTATGTCTGGCTTTTTGCCCCTTTCGTCATGAAATAATTCTGTTATATATTCTTGCCATCTATCTATTATATCTTTGTTGTCTGATAGCATTCTTCCCTCTTTGTTTGCTATATATTCGATTCCTGCAGCTTTTTTGTCTTTATTCATCATTCTCTTTATTTCTGTGTGCATCTCTCTTAGGTTTTGTTTACTTTCCATATTTTCGACTTCTAGACATCTTTGGTTGAGCCAGTCTTCTTTTGCCTTTTTGCACATTCTCCGTATTTCATTGTCTATAACCTTGTATCTGGCAGTGTTTTTCGCTTGTCTTCTTTCTTCCATTTTTTCTAAGATTTTGTCAGTTATCCATTTTTGTTTTTTGTTATTTTCCTTTTTGGGCAAGGTGTTGCAGGATTCTTGCATGCTGTTTTTTAATGCATTGCCATTTTGTTGTGACTTTCTCTTCAGGATTTTCTCTTCTGTACTGCTCAATCCCCTCTTCTAGTAGCTTCTGATATGTGTTCTTTACTTGTACAGTATAAGTTTCTTTTACATCTTTCTGGTTTAACGCTGTTATATCTATTGGTGTTGCTGAATTAGTTTTTTGTTTGTTTCTCTTTAATTTGATTTTCATTTTTATCATTACAGGATTGTGGTCTGAATTAATATCTGCTCCTGGGTAGGTTTTGGCTTTCTTGACGCTGTTCCGGAATCTGTCTTTTATCATTATGTAATCTGTTTGATTTCTCTTCTTGTCTCCAGGGCTTTTCCATGTGTATAATTTCCTTTTCTCTTGCTCAAAGAAGGTGTTGCATATTATCAGTCTGTTTTCTTCACAAAATTATATTAATCTTTATCCTCTGTTATTCCTTTTTCCTAGACCATGATTTCCTATAATGATCTTATATTTACCTTTTCCTACTTTAGCGTTCATATCACCCATTATAATCAAGATGTCTGATGATTTCACTTGCTTCATAACTGTGTTTAGATCTTCATAGTATGCCTCTATTTGTTCATCTGTATGGTCTTGAGTAGGTGCGTATGTTTGTATTATTGCTATGTCGAATGGTTTTGCCTTCATTTTTTTTTTCAATAGAAACAAGAAAAAGAGTTCTTAAATGTTATGTAGAGCCAGTCTTAACATATGGATGCAAATCATGGACAATAGGACAACAGACAAGAAAATCACTGGAGTCTGTAGAAAATTGGTTTTACAGAAGAATGTTGAGAGTACCATGGACAGCTAAGAAGAGTAATGAAGATGTTCTGAGAGAGGTCAAAGCAAAAAGAGAGCTAATTTCCAATATTAGGAAGAAACAATCATCATTTTTTGGCCATGTAATGAGAAGAGAACAACTGGAATATATTGTAACAACTGGAAAAACTGAGGGACGAAGAGATAGAGGGAAGCAAAGAGAAAAAATAACAGACAGCTTAAGAGAATGGCTTGGCAGAAGGTCAACAACAGAAATGATAAATAGCTGCCGAGATCGAAAGTTGTGGAGAAACATGATCACCTATGCCAATAGGCCCGGTACTTGATGATGATAAAGGTAACATAGGAGAAAGGAGATATTTGTGTCTGTATAAATGTAACTCAGGAGAAAGGAGATATTTGTGTCTGTATAAATGTAACTCAGGAGAAAGGAGATATTTGTGTCTGTATAAATGTAACATATGAGAAAGGAGATAATTGTGTATTGTAAAATAAAACTAGGAGAAATACCTCTACTAGACATACAATCTTACATATATCTGGGCAGTAATATAGACTTTTTGGTATATTTTTTGCTGCCCTCCTAAATTACGTCTTCGAAAACAGCTCAGGAGATATTTACATTCGCACTAGACCAGATCGCTCACTGTTCAACCTAGCACGACTAAGAGCAAAAACCAAAACAAATGTTGCCCTACTTAAAGAATTTTTATTTGCTGACGATGCAGCCCTAGTCGCTCATAGTGAGGCCACCCTACAGTCGCTGATCAACAACCTGGATAAAGCATGCAACCTTTTTTCACTGTCAATTAATGTTCAGAAGACAGTAATACTAAATCAAGGTGACCTCAAACCTCTATCTATTACTCTAAAAGACTGCCCACTAGAATCAGTACAGAAATTTACATATCTTGGATCCACAGTTACGCAAACCATCTCTCTTGATGAAGAAATAAACTGTCGAATTGGTAAGGCAGCTACGACCTTCGGCAAACTCACAAAAAGGGCATGGAACAACACGAAACTAACTCGAAAGACTAAACTCCTAATATATCAAACATGTGTGCTTAGCACACTACTATATGGATCCGAAACCTGGACAACATACTCAAACCAGGAAAAAAGACTAAATGTCTTCCACATGCGATGTCTCCGCAAAATAATGCACATCAAATGGCAAGACAAAATAACCAACTTAACTGTCCTGCAACGTGCTAAGACCCTAACAATCATGTCGATGCTCAGAAGTCGAAGGCTAAGATGGCTGGGGCATGTCCAACGGATGGAAGAAAAACACATTCCTAGGCAAATACTATATGGTGAGCTAAAACACGGAAAAAGACAAATCGGCAGACCTAAACTACGATATAGAGATATCTGCAAATCATCTCTGAAAGACTTCTCCATCTGTGAAAACGACTGGCAACATCTGGCAAGTGATCGCACATCATGGAGAGCATGTATAAGGAACGGTATAACAACATTTGAGACTGTGCTAAGACAGGACTTAGAAGAGAAAGACTCATGAAAAAGGATGGTAAACCCTGTGGATCAGCGAGCCTGACCTGTTCATTATGTGACCGCGTGTGTTTGTCAAACATTGGTAGAATTAGCCACGAGAGAAGCTGTTCGGCAAAAACAATACCTCAAAAAAATACGCAATAGCCTCCACTAGACCGTCTGACAAGACGAAAAGGGCCATATATATAATATAGACAAAGACGGAGGAACAGAAAATTATACCAAAATAAGGATATCAAAATCAAGAGGAGCTTTCATTGCACTGGGAAACATGGAAATCCAAAGAAATTAGGTTAAATACAAAAATAAAAATTTTCAACTCAAATGTGAAATCGGTGCTACTATATGGCTGTGCAACATGGAGAACAATAAAATAATTTGTTATATCTATAACCTCCGAGTGTGGATGGGAATACGCGTTTCTGTTCAAGGCGACACGTGAGGACACGGGCAACTATTTTCTCCAGCAGCTTGCCCACAGTGTTCTGCATTGTGATGATTCTGTAGGCACTGATCTGAGAATGGTCCTTGTTTGGCTTCGGTAGCGGTAGTAAGTAGCTGTGTAGCCACTCCTCCTTAATCTGGCCACTCCGAATACTGGCATTAAACTCATTGGCCAGTGTTGTCAAGTCGTCATCAGCTAAATCGCCTATGTCATCATACCGAACACCATCTGGACCAGGAGCAGTGTTGTGTGACCTTTTAAGTGTCGCGCGAATGGTATCGGTTGTGATTGTGAGATCTTCTTCCAGCCCTACATCCTTACACAAATTTGACAAAGATCCCCGTATCCTCATTCTTACAGCCTCATTTCTTTGGTCCGTCTGCTCAATGTAGCGGGCAAGCAGGGCCTTCCCTTTGCTCTCATCAGATTTGTGCCATATCTGGTCTGTGCTCTGAAAGTCTGGTATACCTCTGTGTCGT
This sequence comes from Megaustenia siamemsis, assembly GCA_032433765.1. Classification (NCBI taxonomy): domain Eukaryota; kingdom Metazoa; phylum Mollusca; class Gastropoda; order Stylommatophora; family Ariophantidae; genus Megaustenia; species Megaustenia siamemsis. Next base: position 75,620,819 of record JAVIAB010000008.1, read on the forward strand.
GGTGTGCCATTCATGCACACCACGACACAGGATGCATACAACAGGGTACCATTTGAATATCTCATGCATATGCTTCTCAAACTGGCGGTGAACCCCTTCCTCATAAGATGGATCGCCGCGGCACTGTTTCAGAGGAAGGTGATACTCAGATGTGGAAGTTGGTCTTCCGAGCCAACATCCATTTGTCCTGGGCTGCCACAAGGCTCACCATTGTCACCAGTTCTATTTAATGTGTACACAATAACGATCACGTCCCAACAGCTGGATGGGAGGGGAAGAACTATGACTTTTGCTGATGATATTCTGGTATATCGACAGGGAAGAGACAGACGGGGAATCGCCTCCACAATGCAAGACGAACTCGATCGCATTTCTTCCTGGTGTGGGGTTTCAGGTGCCTTGGTTAATCCTAATAAAGCATCAGTTTCATGGTTCTCCCTTAACAATCATATCGTTAATACGACCACACCGGTAGTACGAATGGGAGCTGATGAGGTGACCAGGGACAAGTTGATGACATACCTCGGAGTTAAGTTTGATCGCAGCCTGTGTTTTCGGGACCACGTCGACCATGTGATAACAAAATCCCGCAAAGGATTAGCCGCCTTGAAGGTCATGGCAGCTGCCAACATCGAGCAGAGGCTACTTACTCTTCTGTTCCAGGGATTAGTCCTCGCACCAATCGAGTATGCCCTGGCCATTCTTACTGTTAGTACGACTCAAATTGATAGGCTGGAGAAAATACAAAATGAAGCCATGCGCATTATCCTGGGATGTACGAGGGACACTCCCTGTGTGGCAATGAGGTATCTTCTTGACTTTCCAACCATGGATGACAGAATCAAGATCTGGAGAGCACGAGCATACCTGAAGATTAGTACAGATACAGAGCATCCATTGCACCACGTGCTCAACACAGAGAAAGGCACCAGGCTAAAAAGAGGCAAATCATGGGTGGGCCGAGCAGAAGATGTCATCAAACAGGTCTGTGGGCTTACCAATCTCAGCGTTGGTGAGGAGTGGATACCGGTGCCTACGACATTCAAGGGGACTTTCTCATGTATTGTCACACTCGACAGGAAAAGTAGGGAACAGAACCCGGTCGTGGTTAATGCTGAGGTCAACGGTCTCATCTGCGATAACACCGATGAGAAAGATGCAGTCATCTATACAGACGGATCTGTAAGACGACACGAAAGAAGTGCATGGGCATTTACAGCACGTTCGGCAGGCAGAATGGCCAAGGAAGACAGTGGTGCATACGCCATGACCACGAGTAGCATGACAATGGAGGTGATGGCAGTGACCAAGGCATTCAAATGGTTAGAGTCACAAGACTACATCCACGCATGTATACTGAGTGATTCGATGAGCATGATAAAAAAAGTGGAGGCGGGCTTTGTACGCATGCAATGGGTAGAGTCGTTGCAGAAATCCAAAATACGTAAGGTCACCTTTGTCTATGTCCCTGGACATGCGGGAGTGCGGGGAAATGAGAGAGCGGACAGGTTGGCTAGCTGCGCTGTCGTTGAGGACGGGCAACCGATGGATCGGGCGGACATCATCAATGCACTCCGAGATGTGGGAAGAGCACGGGACTTCGACAAACACAGATCAACGTCGCTTCTTCGGATGATGGAAATGGGAGTTAAGATGGGCACAGCCAGAAATGAGAAACTTGGTGGCCGTGTAAGAAGACTTATCAACCAACATAGAACTGGAGTCGTCAGTCGCTGGACACTGAGGGAATTGCTGAGGAGGGGATCTGAGCACCTATGGACATGTTCGGAGTGCAATGATGATGACCCGCATATAACTCAATAACTCAATAACTCAATAAAATAATGGAAATGGCAGGACAAAATCACTAACATAGAATTATGGAAATGTACCAGTCAAATATCAGTGGATAAAGAGATACAGCGAAGCCAATGGCGCTGGATAGGACACACACTATTGAAGCCAACTGAGAGTATTACACAACAGGCCCTTTTTTTGAATCCCCAGGGAAAAAGACAAAGAGGAAGATCGAGGAATTCTTGGAGAAGACAGATAGAAGCAGAGATGAAGATGATGGGGAAGACATGGACTTCCGTCTCCACGATGGCGGATCTAGTCCACGTCCTCTCGGTCGCTGCAGAAAGTGCATCCGGGGTCTGATTAATTTTGGTTTTCCGTTGTACTTTTCTGCGTTAAAGTAAATTTGATGATCTTCTTATTACATCTGCGCCACTAAAGCGATGTTGTACGCCGGCAACAGTCCCTTTTTGACAAATCAAGTGTTGTTAATGCGATCTTCTAACGTCTAAACTTGGTCTGCGCTTTACGTCACATTGGTGCTGTTCATGGCCATTGTTGGAATTCCTTGACACAAGTTATTTCCATGTTACTTATCAATGTAAACTACTTTGTCAGCCGCAGTTTTATCTTTTTATGGAATTTGAACAGTGTTTTATTCATCTTAGGCTGCTTTTACTAGAGTAATCAGAAATCAAAATTGTGTGTACGACATTTTTTGTGTGCTACGTCATCGTAATGGTTCATCGTAAATCCCTAGACCGGCCGAACGCTAATCTTACGGTCAGTTGACTGATGTGCGACGGGGGTAATCTGATGACTAACTGTGTGTCTATAAGTTCGGAATTGGAGTCAACAACGATGGCCTAACATCATCAAGTGCTCTACATTTTTTTAAAATATGACGATCATCATTTTCAAGAGGACGTGAAGTCCTGGTATATGGTGGATAGGCGGCGGGAACGATTGAAGGCTATACATGAAAAGTGTTCCTTGTTGCAGTTTACTCATATTCCAAGTCCGGCTTGTTACAGGAGCTACTGGGTTAAGTGCTCTGTGCACACCGTGAGCTGTGTGTCTCATCCGTTTTGATCATGTTTCGATATTCCAATTACTTTCGATGAATGATGATATCGTATGACAGGGAACAGTTTGCTGTGTTCACTTTCTGCATGGTTTCGCCTTATGTCTTTTGGCGTGTGCTGAGACTGTTATGATGGGGACTACAGTTACCTTTCTTTGTTTGGAAGATGAGATTCGGATGATTACTCTGGCACGGGCAGCTGAGCAAATATGGATTTTAATTAGTTTGCAGTGATACCGGGGCCTTCCATAACCAAATAACATGGAATAATCTTAAAAGAATGGCAAAAAATACAATGACTTGGAAAATGTTTGTCGAAGACCTATGCTCCACTGGGAGCTAAAAAGGTAGAAGAAGAAATGTAACATAGGAGAAAGGAGATATTTATGTCTGTATAAATGTAACATAGAGGAAAGGAGATATTTATGTCTGTATAAATGTAACATAGAGGAAAGGAGATAATTGTGTCTGTATAAATGTAACATAGGAGAAAGGAGATATTTGTGTCTATATAAATGTAACATAGAGGAAAGAAGATATTTGTGTCTGTATAAATGTAACATAGAGGAAAGAAGATATTTGTGTCTGTATAAATGTAACATAGAGGAAAGGAGATATTTATGTCTGTATAAATGTAACATAGAGGAAAGGAGATAATTGTGTCTGTATAAATGTAACATAGGAGAAAGGAGATATTTGTGTCTATATAAATGTAACATAGAGGAAAGAAGATATTTGTGTCTGTATAAATGTAACATAGAGGAAAGAAGATATTTGTGTCTGTATAAATGTAACATAGAGGAAAGGGGATATTTATTTCTGTATAAATGTAACATAGAGGAAAGGAGATATTTATGTCTGTATAAATGTAACATAGAAGAAAGAAGATATTTGTGTCTGTATAAATGTGACATAGGGGAAAGGGGATATTTGTGTCTGTATAAATGTAACTCTAAAGACTGAGCAAATGTTTCCCAATAGAAACTGGGGTTAAACAAGGATGTATTTTATCGCCCTTGTTATTTGGAGTTGTTATGGACTTCATAATGAAGAAATGCTGCACTGGTAATAAAGGCATCGAATGGATTCAAGGAGACTATTTGGAGGACCTCGACTTTGCTGATGACATAGTTCTCATCAGCAGTCAGATAAAAACGATGCAGGAAAACACAAATGAACTATCATCAACAGCCAGCAAAATTGGGCTTGAGATCAATCATGAAAAGACTAAAGTCATGAAAAGCTTAATTCCAACAGATGACAAAATATACATGGAAAACAAACCAGTGGAAGAGATCGATTACTTTATCTATCTTGGAAGTCACATTGATCGAGAAGGGGATACAAGCAAAGAAATTAGAATCAGAAAGAATTGCTAAAGCAGCAATGTCTTTCAGAAGCCTTGAAAAGTAGTGAAAAATCAAAAATTCATCAGCACACACACAGAACATAGACTATTCAAATCAAATGTGCTATCAACCCTTACGTATGCGTGTGAAAGCTGGAAAACAACAAGAGATATAGAAACAAAGTTGAACGCATTCGAAAATAAATGTCTAAGAAAAATACTTGGTGTAGCTTGGAACGAATTCAAAACAAACAAGGAAATTAGAAAAATCGCCAATCAACCACTATCTTCAGTAATAAAGAAAAGACGATGGTCATATGTTGGACATGTGATGAGAAGAGATAATAACCGAATAGCAAAGCAAGCCCTTATGTGGGGAAACAACAGGTAAGAGAAAAAGAGGAAGACCCAAAGAGACACTGAGAAGAACATTGATGAGAGAGGCAAGAGCAGCAGGATTCGGCTCCCTCAATGAGATAGAGCTGTTTGCACAGAACAGAGACAAATGGCGAGATTTGATAAAATATCTTTAAAAGAATTGAAAATTGCTAGAACAAAAATTCAGATAAGAGAAGGAGTATCTTGGCCTACACCCTATGTGCCGGCTGCGGCTCGAAAGGTCAATAGATAGATAGATAGATAAATATAACATAGGAGAAAGAAGATATTTGTGTCTGTATAAATGTAACATAGAGGAAAGAAGATATTTGTGTCTGTATAAATGTAACATAGAGGAAAGGGGATATTTGTGTCTGTATAAATGTAACATAGGGGAAAGGGGATATTTGTGTCTGTATAAATGTAACATAGGGGAAAGGGGATATTTGTGACTGTATAAATGTAACATAGAGGAAAGGGGATATTTGTGTCTGTATAAATGTAACATAGGGGAAAGGGGATATTTGTGTCTGTATAAATGTAACATAGGGAAAGGGGATATTTGTGTCTGTATAAATGTAACATAGGGGAAAGGGGATATTTGTGTCTGTATAAATGTAACATAGGGGAAAGGGGATATTTGTGACTGTATAAATGTAACATAGAGGAAAGGGGATATTTGTGTCTGTATAAATGTAACATAGGGGAAAGGGGATATTTGTGACTGTATAAATGTAACATAGGAGAAAGAAGATATTTGTCTGTATAAATGTAACATAGGGGAAAGGGGATATTTGTGACTGTATAAATGTAACATAGGGGAAAGGGGATATTTGTGACTGTATAAATGTAACATAGGAGAAAGAAGATATTTGTGTCTGTATAAATGTAACATTGCAAATGTGACAAAGTCACTAACGTGGAATTATGGAAATGTACCGGTCAAATACCAGTGGATAAAGAGATGCAGCATAGACGTTTGCGATGGATAGGACACAAACTACGGAAGCCAACTGAGAGTATTACACAACAGGCCCTTTTTTGGAATCCCCAGGGAAAAGAGGAAGACCAAGGAATTCTTGGAGAAGACAGATCGAAGCAGAGATGAAGATGATGGGGAAGACATGGAATGATCTTAAAAGAATTGCAAAAGACAGAACGACTTGGAAAGTGTTTGTTGAAGACCTATGCTCCACTGGGAGCTAAAAGGTAGAAGAAGAGAAATGTAACATAGAGGAAAGAAGATATTTGTGTCTGTATAAATGTAACATAGGAGAAAGGTGATATTTGTGTCTGTATAAATGTAACATAGGGGAAAGGGGAAATTGTGTGTCTGTATAAATGTAACACAGAGGAAAGGAGATATTTATGTCTGTATAAATGTAACATAGGGGAAAGGGGAAATTTGTGCCTTTATAAATGTTACAGGAGAGAAGAGAGACGTGTGTCTATCTAAGCTTTGCATCGGGAGAGAAGCACGTGTAGATATGTTTGGACATGAAGAATGATGAAGTTTCCCAACAGGAAGTTAAAAATATAAGCAACAATGTTCAGATGAAAGCAAATACAATAAGGAAGTTTATGTTAATTATTATTATTTTTTTTTTTTTATATAATTTTTTTTTCAAAAATCAAGACATGGGGTGTTCGAGCATATTGTCAGAAAGGACAAATTTTGGAGAGCACTTTATATCCAGTCAGCAGCTTTTACGTTCATTGTTTTTGTCTCTCTTGTTTCTGCTTGTTGAAACTTGTCATCACTTTTCATGCTCAATGAAATGTACTTTCCATTGTTAGGGTATGCGTATAGCAATGACAGAATCAGAATTTGACAACCAGCTCCAGTCAGCTAAAACTGAAGCAATGAAATCTTTTGGGGATCAGGTGATGATGTTAGAGAAATTTGTAGAGAACCCAAGGTCTGTATAAAATGTCTGCATGGAGCTAACCATCTTTTCACTCTTCTTCGCACTTGATTTATATAATGCATTTGATGGTATTTCATTTTTTATATAAGATGGTATTTAGGATCTAAATATGAAGATATACAGAAGGATGAAATGTAGTTTCAGAAAAAGCAAGTACAATAAACGACAACAAGGGAAGAGGCAAAAAGTGAGCACAGCTGTAAAGCTGGTAGCAAGGAGCAAGTGGTGGGGTGTAACCTACACTCCTACAAGGTATGGTGACAGCTTTACAAAAAAGGAACACAACAAAACACTGACATTGGCCTGCATGTGGCCTTTAGAGAACAAGAACAACACAAACAGATGACAAATACATATTTACAAGCACTAACCCCACACATTTTAAGATGTGGGTGGAGCCCTTTACATTTTTGTTCACTTTTACCTAAAGAGGGCAGCAAATGTCTTTTGTAACTGACCATCATTTCAATGGAGAAGAAGAAAACAGTTCATTTAATCTCTAAATGCTGAGACCTAGTACAGTGAAGATTAATTCTTCACTTCCATACTACAGGGTGTTTCTAAAGTCGCAGTGCAGTGAATTTATACTCTCGGAAGAAGAAACGTCACGTCACACAAATTGTAAAATAAATGGTATTATTCAAATATACTTGACTGCTATCGGCGAGCTTATAATGGGTAATGTTGGTATTAACACAATAGGCCTAAAGTTGTGTTAACACCATTGTAAGCCAGATCTATCATGTAGCAGTGATGTTTAAATGAACACGTAAATGGTGCTTGAACTATTACGTCATACATAGATAAAATTTAGGTGCGTAATTATTTCAACAACAAAAAATGCACAGTCATTAAAGAGACACTCTATATAATTGATGTTGGGGAACATCCTCTAATTTTAAATAAATAAATATTTGTGTTTCCTTCTCATTCTTATTTTATTTATGACGTTCTGATTGCTGTATTGTTTGATTATAGATTCATCTGTTCCACACATTATTTAATTATTTTGCTTGAAAAAAATATTATTTAATTCTTTGTCATTTTCTGTTGTCATCCTTAGTAATATTAACATTTCACAGTTCTTTGCTTAACCATATTTGTCTTTTTTTTTTTTTTAAGCACTGCCAAATTATAAAGATTAAAGCTTGATTTTATTATTTTTTTATTTTCTTTATTTTGCCACATCTTAACACATTCATTACTAAGGGGTTTAACATGTGGCTAGGGCATTTTTCAGAATTAAAAAAAAAAAAAAAAATTAAATAACAGCGATAAAATAAATTAAAATTGATCTAAAATACACAGTTTGTTGGACAAATTGCCCAGGAAGCTGGAAAAGAGGTTTAAATAAGAGAACTGAAAGGTATTAGTGGAGATAATTGCAGAAGCGTCATTAAATTAAAAGCCACTAAAGATAGCTCCAGGATTTCTCATGTCGGTTACTAGAGCCGCATTTTGTGACTTGTGGTAAGTAATGTCTTAAATTATTTAAAGTGTCTACATTTCCAAACATAGACATCTTGGTTTGGTGAATTCAATTTTTATTTATTCTTCTGCAGGCATGTTGAAGTGCAGGTATTTGGTGATCGCCATGGTAATTATGTCTATTTGTTTGAGAGAGACTGCAGTGTGCAGAGAAGACATCAAAAATAATAGAGGAGGCTCCTGCTGTAAGGTTCATTTTCTCACCACATAATGAATGTATTTATTTATATATCATATCCCATTGTTGATTTTACAAGTGTTGTATGTTATTGAATGTATAATATGATAATAAAGAATTTGTCATGAGAGACCATTTGTGAACAAAAGATAATGTAAGCATGGTATCCTGCAGCCAAAACTTTAGTGTATGCCTATCATACAAACATAGGTATGACACATGTATAGATTTAATAAAGTTGCAATTAATATTTAACTGTTGGTGTAAAAAATCTATATGTCTAAACATAATTCTGAATGACTGAAGACAAATTCAGTGCAACAAGTCCATCTCTATGTCATAACATAATTCTGAATGACTGAAGACAAATTCAGTGCAACAAGTCCATCTCTATCATCATCATCGAGTGCCATCTCCGCAACGAAGGTTGGCTACAGAAGCATTTGAAATAAGAACAGGAGTAAGGCAAGGATGCCTCCTGTCTCCATTTCTCTTTCTACTGGCCATAGATTGGATTATGAAAATAACTCAAAACAACAGAAATGGGATCCAGTGGTCACTGACCAAACAACTTGATGATTTAGACTTTGCTGATGACATAGCTCTCCTATCACACAGCCATCAACAGATGCAGGATAAAATGAGTATATTAGATGAGAGATCACAACAGCTAGGACTAAAGATTAATAGAGATAAGACCAATATTATGAGAATTAATGCAGTTGGCAATAACCATATAAAACTAGGAGAAATACCTCTACTAGACGTACAATCTTATATATATCTGGGCAGTAATATAGATAAAGAGGGAGGAACAGAAAATGATACCAAAATAAGGATATCAAAAGCAAGAGGAGCTTTCATTGCACTGGGAAACATATGGAAATCCAAAGAAATTAGGCTAAATACAAAAATAAAAATTTTCAACTCAAATGTTAAGTCGGTCCTATTATATGGCTGTGAAACATGGAGAATGACAAAATTGACAATCACGAAAGTACAGACTTTCATTAATGGATGCTTGCGCAGAATAAAGGGATGGAAATGGCAGGACAAAGTCACTAATGTGGAATTATGGAAATGTACCGGTCAAATACCAGTGGATAAAGAGATACAGCGAAGACGATGGCGATGGATAGGACACACACTACGGAAGCCAACTGAGAGTATTACACAACAGGCCCTTTTTTGGAATCCCCAGGGGAAAAGACAAAGAGGAAGACCAAGGAATTCTTGGAGAAGACAGATAGAAGCAGAGATGAAGATGATGGGGAGACATGGAATGATCTTAAAAGAATGGCAAAAAACAGAACGACTTGGAAAGTGTTTGTTGAAGACCTATGCTCCACCAGGAGCTAAAAGGTAAAAGAAGAAGAAAAATCACATTTGTCTTGTTTGAATTGTGGTTATTTTTTCTATTTTCATCTTTAGTTGTTTTAAGATTTCATCGTTTGTTTTCTTTTCCTTCCATCCAATTCTACCTATTCTTCTATATATCCACATTTCAAAGGCTTCAATTCTCTGTTCTGTTTTCTTGTCTAATGTCCATGTTTCTGCACCATATAGGAATATTGAGAAGATGTAACATTTTGTTATTCTTAGTTTTAGCCCTGGTGTTATTTTGTTTTGATGTTAGTATGTTCTTCATGACATTAAAATTACTTTTTGCCATTCCTATTCTTTTGTTTATTTCAGTTGTACATTTTCCATCACTGGTTATATTATGTCCAAGGTAGTTGTAGTTCTGAACTGTCTTTAGGTCTATTCCTTCAATTTTGATATCCACCTGTGGGTTTTGAGTATTTTCTTTGTTTATGATCATAGTTTTAGTCTTTTTGATATTCATATCTAGTCCATATTTTTTGCTTGTCATGTTTATTTCATTAAGCAATTGTTGTAGATCTTTAGGATTTTCTGCTAGTAGTACAGTATTGTCAGCATATCTTAGGTTATTGATTATTTTTCCATTAATTTGTAGGCCTGGCATCTCTATAATGTTTTTAAAGATTTGCTCAGTGTATAGATTGAACAAACTTGGTGATAGGATGCATCCTTGTCTTACTCCTCTTTTTATGTCCATAGGTGTAGAGTTCTCCTTGTTATATTTTATTATTGCTGTTTGCTCCCAGTACAAATTACATATTAGTCGTATGTCTGTGTCGTATAGATTTATATCCTTTAGTCAATCTATAAATTGGTTATGGTGTATTCTATTGAAAGCTTTGGTGTAGTCTATGAAGCAGGCATATATTGGTTTGTTTACTTCTGTGGACTTTTCAATTAATGTTCTCATGCAGAATATGGCTTCTTTGTCATAACATAATTCTGAATGACTAAAATAAAAATTCAGCGCAACAAGTCCATCTCTATGTCATAACATAATTCTGAATGCTTGAAGAAAATTTCAATGCAACAAGTCCATCTCTATGTCAGCTTACATAGAAATATTAGTAGTGAGGTCCTGCGAGTCACACGAGACATTGAATTTCACACTCATCTTGTCAGAGCTGCTTTTTTTTTATTTTACACATCTAGAATTGACAACTTTTCTCTAGTTGGGTTTTTTTGCTTTCAAGTTAGTATTTCTGTCTCCAGCTGGATCTGCTTTTAGCTGGCTATTCTCTGTCAGTTATTTTCATATAAAGTATCTTTATAACACACTTACAGACATCTTCATATAAAGATCTTCATAACACACTTACAGACATCTTCATATAAAGTATCTTCATAACACACTTACAGACATCTTCATATAAAGTATCTTCATAACACACTTACAGACATCTTCATATAAGGTACCCTCATAACACACTTACAGACATCTTCATATAAAGTGCCCTCATATCACACTTACAGACATCTTCATATACATATAAAGTGCCCTCATAACACACTTACAGACATCTTCGCATAAAGTACCCTCATAACACACTTACAGACAGACATCTTCATATAAAGTATCTTCATAACACACTTACAGACATCTTTATATAAAGTATCTTCATAACACACTTACAGACATCTTCATATAAAGTGCCCTCATATTACACTTACAGACATCTTCATATAAAGTACCCTCATATCACACTTACAGACATCTTCATATAAAGTTCCCTCATATCACCCCTACATTCCCGTGTGTTACCAGGGCCTCATTATGAGAGAAGTATAGAATAGTGACACTGTGACCTTTCAGGCATGTTGTTAAAGGCGACTAAGGAAGTTAATTGATGGCTTGACAAGCTGTCATTGTAAAAAAAGTATTGTTATGGAAACAGAGCCATAGATTTTAGAAGCAGCGATCTCTGCAATATGTGTCATTTTGGCACGCAAGGTTTCTGTTTTTGAGATTGTGGTTCTGCATCTTTGGCTCGAAAGGACGATAGATAGATAGATAGACATATCACCCTTACAGACATCTTCATATAAAGTGCCCTCATATCACCCTTACAGACATCTTCATATAAAGTTCCCTCATAACACACTTACAGACATCTTTGCATAAAGTGCCCTCATATCACACTTACAGATATCTTCATATAAAGTGCCCTCATATTCCCCATACAGACATTTTCTTCTGTTGCTTTTAGTGACAACTGTCTCTCTATATAAGAAGTCTTTGGGAATCTGTTCACCATGGCACTTGGTTGAGGTAGCCCATCCATTTTAGATGACAATGCTGGAGAATATCAGCACTCAATTGTTACTTTACCCCTCCAGGCAGCACATGGGAAAACATAAACATTCTAGTGACAGACATTTGGCAATGGTGATACAAAAGTCAACAGCAGGTGCAGTTAATATTATTTGGACATGAATATTTAGAAGAAAACTATGATAATTGGTCAGACAAAGTATAAGTCAGCAATGAATATAAGAATAAATGGATAATAAAGTAAATGGTTCTCTCCATACCTTCAAGTGTTTTTGATCCTACCTGCGCTGTTAGACGTCGCTTAGGGCTTGTAGTGTTTACCACCATCTCTGTTCTTGGCGAGATGTTTGATCTTATCTAAAGAGTCTATGCCTGCCAACTTTACTTCTCTTATAAGTGTTCTTTTCAGTGTCTCTCTTTGAGTCTTCCTCTTTTTTTTGTACCCTGATGTTTCTAATAGAAGAGCCTGTTTTGGAATTCTCTTGTTCTCTCTCTCAGTACATGTCCGACATGTGTCCAACTTCTCTTCCTAATTGTATAGGACATCATTGGTTGCGTGGCCATTTCTATTATCTCTTGAATTCATTCCATTGTACACAGAGTATTCTTCTTAGGCATTTGCCTTCAAAAGTTTTTAGTTTTCTCTCAAGTATTATTAATTTCTTGAGCAGATTTTTCAGCATGACTCATTGTAACACCACAAGATTCTACAACCATGGATGGTTTCCCTGCCCAGGGTTGCACTAAGTGAGTCTCAGGGTAACATTGTCAGCTCTACACCCAACAATCAACACAAGGTGAAAAGTAAACACAGCCTCCATCTTGGGACATGCTAGAAGCATTACTTCAGATGTTAGTCCCTATATATAATGGAAAGTCGGGTAATTTTACCTGCTACTGTATGCAGTAAACAGTACAACCTGTGGCTGCCTTGCAGGTAAGCTCGGGAGAGTAAAAGGCTAAGGGAGGGTACCCCGAAGTAAAACAACCCCACTGCCTTGTGGGTGAGACTTTTTATTCAAAGACTAGCGGAGCCAACTGTAAACAACCCGACGGAAGGCAACTGAAAACCTCTGTCGTAACTTCTTTGTACAATCATGAATCACAACAATAGAAATAACGACAACAACATTAAGGGGGATTCCAATGGAAAACCTTCATTTGGTAGGGGACATCATGTGCTACAGGTGATACCCGATTGTCATCAAGCTATTGTAAGCAAAATAAAGATAAAACAAACTCTAAAAGATAGGTACTTGGAATGTGAGAACACTTATGCAGAAAGGTAAACTAGAAAACATCATACAAGAAATGAAAAGAATGGGTTTACAATTACTGGGACTTTGCGAAATGAGATACACCGGATCAGGGCAGATGTATTCTGATAAACATAAAATAATCTATTCTGGAGGTACTGAACACCAAAGAGGAGTAGGTATCATCTTGGATGCAGAAAGAGCAAGAACAGTGAAATGTTTTTACCCAATATCTGACAGAGTCCTTTTAGTGAAATTGAATGGAAAGCCAGTAGACATAAATCTTATACAAGTTTATGCACCAACAGCAGAGAGTCTAGAGGAAACAATTGATAAATTTTACAACGAGTTAAATGAGGCACTTCATCAATGCAAACCACATGAAAACACCTTAGTTCTAGGGGATTTTAACGCAAAAGTAGGAAAGGAAAGAGTTGAGGAAGTAGTTGGTCATTATGACTTAGGCGAGAGGAATGAAAGAGGTGAGAAACTTATTGACTAGGCAAGAACACACAACATCATGATAGGAAACACCTGGTTTAAGTAACATCCAAGACGTCTGTGGACATGGAAAAGCCCAGGAGACAATGCACATAATCAAATTGATTATATAATGATAAGCAATAGATTTAGAAACAGTCTGGTGTGTGTGAAAACTAGACCAGGGGCAGATTGCAATAGTGATAATGTACCAGCTGTGGGAAAGCATAGAGTAAAATTAAAAACAACAAAACGAGCCTCAGTTAACATCAAGTTAAATTTAGATTTACTCAAATCAGACAAGAAGCTGCAAGACAAATATAAAATCACAATTCAGAACCGGTACAATGCAATAGAGAAGATACAAAGCATTGATGAAGAGTGGGAAATGCTAAAAAAATCAATGCAACAAACATCAAAGAGTTCATACCACCAGTGAGGACAAATTCAAGAAAGAAATGGATGACAGATGACATTTTGCAGCTAATGGATACAAGAAGAAGAAATAAAGAAAATAAAGATGAGTATAAGAGATTAAATAAAGAAATTGTAGTAAAATGCAAGCTATAAAAACAATGAAAAAGGAAAAGGCAGCAGGACCTGACAATATACAGATAGAGATGATACAGGCTCTAGAAGATTTTGGCATCGAAGTGATCACAGACATATGCAATGACATATACCATACAGGATACATACCAAACGAACATAAAAACATCAACTTTCATTGCATTGCCTAAAAAGAATGGTGCAGTTGAATGCAGTGATTTCAGAACAATAAGCCTAATGAGCCAGGTAACAAATTTTACTAAAAGTTATACAGGGAAGGATTCAGAATAAAATCAATACTGAATTAGATGAGCAACAATTTGGATTCAGGAAAAACAGTGGCACAAAAGAAGCCATATTTAGCATGAGAACATTGATTGAAAAGTACAAAGAAGTAAACAAACCAATATATGCCTTCTTCATAGACTACACCAAAGCTTCCAATAGAATACACCATAACCAATTTATAGATTGACTAAAGGATATAAATCTATACGACACAGACATACGACTAATATGTAATTTGTACTGGGAGCAAACAGTAATAATAAAATATAACAAGGAGAACTCTACACCTATGGACATAAAAAGAGGAGTAAGACAAGGATGCATCCTATCACCAAGCTTGTTCAATCTATACACTGAGCAAATCTTTAAAAACATCTCAGAGATGCCAGGCCTAAACATTAATGGAAAGATAATCAATAACCTAAGATATGCTGATGATACTGTTCTACTAGCAGAAAATCCTAAAGACCTACAACAATTGCTTAATGTAATAAACATAACAAGCAAAAAATATGGACTAGAAATGAATATCAAAAGACTAAAACTATGATCATAAACAAAGAAAATTCTCAAGACCTACAATTAGATATCACAGTTGAGGGAATACATCTGGAGACAGTCCAGAGCTACAACTACTTGGGACATACTATAACCAATGATAGAAAATGTAAAATTGAAATAAACAAAAGAATAGGTATGGCAAAAAGTAATTTTAATGCCATGAAAAATATGCTATCAACAAAACAAATATCAGCAGGGCTGAAACTAAGAATGGCAAATTGTTACATCTTTTCTCAGTATTCCTGTATGGTGCAGAAACATGGACATTAGACAAGAAAACAGAACAGAAAATTGAAGCCTTTGAAATGTGGATTTATAGAAGAATAAGTAGAATTGGATGGAAAGAAAACAAACAATGAAGTTTTAAAACAACTGAAAATAAAAAGAGAACTACTAAATACAATTAAGACAAGACAAATGAAATTTTTGGGGCATGTTAAAAGACACAACAGCCTACTAAAAGTAATATTGGAAGAGAAAATACGAGGTAAAAGAGGCAGAGGCAGACCAAGACTAACATGGAAGAGTAACATCAAAGGATGGACAAGTCAATCTATGACAGCCTGCACCGTCAAAGCAAGAAACAGAGTAGATTGTAATTACCATCATATGACTTTAGTAAAGTTTCTGGACTGTTATTACCAAGATGTAACTTTAGGAAAGTTTCTGGACTGTAATTACCATCATACGACTTTAGGAAGATTTCTGGACTGTAATTACCTTCATATGACTTTAGGAAGTTTCTGGACTGTAATTACCAAGATGTGACTTTAGAAAAGTTTCTGGACAGTAATTACAAATATGTGACTTTAGGAAAGTTTCTGGACTATAATTACCATCATATGACTTTATGAAAGTTTCTGGACTATAATTACCATCATACGACTTTAGGAAAGTTCTATCTATCTATCTATCTATCTATTGACCTTTCGAGCCGTAGCCAGCCCATAGGGCGTAGACCAAGATACTCCTTCTCATATCTGAATTTTTGTTCTAACTGTTTTCAATTCTTTTAAAGATGTTTTATCAAATCTCGTCATTTGTCTCTGTTCTGTGCAAGCAGCTTTATCTCATTGAGGGAGCCGATTCCTGGTGCAGGAGGCTCTTTCATCAATGTTCTTCTCAGTGTCTCTCTGGGTCTTCCTCTTTTTCTTTTACCTGTTGTTTCCAACATGAGGGCTTGCTTTGCCATTTGGTTATTATCTCTTCTCATCACATGTCCAACATATGACCATCATCATTTCTTTTTTACTGAAGATATTAGCTGTAATTACCAAGATGTGGGTTTATGAAAGTTTCTGGACTGTAATTACCATCATACGACTTAAGGAAAGTTTCTGGACTGTAATTACCAAGATGTGACTTTAGGAAAGTTTCTGGGCTATATTCTACCTTTAGCTCCCAGTGGAGCATAGGTCTTCAATAAACACTTTCCAAGTAGTCGTTCTGTTTTTTGCAATTCTTTTAAGATCATTCCATGTCTTCCCCATCATCTTCATCTCTGCTTCGATCTGTCTTCTCCAAGAATTCCTTGGTCTTCCTCTTTGTCTTTTCCCCTGGGGATTCCAAAAAAGGGCCTGTTGTGTAATACTCTCAGTTGGCTTCCGTAGTGTGTGTCCTATCCATCGCCATCGTCTTCGCTGTATCTCTTTATCCACTGGTATTTGACCAGTACATTTCTGGGCTGTAATTACCATCATACGACATTAGGAAAGTTACTGGACTGTAAATACCATCATACGACTTTATTAAAGTTTCTGGACTGTAATTACCATCATACGACTTTATTAAAGTTTCTGGACTATAATTACCAAGATGTGACTTTATGAAAGTTTCTGGACTGTAGCTACCATCATACGACTTCAGGAAAGTTACTGGACTGTAAATACCATCATATGACTTTAGGAAAGTTTCTGGACTGTAATTACCATCATATAAATTTAGGAAAGTTTCTGGACTGTAAATACCATCATATGACTTTCTAAACTTTACTAAAGTCGTATGATGGTAATTATAGTCCAGAAACTTTCCTAAAGTTGTATGATGGTGTTTACAGTCCAGAAACTTTCCTAAAGTCACATCTTGGTAATTACAGTCCAGAAACTTCCTAAAGTCGTATGAAGGTATTTACAGTCCAGTAACTTTCTTAAAATCGTATGAAGGTATTACAGTCCAGAAAGTTTCCTAAAGTCGTATGAAGGTAATTACAGTCCACAAACTTTCTTAAAATCTTATGAAGGTAATTACAGTCCAGAAAGTTTCCTAAAGTCGTATGACGGTAATTACAGTCCAGAAACTTTCCTAAAGTCACATCTTGCTAATTACAGTCCAGAAACTTTCCTAAAGTCACATCTTGGTAGTTACAGTCCAGAAATTTCCTAAAGTCATATGAAGGTAATTACAGTCCACAAACTTTCTTAAAATCGTATGAAGGTAATTACAGTCCAGAAAGTTTCCTAAAGTCACATCTTGGTAATAACTGTCCAGAAACTTTCCTAAAGTCGTATGATGGTAATTACAGTCCAGAAACTGTCCTAAAGTCGTATGATGGTAATTACAGTCCAGAAACTTTCCTAAAGTCGTATGATGGTATTTACAGTCTAGTAACTTTCCTAAAGTCACATCTTGGTAATTACAGTCCAGAAAAAATCCTAAAGTCGTACGATGGTAATTACAGTCCAGAAACTTTCCTAAATCCATATGATGGTAATTACAGTCCAGAAACTTTCATAAAGCCACATCTTGGTAATTACAGTCCAGAAACTTTCCTAAAGTCACATCTTGGTAATTACAGCTAATATCTTCAGCGGAAAAGAAATGATGATGTTCATATGTTGGACATGTGATGAGAAGAGATAATAACCGAATGGCAAAGCAAGCCCTCATGTGGGCAAAAACAGGTAGAGAAAAAGAGGAAGATCCAGAGAGACACTGACAAGAACATTGATGAAAGAGGCAAGAGCAGCAGGAATCGGCTCCCTCAATGAGATAAAGCTGCTTGCACAGAACAGAGACAAATGGCGAGATTTGATAAAACATCTTTAAAAGAATTGAAAACAGTTAGAACAAAAATTCAGATAAGAGAAGGAGTTTCTTGGTCTATGCCCTATGGGCCGGCTACGGCTCAAAAGGTCAATAGACATATAGATAGAACTTTCCTAAAGTCATATGATAGTAATTACAGTCCAGAAACTTTCCTAAAGCCGTATGATGGTAATTAAGGTCTAGAAACTTTTCTAAAGTCGTATGATGGTAATTACAGTCCCGAAACTTCCTAAAGTTGTATGAAGGTAATTACAGTCCAGAAACTTTCCTAAAGTCATATGATGGTAATTACAGTCCAGAAACTTTCCTAAAGTCACATCTTGGTAATTACGGTCCAGAAACTTCCTAAAGTCGTATGAAGGTAATTACAGTTCAGAAACTTTCCTAAAATCGTATGAAGGTAATTCCAGTACAGAAACTTTCCTTAAGTCACATCTTAATAATAACAGTCCAGAAACTTTCCTAAAGTCGTATGATGATAATTACAGTCCAGAAACTTTCCTAAAGTCGTATGATGGTAATTACAGTCCAGAAACTTTCCTAAAGTCTTATGATGGTATTTACAGTCCAGTTACTTTTCTAAAGTCGTATGATGGTAATTACAGTCCAGAAACTTCCTAAAGTCACATCTTGGTAATTACAGCCCACAAAATTTCCTAAAGTCACATCTTGGTAATTGCAGCTAATATCTTCAGTAAAAAAGAAATGATGATGGTCATATGTTTTTACATGTGATGAGAAGAGATAATAACCGAATGGCAAAGCAAGCCCTCATGTGGGAAACAACAGGTAAGAGGAAAAGAGGAAGACCCAGAGAGACACTGAGAAGAACATTGATGAAAGAGGCAAGAGCAGCAGGAATCGGCTCCCTCAATGAGATAAAGCTGCTTACACAGAACAGAGACAAATGGCGAGATTTGATAAAACATCTTTAATAGAATTGAAAACAGTTAGAACAAAAATTCAGATAAGAGTAGGGGTATCTTGGTCTACGCCCTATGGGCTGGCTACGGCTCGAAAGGTCAATAGATAGAACTTTCCTAAAGTCATATGATGGTAATTACAGTCCTGAAACTTTCCTGAAGTCGTATGATGGTAATTACAGTCCAGAAACTTTTCTAAAGTCACATCCTGGTAATTAAAGTCCAGAAACTTCCTAAAGTCGTATGATGGTAATTACAGTCCAGAAACTTTCCTAAAGTCGTATGATGGTAATTACAGTCCAGAAACTTTCCTAAAGTTGTATGATGGTTATTACATTTCAGAATCTTTCCTAAAGTCACATCATGGTAATTACAGTCCAGAAACTTTCCTAATATCGTATGAAGGTAATTACAGTCCAGAAACTTTCCTAAAGTCGTATGATGTTAATTACAGTCCAGAAACTTTCCTAAAGTCACATCTTGGTAATTACAGTCCAGAAACTTTCCTGAAGTCGTATGATGGTAATTACAGTCCAGAAACTTTTCTAAAGTCACATCCTGGTAATTAAAGTCCAGAAACTTCCTAAAGTCGTATGATGGTAATTACAGTCCAGAAACTTTCCTAAAGTCGTATGATGGTAATTACAGTCCAGAAACTTTCCTAAAGTTGTATGATGGTTATTACATTTCAGAATCTTTCCTAAAGTCACATCATGGTAATTACAGTCCAGAAACTTTCCTAATATCGTATGAAGGTAATTACAGTCCAGAAACTTACCTAAAGTCGTATGATGTTAATTACAGTCCAGAAACTTTCCTAAAGTCACATCTTGGTAATTACAGTCCAGAAACTTTCCTAAAATCATATGATGGTAATTACAGTCCAGAAACTTTCCTAAATTCATATGATGGTAATTACAGTCCAGAAACTTTCCTAAAGTTGTATGATGGTAATTACAGTCCAGAAACTATCCGAAAGCCACATCATGGTAATTACAGTCCAGAAACTTTCCTAAAGTCATATGATGATAATTACAGTCCAGAAACTTTCCTAACGTCACATCTTGGTAATTACAGTCCAGAAACTTTCCTAAAGTCACATCTTGGTGTTTACAATCCATAAACTTTCCTAAAGTCATATGATGGTAATTACAGTCCAGAAACTTTCCTAAAGTCGTATGATGCTAATTACAGTCCAGTAACTTTCCTAAAGTCATATGATTGTAATTGCAGTCCAGAAATTGTTCTTTCTATAGCCCCTCATAACAGACATTTATTTAAAAAAAATATATCATTCTCTTTAGCCTGGACTCACAGATGATGTTCGAATTCAAATTGGAAAAGCTGCAGTGAGTGCAGCCAAAGCAGTTCACTATGTTGGAGCAGGTAAGAGTATGTGTTTCATTCAAATATGTACAATTCTTTGCAACTTTTGTATGAAAAAATTTTCAGCTTAAACAGAATCTATGACTATGATTTGTATAAGAACAGTCTGGATGATTGATAGTATTAGGATTAGGTGGGTCACATAAGGGTTTGAGTACTCTTGAACTATAGTGACATGAACTCAAGAAAAAGAAGCTGACCAAGACAAATCTGATAAAGAACACTGCGAGTATTAAAGTGAAGGGTGTACAGGCTGAGAAGAAAATAGGAATAATCATTGGTACAAAAATAATTGTTTAAAACAAGTTTATCAGCTTGTAATTAAATGAATATACCTAGGAAAAACCAGGAAAATGATCTGATGAATTTATGTTGGTACGATTAGTGGGGAGAAGATTGTCAAGGGCACTAGTCATATTTTGAGACATTATGGGAGTGAATATGGTGTTAGTGTTGATATTGTCTATGACTATCAAAACATTCATGGGTGATATGATGTTAGAATTGATATTGTCTGTGACTATCGAAAGACACATGGATGATGTGGTTTTAGTATTACGCAAGGTTGTCTTATTTCTCCCGTAGAAAATCTTTGGCATCAATTTTTTTTAGAGTGAACCCCAAAACCATGTTAAAAAATAAAAATCCCCTTTTTTCTATTTGTAACCAGATCTGGTCAGCAGCACATTAATCCTTTCAATACCATGGCTAAATTAAAGATTTGAGGAAATTATGTTGAAAAGAGACAGCAAATACATAGAGGAGATTAGTGATAAAGTTGTGAAATAAATATGTGTGAGAGACTTGTAGTGTGTGAAAAACATGTGGAAGAGACTAGTGATAAAGTTGTGAAATAAATATGTGGGAGAGACTTGTAGTATGTGAAAAACATGTGGAAGAGACTAGTGATAAAGTTGTGTGATAAATATGTGGAGGAAACTTGTAGTATGTGAAAAACATGTGGAAGAGACCAGTGATAAAATTGTTGGGGAAATCTGCAGTATGTGAAGAACTTGTGGAAGAGACTAGTGATAAAATTGTGGGGGAAACTTGTAGTATGTGAAAAACATGTGGAAGAAACTAGTGATAAAATTGTGGGGGAAACTTGTAGTATGTGAAAAACATGTGGAAGAGACTAGTGATAAAATTGTGGGGGAAACTTGTAGTATGTGAAAAACTTGTGGAAGAGACTAGTGATACAATTGTGGGAAAAACTTGTATGTGAAAAACTTGTGGGAGAGATTAGTGATAAATTTGTGAGGGAAACTTGCAGTATGTGAAAAACTTGTGGAAGAGACTAGTGATAAAATTGTGGGGGAAACTTGTAGTATGTGAAAATCATGTGGAAGAGACTAGTGATAAAATTGTGGAGGAAACTTGTAGTATGTGAAAAACTTGTGGAAGAGACTAGTGATAAAGTTGTGGGAGAAACTTGTAGTTTGTGAAAAACTTGTGGCAAAGACTAGTGATACAGTTGTTAGATAAATATGTGGGGGAAACTTGTAGCATGTGAAAAACATGTGGGAGGAACTTGTAGTATGTGAAAAACATGTGGAAGAGACTAGTGATAAAGTTGCGAGATAAATATGGGGGGGAAACTTGTAGTATGTGAAAAACTTGTGGAAGAGACCAGTGATAAAGTTGTGAGATAAATATGTGGAGGAAACTTGTAGTATGTGAAAAACATGTGAAAGAGTCTAGTGATAAAGTTGTGAAAAAAAGGTGGGGAGATTAGTGGTAAAAATGTAAGGAAAATCTGTGTGAAAAGGCTATAGGTAAAGGTGTGAGAAAACATGTTGCCCTGATAAGTGGTAAAATGTAAGAAAACATGTTAGAAAGACTAGTCGTAAAGATACAAGAAAACATGTTAGAAAGACTAGTCATAAAGATACAAGAAAACATGTTAGAAAGACTAGTCATAAAGATACAAGAAAACATGTTAGAAATACCACCACCAGCTTTTACCTCTGACGAAGTCCCTAGAGACTAGGAGCTGGATTTTGTGTATTAATCCATTTTTCCCTGGCAGCCGTGTGCACAGGGGTCCCTCGCCGCACAGACAGATAACTCCGACATCAGAGGTACTCATATTTTTTCAGTCAATGAGTAATTGACATTTCAAGCCAGGCCTCACTGCTGAAACCAGGGGAGGTTGCCATAAAGAGAAATCATAAATAAAAATCCCAACCAACCGGGATTTGAACCCAGAACCTTTCTGTCTCTAGGCCGGCGTCTTGCCTCGTGACCAACCAGTCCCCCGTTAGAAATACTAGTGGTAAAGATGCGAGAAAACACGTTAGAAAGATTTGTGATCTGATGTTCGTAAAGTCTGAACATGGTTGTAGATTCGTGATGATTGACTAAATCATCAGTTGCCCTGCAAAAACAGTATCTGATACTTACTACAGAAAATCAACAACAATCTGCTTCCAAATGTCTGTAAAGACCAAAGAGTGTATCATAATCAAGTACCGTGCCTACTGGCGTAGGTGATCATGTCTCTCCACAACTTTCGATCTCAACAGTTATTTATCATTTCCATTGTTGTTGAGATGCACCACAGAAATAAAAAGCAGAATAGCTCAGGCCAAAATAGCATTTCAGAAAATGAAAAATATCTTATGCAACAAATCTATGTCAATAAAAATGAGAAAGAGAGTTCATCGGTGCTATATAGAACCAATTCTGACCTATGGAAGCGAATCATGGACAGTAGACAAACAAATGAAAAGACGATTAGAGGCCACAGAGATGGGATTTCTCAGAAGAATGTTGAAAGTTCCCTGGACAGCTAAAAAGACCAATGAGGAAGTTCTCAAAGAGGCCAACACAAAAAGGGAGCTCTTAAAAAACATCAGAAAGAAGCAATCAACATTTTTCAAGAACATCATGAGAAGAGGACAGTTGGAATACTTGGTTACAACTGGCAAAATAAAAGGAAAGAGAGATCGCGGGCGACAAAGAGAGAAAATACTGGATAGCTTGGTGTCATGGCATGGAAAACAGTCAACAACAGAACTGATACGATGCACTGTAGATAGAAGATTGTGGAGGGACATGATCAACTATGCCAACCGGTATGGCACATGATGATGATGATTGTTGACCTTCTGCCAAGCCATTCGCTTAAGCTGTCTGGTATCTTTTCTCTTTGCTTCCCTCTATCTCTTAGTCCCTCAATTTTTCCAGTTATAATATATTCCAGCTGTTCCCTTCTCCTTATATGGCCAAAAAATGATGATTGTTTCTTCCTAATATTGGAAATTAGTTTTATTTTTGCTTTGCCCTCTTTCAGAACGTTTTCATTACTTTTCTTAGCTGTCTATTCTCAACATTCTTCTGTAAAACCACATTTCTACAGCCTCCAGTGATTTTTTTGTCTCTTGTCCTATTGTCCATGATTCACATTCATATGCTAAGACTGGCTCTACATAACATTTAAGAACTTTTTTCTTGTTTCAATTGTCAAAAATGGATTGCACAGTATCTTCCTCATTTTTTGAAAAGCTGCTTTTGCCTGAACCATTCTACATCTCACCGTTGATGTACATCTCTCTACAAGAGGGATCTCTGAGGTTAACAATGTTCCCAGATATTTAAATTCATATACCTGTTTTAATATTGTTCCACTTATCATTATTGTGCGCTGCGGTGATAACTTTTTCTTTGTTGTTACCAAGAGACTATATATAATTTAAAAAATAAAGAAGTTGTAATAAATGTAATATATAATCTTTGTTAATATTTTTCTTTTTTCTTTCCTTCCTCATTTGACTTTCAGTGTCGCGGAAGATATAATTTGCGGTCTTTTGCTTTTCTGTTCACTTCTGCTGCTGTTATGTTTCCTAGTCTCTTTTCTACCTTTTAGCTCCCAGTGGAGCATAGGTCTTCAACAAACACTTTCCAAGTCATTCTGTTTTTTGCAATTCTTTTAAGATCATTCCATGTCTTCCCCATCATCTTCATCTCTGCTTCGATCTGTCTTCTCCAAGAATTCCTTGGTCTTCCTCTTTGTCTTTTCCCCTGGGGATTCCAAAAAAGGGCCTGTTGTGTAATACTCTCAGTTGGCTTCCGTAGTGTGTGTCCTATCCATCGCCATCGTCTTCGCTGTATCTCTTTATCCACTGGTATTTGACCAGTACATTTCCATAATTCCACGTTAGTGACATTGTCCTGCCATTTCCATCCCTTTATTCTGCGCAAGCATCCATTAATGAAAGTCTGTACCTTCGTGATTGTCAATTTTGTTATTCTCCATGTTTCACAGCCATATAATAGGACCGACTTAACATTTGAGTTGATAATTTTTTTTTGTATTTAGCCTAATTTCTTTGGATTTCCATATGTTTCCCATTGCAATGAAAGCTCCTCTTGCTTTTGATATCCTTATTTTGGTATCATTTCCTGTTCCTCCCTCTTTATCTATATTACTGCCCAGATATATATAAGATTGTACGTCTAGTAGAGGTATTTCTCCTAGTTTTATTTGGTTATTGCCAACTGCATTAATTCTCATAATGTTGGTCTTATCTCTATTAATCTTTAGTCCTAGCTGTTGTGATCTCTCATCTAATATACTCATTTTATCCTGCATCTGTTGATGGCTGTGTGATAGGAGAGCTATGTCATCAGCAAGGTCTAAATCATCAAGTTGTTTGGTCAATGACCACTGGATCCCATTTCTGTTGTTTTGAGTTATTTTCATAATCCAATCTATGGCCAGTAGAAAGAGAAATGGAGACAGAAGGCATCCTTGCCTTACTCCTGTTCTTATTTCAAATGCTTCTGTAAGCTGTCCTTCATGCACCACACTACATTTTGTTCCTTCATACATTGTTTTTATCAGGTTAATAAACTTATTGGGGATTCCGTAATGACTCAGCAACTTCCAAAGCATTCTTCTGTCTAAACTATCAAATGCCTTTTCGTAATCTATGAATCCAATATAAAGTGGGGATTTTAGTTCTAAACTTTGTTCAACTATTATACTTAGAGTAGTTATTTGATCAGCACGTGATCTGTTCTTCCTAAAACCTGCTTGTTCATCTCTCAAGTGTTTCTCTATAGCCTCTTTTAGTCTCTCCAGAATGATTCTGCCTAATATTTTTCCTGGCACTGATAGTAGCATAATTCCCCTATAATTTGTGCACTCCTGTAAACTTCCTTTCTTTGGTAGTTTGATCATATAACCTTCTCTCCAGTCTTTAGGTATTTCTTCCCTCTCCCAAATTTTATCCAATAGATCATGTAACATCTTGGTAGAGGTGTTAATATCTGCTTTGATGGCTTCCGAAGGAATTTCATTTGTCCTGTGGCTTTACCATCTTTTAATAGTTTGATGGCTTTCATTATTTCTTCTTTGCTTGGTTTTCCGCAGTTAACGTGTAACTCTTCTTCTGCTGGTAGTATATCTGGAGGATTATCTGAGCCGGGTCTGTTCAAAAGTTCTTCAAAGTGCTCTTTCCATCTCTCCATTTGTTCCCTTATATTACTAAGCAGATTTCCTTTCTTATCTTTGATAAAGGCGTTGATCTGTTTGTATTTTCCACCTAATTTCTTTGTGCTGTTGTACAGTTCTTTCATATTCCCTTTATTTGCTGCTTCTTCTGCCTCTTTAGCTAGTTCATCTATATATTTCCTCTTATCCCTTTTAATGCATCTTCTCACTTCTTTGTTCACCTCTGTGTAAGCTTCCTGTGTCTTGGCTTTATTACTTCTTGTTTTGCTTTTATTTATGTCTGCTTTCTTGTTCTTTCTTTCTTTAATTTTATCCAGGGTCTCTGCTGTCATCCATGCCTTATCCTGGCATTCTCTTTTCCCAAGTGTTTCTTCGCATGTCTCTTTCCATATATTTTTTACCTGTTTCCAATGATCTTCTATATTTATTGTATTTTCTAGTTGTTGGAGGACTTGGTATGTGTTTGATATTGTGACTGCGAATTTATCTTTAATTCCTTGTTCTTTAAGAAACCCTACATTGAAATACTTTCTACCCTTATTCGTTGTAGTATACCTTTTTAATTTAATTTTAAGTTTGGCTAACAGAAGATGATGATCAGAAGCTATATCTGCCCCTCTATATACTTTTACATCCTGTAAGGATGACTTAAACTTATTATTAATACATATGTGATCAATTTGATTTTCCGTTCTATGATCTGGTGACACCCATGTAGCTTTGTGTATTCTTTTATGTTGGAATATTGTTCCTCCTAGGCTCATTTGATTAAGGGCGCAGAAATTCACAAATATCTCTCCATTCTCGTTTATATCTCCAAGTCCATGTTTTCCCATAATCTCTTCGAAGCCTCTGTTGTCTGATCCTACCTTAGCATTTAGGTCTCCCATCAAGATTATAATATCCTTGGCTCGTCTTACATCCATCTGACATTGTAGCTGTTTATAAAAATCATCTTTATCTGAGTCATCTTTATCGTTGGTTGGTACATAGCATTGTATAATGTGTAATTTTATTTTGTTTTTGGTTGTTCTAAATGTTGCTCTCACCAGTCTTGGTCCCACTGCCTCCCATTCTATTAGTGTCTTCTGTGCATTCTTTGATAGCATTATAGCTACCCCTTCGCTATGTTGTGCTCCTGGTTCCTGGTGTCCTGATGATAAAATCATATCCCCTGTATTCAATTTTATTCTCTCCGCTCCCAGCCATCTTGTTTCACACATTCCCAGAATATCTATCTTGTAGTTGGTCATTTCTACTGCCACTTGTGCCGCTTTTCCCTGTTCGTTAAGGGTACGAACATTCCAGGTGCCAATTCTGGATGATTTCCTGGTAGACAAAGGGTGAGTCGGCAACCCGGACTCCTTATGGCTTTCTCCGGATTGCGTCATACGTCTCTTAGACAGAGAGCCCTTCTCTTTCCTGGTTGACGGATTAACTTTATCTTTCTTTGACTTGTTCATGTTTGTGAAGTTTTTTCGACTTATTTTTTTACTGTATGGGATAGCCAGTCCCATGCCTAACCCTCCTTTCTCGCCTCTTACGAACATGCCTGGTAGGGTACAGCGCCGCTATTCTTTACTCCCCTTTCGGGCCCCGGCAGCGCACGGGCGATGTTTCCTAGTGCTTTCTATTATTCCATCAATCCATCTTTTTCGTGGTCGAACTTAGGGTCTGGTGTTCTTGCAAAGCTTATTGTAGGTTCATTGTGTTTTGTTTTGATCACTCTGCATTGTCACGTGGCCAAATCATTTTATCTGTTGTTTCTTTATAAATTCTATGGTGTGGACCATTCCTATTTTTCTTCTGTTCTTCGTTTCTGATCTTGTCTCTCAGGCTGTTTCCTGTCATTCGTCTAACACATTTCATCTCATAGAGGTTATTTTTCTTCTTAATCTTGCATCTTGGGTCCAGGACTGGCATTGGTAGCATAACGTTGGGATGAAGATTGCATTGTACAGTGCCCGTTCTTTGTTAATGTTCGTTGAAAATAAAATGTTTCAAATGAGCTGAAACACAGAGTAAGGTGAACACCAGCCCTGTTTATTTTATCTAATTTGTAGGCACAGTGGAATTTATAATGGATAAGGATCTTCAGTTCTACTTCATGGAGATGAACACACGACTTCAAGTAGAACACCCAGTAACTGAGATGATCACTGGCACAGATCTGGTGGAGTGGCAGCTCAGGGTATGTGTAACAGGAAGTTTGGAGGGAGTAGAGGGTAGGTCAGTGTGTATGGTAGAGAGAACAGTAAGTTGGTGAATCAATAAGAGGGGAAATCAGTGAATAGATCAAATAGAGAGTGCACTGATCAGTGAGGGAATGGATCAAATAGAGAATACATTGATCAAAAAGTGAGTCAATCAGAGAGTACATTAGTTAGTGAGTGAATCAAACAGAGAGTGCATTAATTAGTGAGTGAGTCAAACAGAGATTGCATTCATTGATTAGTGAGTGAGTCAAACAGAGAGTTTATTGATTAGTGAGTCAAACAGGGAGTTCATTGATTAGTGAGTGAGTCAAACAGAGAGTTCATTAATTAGTGAGTGAGTCAAACAGAGAGTTCATTGATTAGTGAGTGAGTCAAACATAGAGTTCATTGATTAGTCAGTGAGTCAAACAAAGAGTTCATTGATTAGTGAGTGAGTCAAACAGAGAGTTCATTGATTAGTGAGTGAGTCAAACAGAGAGTTCATTGATTAGTGAGTGAGTCAAACAGAGAGTTCATTGATTAGTGAGTGAGTCAAACAGAGAGTTCATTGATTAGTCAGTGAGTCAAACAGAGAGTTCATTGATTAGTGAGTGAGTCAAACAGAGAGTGCATTAATTAGTGAGTGAGTCAAACAGAGAGTGCATTAAGTAGTGAGCGAGTGAGTCAAACAGAGTTCATTAATTAGTGAGTGAGTCAAACAGAGAGTTCATTGATTAGTGAGTGAGTCAAACAGAGAGTTCATTGATTAGTGAGTGAGTCAAACAGAGAGTTCATTGATTAGTGAGTGAGTCAAACAAAGAGTTCATTGATTAGTGAGTGAGTCAAACAGAGAGTTCATTGATTAGTGAGTGAGTCAAACAGAGAGTTTATTGATTAGTGAGTGAGTCAAACAGAGAGTGCATTCATTAATTAGTGAGTGAGTCAAACAGAGAGTGCATTCATTAATTAGTGAGTGAGTCAAACAGAGAGTGCATTCATTAATTAGTGAGTGAGTCAAACAGAGAGTGCATTCATTAATTAGTGAGTGAGTCAAACAGAGAGTGCATTCATTAGTGAGTGAGTCAAACAGAGTTCATTATTAGTGAGTGAGTCAAACAGAGAGTGCATTAATTAGTGAGTGAGTCAAACAGAGTTCATTGATTAGTGAGTGAGTCAAACAGAGAGTGCATTAATTAGTGAGTGAGTCAAACAGAGAGTGCATTAAGTAGTGAGCGAGTGAGTCAAACAGAGTTCATTAATTAGTGAGTGAGTCAAACAGAGAGTTCATTGATTAGTGAGTGAGTCAAACAGAGAGTGCATTAATTAGTGAGTGAGCCAAACAGAGAGTACATTAATTAGTGAGTGATTCAAACAGAGAGTTCATTGATTAGTCAGTAAGTCAAACAGAGAGTTCATTAATCAGTGAGTGAGTCAAACAGAGAGTGCATTAAGTAGTGAGCGAGTGAGTCAAACAGAGTTCATTGATTAGTGAGTGAGTCAAACAGAGAGTTCATTGATTAGTGAGTGAGTCAAAAAGAGAGTGCATTAATTAGTGAGTGAGTCAAACAAAGAGTTCATTGATTAGTGAGTGAGTCAAACAGAGAGTTCATTGATTAGTGAGTGAGTCAAACAGAGAGTTCATTGATTAGTGAGTGAGTCAAACAGAGAGTTCATTGATTAGTGAGTGAGTCAAACAGAGAGTTCATTGATTAGTGAGTGAGTCAAACAGAGAGTTCATTGATTAGTGAGTGAGTCAAACAGAGAGTTCATTGATTAGTGAGTGAGTCAAACAGAGAGTTCATTGATTAGTGAGTGAGTCAAACAGAGAGTGCATTAATTAGTGAGTGAGTCAAACAGAGAGTGCATTAAGTAGTGAGCGAGTGAGTCAAACAGAGTTCATTAATTAGTGAGTGAGTCAAACAGAGAGTTCATTGATTAGTGAGTGAGTCAAACAGAGAGTTCATTGATTAGTGAGTGAGTCAAACAGAGAGTTCATTGATTAGTGAGTGAGTCAAACAAAGAGTTCATTGATTAGTGAGTGAGTCAAACAGAGAGTTCATTGATTAGTGAGTCAAACAGAGAGTTTATTGATTAGTGAGTGAGTCAAACAGAGAGTTCATTGATTAGTGAGTGAGTCAAACAGAGAGTTCATTGATTAGTCAGTGAGTCAAACAGAGAGTTCATTGATTAGTGAGTGAGTCAAACAGAGAGTTCATTGATTAGTGAGTGAGTCAAACAGAGAGTTCATTGATTAGTGAGTGAGTCAAACAGAGAGTGCATTAATTAGTGAGTGAGTCAAACAGAGAGTGCATTAAGTAGTGAGCGAGTGAGTCAAACAGAGTTCATTAATTAGTGAGTGAGTCAAACAGAGAGTTCATTGATTAGTGAGTGAGTCAAACAGAGAGTTCATTGATTAGTGAGTGAGTCAAACAGAGAGTTCATTGATTAGTGAGTGAGTCAAACAAAGAGTTCATTGATTAGTGAGTGAGTCAAACAGAGAGTTCATTGATTAGTGAGTGAGTCAAACAGAGAGTTCATTGATTAGTGAGTGAGTCAAACAGAGAGTGCATTCATTAATTAGTGAGTGAGTCAAACAGAGAGTGCATTCATTAATTAGTGAGTGAGTCAAACAGAGAGTGCATTCATTAATTAGTGAGTGAGTCAAACAGAGAGTGCATTCATTAATTAGTGAGTGAGTCAAACAGAGAGTGCATTCATTAGTGAGTGAGTCAAACAGAGTTCATTTATTAGTGAGTGAGTCAAACAGAGAGTTCATTGATTAGTGAGTGAGTCAAACAGAGAGTGCATTAATTAGTGAGTGAGTCAAACAGAGAGTGCATTAAGTAGTGAGCGAGTGAGTCAAACAGAGTTCATTAATTAGTGAGTGAGTCAAACAGAGAGTTCATTGATTAGTGAGTGAGTCAAACAGAGAGTGCATTAATTAGTGAGTGAGCCAAACAGAGAGTACATTAATTAGTGAGTGATTCAAACAGAGAGTACATTGATTAGTCAGTAAGTCAAACAGAGAGTACATTAATCAGTGAGTGAGTCAAACAGAGAGTGCATTAAGTAGTGAGCGAGTGAGTCAAACAGAGTTCATTAATTAGTGAGTGAGTCAAACAGAGAGTTCATTGATTAGTGAGTTAGTCAAAAGAGAGTGCATTAATTAGTCAGTAAGTCAAACAGAGAGTACATTAATCAGTGAGTGAGTTAAACAGGGAGTTCATTGATTAGTGAGTGAGTCAAACATAGAGTTCATTGATTAGTGAGTGAGTCAAACATAGAGTTCATTGATTAGTGAGTGAGTCAAACAGAGAGTCCATTGATTAGTGAGTGAGTCAAACATAGAGTTCATTGATTAG
The DNA here is from genome assembly GCA_032433765.1 of Megaustenia siamemsis. Classification (NCBI taxonomy): domain Eukaryota; kingdom Metazoa; phylum Mollusca; class Gastropoda; order Stylommatophora; family Ariophantidae; genus Megaustenia; species Megaustenia siamemsis. The sequence continues at coordinate 75,652,178 of JAVIAB010000008.1, forward strand.
TGAGTGAGTCAAACAGAGAGTTCATTGATTAGTGAGTGAGTCAAACAGAGAGTTCATTAATTAGTGAGTGAGTCAAACAGAGAGTTCATTGATTAGTGAGTGAGTCAAACAGAGAGTTCATTGATTAGTGAGTGAGTCAAACAAAGAGTTCATTGATTAGTGAGTGAGTCAAACAGAGAGTTCATTGATTAGTGAGTGAGTCAAACAGAGAGTTTATTGATTAGTGAGTGAGTCAAACAGAGAGTGCATTCATTAATTAGTGAGTGAGTCAAACAGAGAGTGCATTCATTATTAGTGAGTGAGTCAAACAGAGAGTGCATTCATTAATTAGTGAGTGAGTCAAACAGAGAGTTCATCGATTAGTGAGTCAAACAAAGAGTTCATTGATTAAGTAGTGAGTCAAACAGAGTTCATTAATTAGTAAGTGAGTCAAACAGAGTTCATTAATTAGTGAGTGAGTCAAACAGAGTTCATTAATTAAGTAGTGAGTCAAACAGAGTTCATTAATTAGTAAGTGAGTCAAACAGAGAGTTCATTAATTAGTAAGTGAGTCAAACAGAGTTCATTAATTAGTGAGTGAGTCAAACAGAGTTCATTAATTAGTAAGTGAGTCAAACAGAGTTCACTAATTAGTAAGTGAGTCAAACAGAGTTCATTAATTAGTAAGTGAGTCAAACAGAGAGTTCATTAATTAGTGAGTGAGTCAAACAGAGTTCATTGATCAGTGAGTGAGTCAAACAGAGTTCATTAATTAGTAAGTGAGTCAAACAGAGAGTTCATTAATTAGTGAGTGAGTCAAACAGAGTTCATTAATTAGTAATTGAGTCAAACAGAGTTCATTGATCAGTGAGTGGATGAAACAGAGAGTACATTGATCCCATAGTTATTCTTTAGTTCTCCAGTCCAATGCTTTTTCTTGGTCTATGTAAACAGTGTACAAATTTTGATAGTGTTCTGTCATTTTTTTCTGCTAGCTGTTTTAGGGAAAAATAGTGTGTCACTATATCCTCTATTTGTTCAAAACTCAATTTGAGATTTGCTGATAGTTCTGTAATTTGTCTTAGCTTCTTTTCTATAATTTTAGTGTATAATTTTCCTACATGGTTAAGAAGGAAGATACCACTATACGTTTCTTTTTCCACAATGTTAGAATGATTGCTTGTTGCTAGTCTTCTGGAGTTTTCTGTTGTAGCTATGCTGCATTAAATATTCTGTGCAGTCATGTAGCTACTGTTTCTCCTGCTGCTGCTATTATTTCAACTGATATGTTATCTATCCTTGTGCTTTATTTTTAGGTGCATATTTTATTTCTTCTTCAATTTCCTCATTCATAGTGCTGGGTTGAGTGTTTGTGCATTCGTGTGCAGTTTTTTTTTTGCATTGGTGGTTGGTGCCATGTTCAGTAGGTCTTGTTTTTGTGCTATTGATCGCGTGCTAAAATGGCGGTTTGTTTTCGGCCAATGAGTTTAATGCCAGCATTCGGAGTGGCCAGATTAAGGAGGAGTGGCTACACAGCTACTTACTACCACTACCGAAGCCAAACAAGGACCATTCTCAGATCAGTGCCTACAGAATCATCATTATGCAGAACACTGCAGGCAAACTGCTGGAGAAAATAGTTGCCCGTGTCCTCATCTGTCACCTTGAACACAAACGCACATCCTCTCTCCCCCCCCCCCCCACACACACACACACACACACTTGAAGGTTATGGATATAAAATAAGAGACATGGCTCAATGCGGCAGTCTTTGCCTATGACATCTTCGAAGGCTTACGCAAACAAGAGGAGACATGTGCTGCTACTATAGATCTGGAGGATGCATACAACAGGGTACCATTTGAATACCTCATGCATATGCTCCTCAAACTGGCGATGCACCCCTTCCTCATTAGATGGATCACTGTGGCACTGTTTGAGAGGAAGGTGAACTCAGATGTGGACGTTGATCTTCCGAGCCGACAACCATTTATCCAGGACTGCCACAAGGCTCACCATTGTCACCAGTTCTATTTAACGTGTTCACAATAACGATCACGGAACAACAACTGGATGGGAGGGGAAGAACTATGACTTTTGCTGATGATATTCTGGTATATCGACAGGGAAGAGACAGACAGGGAATCGCCTCCACAATGCAAGATGAACTCGATCGCATTTCTTTCTGGTATGGGGTTTCAGGTGCCTTGGTTAATCCTAATAAAGCATCAGTTTCATGGTTCACCCCAAACAATCATATCGTTAATACAGTCACACCGGTAGTACGAATGGGAGCTGATGAGGTGACCAGGGACAAGTTGATGACATACCTCGAAGTTAAGTTTGATCGTAGCCTGTATTTTCAGGACCACATCAACCATGTGATAACAAAATCCCGCAAAGGATTAGCCGCCTTGAAGGTCATGGCAGCTGCCAACATCGAGCAAAGGCTACTTACTCTTCTGTTCCAGGGATTAATCCTCGCACCAATCAAGTGTGCCCTGGCAATTCTTACTGTCAGTACGACTCAAATTGATAGGCTGGAGAAAATACAGAATGAAGCCATGCGCATTATCTTGGGTTGTACAAGGGACACTCCCTGTGTAGCAATGAGGTATCTTCTTGACTTTCCAACCATGGATACAGAATCAAGATCTGGAGAGCACGAGCATACCTGAAGATTAGAGCAGATAAAAAGCATCCATTGCACCACGTGCTCAACACAGGGAAAGGTGCCAGGCTAAAAAGAGGCAAATCATGGGTGGGCCGAGCAGATGATGTCATCAAACAGGTCTGTGGGCTTACCAATATCAACGTTGGCGAGGAGTGGATACCGGTGCCTACGTCATTCAAGGAGACTTTCTCGTGTATTGTCACACTAGGCAGGAAAAGTAGGGAACAGAACTCGGCCATGGTTAATGTGGAGGTCAATGGTCTCATCTGCGATAACACCTATGAGAAAGATTCAGTCATCTATACAGATGGATCTGTAAGACGACACCAAAGAAGTGCATGGGCATTTACAGCACACTCGGCAGGCAGAATAGTCAAAGAAGACAGTGGTGCATACATCATGACCACGAGTAGCATGACAATGGAGGCGATGGCAGTGACCAAGGCATTCAAATGGTTAGAGTCACAAGACTACACCCACGCATGTATACTGAGTGATTCGATGAGCAGTATTAAAAAAGTGGAGGCGGGTTCTGTATGCATGCAGTGGGTAGTGCCATTGCAGAAGTCCAAAATACATAAGGTCACCTTTGTCTATGTCCCTGGACATGCGAGAGTACGGGGAAATTAAAGAGCGGACAGGTTGGCTAGCTGCGCTGTCGTTGAGGATGGGCAACCAATGGATCGGGCGGACATCATCAATGCCCTCCGAGATGTGGAAAGAGCACAGGACTTCGACAAACACAGATCCACGTCATTTCTTCGGATGATGAAGATGGGAGTTAAGATGGGCACAGCCAGAAATGATAAATTTAGTGGGCATGTAACAAGACTTATCAACCAACACAGAACTGGAGTCATCAGTCGCTGGACACTGCGGGACTTGCTGAGGAAGGGATCTGAGCACCTATGGACATGTTCAAAGTGCAATGATGATAACCCGCAAATAACTCAGTAGGTCTTCCAAATATTCTTTCCATCTTTATTGCATATGTTTGTTATTTGATAATGACTGTCCTTCTTTGTTATTTAAGAGTTCAGTGGTATCATGGTTCTTTATTCGCTCTCTGGTTGCTTTTACTGCTTTGTAGAAGTTTCTTGTGGCTGTCTTGAAGCCTCTGCTCAAATTTTGTCCAAGTGTTTTAGCTTCTTTAATCAAAATTTTAACTTTGGAAATAATGGAATATTTTTCATATTCTTATTTCTACTTCTCCCTCCAACCTTTATATAGTTTTTTATTTTCTTAAACTGCTTCTCTGTTTGCGTCATTCCACCACATGATGCTCTTTTTTCCTTCTTTCTTCTTTTGTTTTGTTCCACATACTGTTGTTGCGATGTTGGATATTGTTATCTTTAACAGCTTAAATTTTTTTTTGCTGTGTTTACTTCATTAGGGAGTTTCTTGAATTCCTCTCTTACCTTTTCTTTAAGAGTTTTCTTTGATTCTTGATCTGTTAATTGTTTTATTTTTATTGTCTGTTCTTTTGTTTGTTTGCTTAGCTTCTCTTTGTTTCTGGCTGTCTGAGTGTGATCATAACTGTTTTATGGTCTGTGTTATCTATATTATTAGGCAAAGCTCTGCTGTTGATTACTATTTTCTTGTTAGTATGAAATCTATCTGGCTTCCACAAGTTGTGTCATTCCACATGTACCAGTTGTATATTTGCGACTCTCTGTGTTTGAAGAATGTGTTGGTAATAAACAAATCATTTTGGTTGCATAATTCTAGAGAGTAGAAGATAGCAAAGAAATAACCAAGAGGAAAATGTAAATAGTAGGATTTAGAGGACAGCAGAGTAAAAGGAGCATAAAACAAGATAATATTCTCAGGAGCTGACATCACAGAAAGAGCGAAACACTAAGTTATTATTTTGTTTTTGATGTTTCATTACTAGTTAGCTATGTAGGAATAGTTTTATTTACTTACATACCTGTGTGTGTTGTTTGTTTTTTTGTTCTTGCTGAAGGCCTATTGAGCCGAAACGTAGTTCATATTTGTGTCGTATATCAATGTCATCTATCACTCACGTAAAGCTGTTACTATACCATTTTTTCAATTTTTTTTGTTCAATTCTCCCTTTGCCCTATTGGGCTTGAGATCAATCATGAAAAGACTAAAGTCATGAAAAGTTTAATTCCAACAGACGACAAAATATACATGGAAAACAAACTAGTAGAAGAGATCGATCACTTTATCTATCTTGGAAGTCACATTGATCGAGAAGGGGATACAAGTAAAGAAATTAGAATCAGAATGGCTAAAGCAGCAATGTCTTTCAAAAGCCTTGAAAAGTTGTGGAAATCAAAACTCATCAGCACAAACACAAAACTTAGGCTATTCAAATCAAATGTACTATTAACCCTTACGTATGCGTGTGAAAGCTGGAAAACAACAAGAGATATAGAAACAAAGCTGAACGCATTCGAAAATAAATGTCTCAGGAAAATACTTGGCATAGTGTGGAACGAATTCAAAACAAATGAAGAAATTAGAGAAATCTCCAATCATCCACTAATATCTTCAGTAATGAAGCAAAGACGATGGTCATATGTTGGACATGTGATGAGAAGAGATAATAACCGAATAGCAAAGCAAGCCCTCATATGGGAAACAACAGGTAAGAGAAAAAGAGGAAGCCCCAGGGAGACACTGAGACGAACATTGATGAGAGAGGCAAGAGCAGCAGGAATCGGCTCCTTCAATGAGATAGAGCTGCTTGCACAGAACAGAGACAGATGGCGAGATTTGATAAAATATCTTTAAAAGAAAACTGCTAGAACAAAAATTCAGATAGGAGAAGGTGTATCTTGGTCTACGCCCTATGGGCCGGTTACGGCTCGAAAGGTCAATAGATAGATAGATAGAATTCTCCCTTTATAATTCTAGCAGTCTGCTTCCATTTTCATTTCTTTCAGCTGTCTTTTTGCCAAAGAATTCCAGGATATCTGTGTTCTCACTTATGCATATCCTTCCTATGCCTTCCATTAAAGTTTCTAATCACTAATATATCATCACTTTTATCAATCTAGTTAACAATTTCACTTAGTATCTCATAGAATTCTTCACTGTCTTTTTCGTTTTTGTTACATGGTGCATACATGGTGTTTGTAACTTTTTTTTTTTTTTTTGTCTTCTTTTTAGTAGTTTATTTGTGATTATTCTTTCTGAGTAGTATTTTATTTCTAGAATACTATTTGCATGTTCTGAGTCAAATGATAAATTCCACTAGTGTTTTACTCTTTCTGTGATGTCAGCTCCTGAGAATATTATCTTTTAGTTCTTGTTTTATGCTCCTTTTACCCTGCTGTCCTCTAATCCTACTATTTACATTTTCCTCTTAGTTATTTCTTCATTATGTTCTACTTCTTTGTTCCGCATGTGTTGATGGTATCTACTTTATATTTGTTGTCTATCTCCAGGTTCTGTAGTTTTTCTGAGCAAAAAATGTTATCCCCTACCGACCTGCTAAGTCTGTCCTAAGTTAAGGGCTTAAATTTTAAAAAAACACACACCCAGTTGATGTTTGGCCACAGGGGTGATTGATAGGTGTCACATGCGATCAGTTTACGGTCTAATTGTCACTTTCTAGATGTTTACAATTTAAAATTATTTATCTGATCTTGTCCTAACTAGCCAATCCTTAATGTGTGAAAAAAGCTCAGTACATCAAAACATAGCTACAGCTTGTCTGCCATGTTAGGCAGAAATAGTTATTTAATACAAAATGGCTTGACACATCATTAGAATCCAGGGTACAAATGACTAAAGATGTTGTTATCAGCAAAAGTTTCAATATGCATTCTCTCTCTACCTCTATTTTCCTTTCAAGCCAAAGATGGCATATAGGGTTGAAATTCTAGACTTTTGACAATCTTTCAAGTGTCACACCTAGTACAGGACCTGTACTGTGTTTCGCAACATGGCTCTGTTCAGGTAGAGTTGCTCAATCTCGGTGAGGAAGCTGATGCTTGCTGTTGTTGCCTTTCACCTCGGTGTTATTTTTAGTGTTTTTCTTTTTTCTTTTACCCTCTGGTTCCCATTTGAGGACCTGCTTTGAGATTCTTTTGTTGTCTCTTCTCATGACCTGGCCAACTTACGACCACCTTCTTCTCTTGATTATAGTTAATATTTTTTGAAGCTTTGTCATTTCTATTATTTCTGCACTAGTTTTGGATTCATTCCATGGTATACTATGTTTTTCCTGGGCATTTGTTTTCAAATGCATTCAGTTTATTTTCTATTTCTTTAGTTGTTTTTCAGCTCTTACATGCATAAGTAAAAGTGGATAATGCATTTCATTTGAAGATCCTGAGCTTTGTTTTTGTACTTAGTAATTTTAATTTCCATATTTTATCAAGGTTCCTGAAAGTCATTGTAGCCTTCGCTATTTTGATGCTATTTGTGTGTGTGTGTGTGTGTCCTTGATCAATTCCTCTAAGGCTTTTAATTCAAGGTATTATTTTTCTTCTGGGCGAATTTGATTTTTCATTATTTTTGTTTTTCTTGGTTGATCTCAAGTTAATAAGCTACTATTATTTTTTATACAGTGACCTGAACTGAAAGTTGAAAATTTGAAATTGAAAACAGTTTCGGTTTATTAAGTTTATATTTAAATTCTATTAAAAAATGTACTAAAAAAATATTATTAGACTGGCATTATACTAATGCTACTTTACAGAATTTAAATTGTTTTTAAAAAACTAGAGAATGGTTAGTTGGCCTTGGTGTTTTTGCCATCTTCTTTAACTTTGTCTGAAAATGTTTTTCTATGTTAAATAGTTTAGTGAAGTACCTAGAACTTTCAGTCAGTCAGTAAGTCAGAACAAATATCTTTATGTATCTACAGAAAAAAAAACAACACATGGTATCAATTTTGATTCTTGTTATTTTCAAATTTCAAAATAAATCTGTTCTATTTGTGAATTGGTTAAATAAATAATATTTCAGTTTTATTTTTGCCTTTTTTCTTTCTTTTAAATTTATGGTATCCATTTTTGTCCTGTTAGGGTTTGGCTTTCACACAAAAAATATCTTAATTGTGTATGCCTTTGCTATTGACTCATACACTATCAAAGTTGCATTTTTCTGTTTTCTATGACCAGCGATTTGGGCTGGACATTAATCAATGTTATCAAGACATAGTACCCATTTTCATTCTTTTAGGATTTGAATTTCGAAAAAATAAATATGATATTAGTGTGTGTATAAATCATGAACACAATGCTCTCCAAATGTAATATTTCTATGTTCAACAATCTGGGCATGGGTGCATTAATCAGTACTTATTTGCTATTTTACATATAAAACATTTCAAAACATGGTACCTATTTACAACCCCTTTGAAATCGAATTTTGAAAAATCCATTTTAAAGGCGTCTGTGTCACAGAAGGAACATAATCTCCAAATTTTATCTTTCTATGGTGACCGGTTTGGGCAGGGCAATGATGAGTTAATAAATCAGTAAAAGGTTTTATATGGAGACAGAGAGAAGAGATATTTACCCAAAAACATTCCTTTCCATCCAAGAATGAGAGTAGACTGATGACAAAGTAGTGACACTCTTCAGATGTTTGGAAGTCATTAGATAAGTGATTCTTTCTAGCAATTAACATATAACAATAATAAGATAAAGGCCCTTTATAGGAAATAAATTTAAATTGCAATGTCTTTTAATACAATGGTTTGGTAATGGTTTTAAAATTTACAGTGGCAGACTTTCAATTAATTTCATTTACTTTTTTTAAAATAGCTGTTCTAACATCAAATAGAATGTTACAGTTTATCCATATTTAAAAATAACATTTTTAGAACATTCATTGTGACATTTTCTATTTTAAAAAATAATAGAAATTTAAAATGTTTCTGCAACACCCACCCACCCCCACCAAAAAAAAGCACACAACATCCTGGTTGGAAACCACTGTTGTAGATTAGTGACCTTAGTGGTGGGTGGGGAGATCCCATCATAGATCCTGATCCAAAGATCCAGATCCAAAGTCTATATGAAAGTTGCTGATAACAAACATATCCTGCACACAACACACACACACAAAAACAGCCAATATGAAAATCACAGTGTGTGTGATTTCAGGATGGCTCGGTCCAAAAATTGATCAGACTGGAGACAATTGTTGAAACATTTCTGAAGGAGAAAAACAGGTCATCTCCCTAAAAGGCAGTTAACCAGACTGATCAATTTTTTTGGGGGGGGCACCACTGAGAGGTGGAGTAGGTTCTGGATAAGCTCTGTTGTTTGCTGATCCTAACATAAGCAGCTATCTGTGAGCCGCTGACTGCCCAGTAACTGGTGGATGCATTGGTCCTCCACTGAGGATTCTAATGTCCTTCCTGACATATTTTGAAAATTCATCCGGAAGTGCTGATTCAATTACAAGTAGAGGTTCAAAAATAATTCATTGTTAAAATTCTAAAAAAAATATAGAGAGATCAGTAGGTCTAGAGGAATAACTAGCAATTATCAAAGCATTTAGTTTTATTCCTGCTTGAATCAAGGATAGTAAACCTTGCAGTGATAGCAGTGAGCACACTTCTCCTTACTGACAGAATTCAGAAAGGGGAAAATGTACTAGTAGATAGTTTATCTGTTATAAAATATTGATATCATATCTTGGTGTAGATAAGAAGCTGAGCAAAACAAACGAACAGAATTCTGACAAAATATGAGCAGAGACTTTTTAAGACAGGCATAAGAGATTTCTACAAAACAGTAAAAGCAACAAGAGTGAAAAAAAAAACCCCGATCCTACTGAGGTCATAAATGACAAAGATGGACAGCCAATATCAAATAACCAACATTTGTAACACAGATGGAAAGAGTATTTTGAAGACCTATTAAACATGGCACCAACTACCAATAACAACAAAAACCACACAAGAATGCACAAAAACTGAACCCAGCGTCATGAAAGAGGAAATCGAAGAAGTTATCAAATATGCACCAAGAAATAAAACACCAGGGATGGATAACATACCAGTAGAAACAAAAGCAGGAGAAACAGAAGTTACATGGCTGCACAGAATATTCAATGCAGCATGGCACTAACAAAAGGCCCCATAAGACTGGCAACAGGCAATCATTGCAATATGGAAAAATAAAGGTAGCAAGTATAGAGGTATATTGCTTCTAAGCCATGTAGGAAAGTTATGCGCCAAAATTGTGGAAAAAAAGGCTGAGACCAATAATAGAATAACATTTAAGTGATTCTCAAATGGGGTTCTGAAAAAAAAACAGGCTGTTCTGATGCTCTATTTACCTTAAAACAGCTAGCAGAAAAGTCAACAAAACACAATCAAAATTTGTACATAGCTTTCATTGACCAGGTAAAAAGCATTCGACCGCGTAATCAAGAGAACAACTGTGGGAGATACCAACAACATATGGAGTAAGCCAACATCTAACCAACCTAATTAAAATCCTATACATCGACAGCAGCCGCACAGTCAGAACAGCAACAGGTTACACAGACCACTTCGAAGTTAGATCAGGTGTAAGACAGGGGTGCACACTATCCCCCCTACTGTTTATTACATACATGGACTATATATGCAAGTTAGCCAACCCATCAGAGATGGAGGAGATCAACAAGCTTTTTGCAGATTATGTAAATACCTAGGAAGTCTAGTGACAAATGACAATTCACAAACAGCAGAAATAGACTCAAGATGCAACAAGGTTTGCCAAATGATTGGACTGCTATCACCACTATTGCCCAACAAGGAAATAACTAGAGGCAAAACAGGCACTCTTCAATACAATCTTCATCCCAACGTTGTGCTACCAATGCCAGTCCTGGACCCTAGATGCAAGAACAATAAGGAAAATAACCTCTACTGAGATAAAATGTGTTAGATGAATGACAGGAAACAATCTGAGAGATAAGATCAGAAGTGAAGAACTGAGAAAAAAGCTAGGAATAGTCCCCATTATAGAATATATAAGGAAACAACAGATAAAATGGTTTGGCCATGTGATAAGGCAGAGTGATCAAAACACAACACAAAGGGCCCTCAATAAATGTTGCAAGAATGCCAGACCCAAGGGTCGACCACGAAAAAGATGGATCGATGGAATATTAGAAACACTAGGAAATATAACAGCAGCAGAGGCGAACAAAAGAGCAAAAGACTGCAAATTATATCTCCCCTTGACGTGAAAGGCAAATGAGGAAAGAAAGAAGAAGATATCTTGGTGTAGACAGTTTATCTGGTATAAAATATTGATATCATGTCTTGGTGTAACCTAATAGGTTGTTGTAATAGATAGTTTATCTGTTATAAAATGTTGATATCATGTCTTGGTGTAACCTAATAGGTTGTTGTAATAGATAGTTTATCTGTTATAAAATATTGATATCATGTCTTGGTGTAACCTAATAGGTTGTTGTAATATATAGTTTATCTGTTATAAAATATTGATATCATGTCTTGGTGTAACCTAATAGGTTGTTGTAATAGATAGTTTATCTGTTATAAAATATTGATATCATGTCTTGGTGTAACCTAATAGGTTGTTGTAATAGATAGTTTATCTGTTATAAAATGTTGATATCATGTCTTGGTGTAACCTAATAGATTGTTGTAATAGATAGTTTATCTATTATAAAATATTGATGTCATGTCTTGGTGAAAATAATTTATCTGTTATAGAATATTGATATCATGTCTTGGTGTAGATAGTTTATCTGTTATAGAATATTGATATCATGTCTTGGTGTAGATAGTTTATCTGTTATAAAATATTGATATCATGTCTTGGTGTAACCTAACAGGTTGTTGTAATAGACAATTTATCTGTTATAAAATATTGATATCATGTCTTGGTGTAGACAGTTTAAGTTTATCTGCTATAAAATATTGATATCATGTCTTGGTGTAGACAGTTTATCTGTTATAGAATATTGATATTATGTTTTGGTGTAACCTAACAGGTTGTTGTAATAGACAGTTTATCTGTTATAGAATATTGATATTATGTTTTGGTGTAACCTAACAGGTTGTTGTAATAGACAGTTTATCTGCTATAAAATATTGATATTATGTTTTGGTGTAACCTAACAGGTTGTTGTAATAGACAGTTTATCTGTTATAAAGTATTGATATTATGTCTTGGTGTAACCTAACAGGTTGCTGTAGGAGAAAAAATTCCACTGAGGCAGGAGGAGCTGAAGATTCAAGGACATGCATTTGAAGCTCGAATCTATGCAGAAGATCCTGATAATGGGTTCATGCCTGGAGCTGGGCCATTGGTGCACCTGAGCACACCGGCTCCAAGTGTTGACTTGAGGATAGAGACAGGCGTTAGACAAGGTATGGTTTTATTTACTTTGTGATTTAAGATCATCATTGTATGTCCTGTACATCTGCAGACAATAGATTGTTATACATTCTTTCTTTCTCCAGATGGAGAACAGATTATATGTCCCAACATTATGGTTTTTTGAGAACTCAGTTTGTTCACAACATTAAGACAAATAGACTGGTTGGCCTTCCATTTTTGCCTTCTTGGCAAGGCAGATCTATTCAACTTCAGACCATGCACTTTCTGTGTTATATTAGACCACAACTTAAAAGTTGTAGTTACAGTTTTATTTTTATTGGTCATGAGTAAGCATGTAGAATGATTGGCTTCTGTATTTATAATCCATTTCAAACACGGTTCTTTAAAATGGTTTAGATTTGATTGGCTAGCACATATCAAGCTGAGGTATTTTCATAATTCTGCATTAATTTGATATTTATATAATGTTAAGCGTAGATTTGTTTTAAAAAGAAAAAGATGAGAAAGTCACACAAATGGTCCACTTTCTCTTACAAATTGTCCAGTAAGGCTTACAAGTCCTTTTTTTTTTTTATAGAAAAACCCTTACAGATTTAAGGACAACTCTCATAAGATGGAAGGTTTGATCTAGTATGATGTCCATGGTGGCTACCATGGAGCACCCTCACCACACTGTTTCTTGCCCTGATGACACACTCACATAGGTTTTGTCTTGTCTATTTCTTGATATTGTCATCATCATCATCATGTGCCATACTGGTTGGCGTAGGCGATCATGTCCTTCCACAATCTTCTATCTACAGTGATATTGTCAGCCCACAAATATATTTTCACTGACTTTTAAGTCTACATTTACATGGTTCTTAAAGATCTCCATTTTTAAATAGGACAAACAATGAGACAAAGTGGAGCCCTCAATCAATCAAAGCCTATCAGACCCCTTTTTTGAAGAGCATAGGACACAAACATGGTCTCTCCATCCATTCCAAATCTTGGACATTTTCACTATTTCCTTCTGGACTAGGCCAATGATCTTGAGAGCTTCCATGATTACTTTCTTCATCTATTTCTGGGTGTTCTATGTTTTCTTTTGTCCTAATGATTCCATGGCAGTGCCTGTCTGCTGTACTGACATTAGTTGTTTCTTAGTGTACCCAATCCATCTCCATTTTCTATTGTCTGTATTTTTATTATTATAATCTGTTGCTCAGGTAGTTCCTGTTTTATCCTGGATATCTTCATTTCTTATCTTGTTATACCATTTGAAATTTTGAATTTTTCACAGAAAGTTGTAAATGGGATTTGCTTCCCCCAGCCTTTGGTCATTCCTAACCTAGTACAAGGTAACAGATTATTTAATTTTGTAGTTTATTCCCTTGGATGATTGCTAAAAAGGTAGCAAGTGAAATCTACCCTTTTTGATGAGTTAACTCACATTTGGTACATTAAAGTGTTGACCACATTAGAACGCTTGCTCTTTAAAACCTCTATCCTAAGTTTTATGCAATCATGACATCAAATAGGTATGCCTTGCCAAGAAGGCAAAAATGGAAGACCAACCAGTCTATTTGTCTTAATGTTGTGAACAAACTGAGTTCTCAAAAAACCATAATGTTGGGACATATAATCTGTTGTCCATCTGGAGAAAGAAAGAATGTATAACAATAGACCACCGTGAAAGAGATTGGAGCTTCATCACGTAACAATCCAAAGAAAGCCAGGGAGAGAAATTCTAACTACTGTTTTAGGAACAAAATAAAAATAGCCACATGGAATGTTAGGACCTTATACCAACAAGGAAAACTAGAAAATCTTATGGTAGAAGGAGAGCAATTAAACATAGATATTTTAGGCATATCAGAAACAAGATGGAAGGAAAGTGGATACATACAAGACGATAAATATACATTTATATACTCAGGTAACACTACAGAACACCAAAGAGGGGTAGGCATACTAATAAAATGAGAACTACAAAAATATATAAATACTCACTTGACATACAATGATAGGATTATATTAATAAAATTGAAAGCAAAGCCATTTGACATAGCAATAATACAGACATACACACCTACTCAAGACTATACAGATGAACAAATAGAAGCATACTATGAAGATCTAAATACAGTTATGAAGCAAGTGAAATCTACAGACATCTTGATTGTAATGGGTGACATGAACGCAAAAGTAGGAAAAGGCAGATATAAGACCATTATAGGAAATCATGGTTTAGGAAAAAGAAATAACAGAGGAGAAAGATTAATTCAATTTTGTGAAGAAAACAGGCTAATAATATGTAACACCTACTTTGAGCAAGAGAAAAGGAAATTATACACATGGAAAAGCCCTGGAGATGGAAAGAGGAATCAAATAGATTACATAATAATAAAAGACAGATTCCGGAACAGCGTCAAGAAAACCAAAACCTACCCAGGAGCAGATATTAATTCAGATCACAATCCTGTAATGATTAAAATGAAAATGAAATTAAAGAGAAAGAAACAAAATACTAATCCAGCAATAGCAACAGATACAACAGCTTTAAATCAGAAAGATGTGAAAGAAACTTATAATGTACAAGTAAAGAACACATATCAGAAGCTGCTAGAAGAAGGGATTGAGCAGTACAGAAGTGAAAATCCTGAAGAAAAAGTCACAACCAAATGGCAATGCATAAAAAACAGCATACAAGAATCCTGCAACACCTTACCCAAAAAGGAAAGTAACAAAAAACAAAAATGGATAACTGACAACATTTTAGAAAAAATGGAAGAGAGAAGACAAGCGAAGAACACAGCCAGATACAAGGAAATCGATAATGAAATACGAAAAATGTGCAAAAAGGCAAAAGAAGACTGGCTCAACCAAAGATGTCTAGAAGTCGAAACTATGGAAATTAAACAAAATTTAAGAGGAATGCACACAGAAATAAAAAGAATGACTAATAAAGACAAAAAAGCTGCAGGAAACGGATGTATAGCAAACAAAGAGGGAAGAATGCTAACAGACAACAAAGATATAATCGATAGATGACAGGAATACATAACAGAATTATTTCATCACGAAAGGGACAAAAAACCATTTATAAAATGTACATCCAGCTATAAAATCCTGAAATCTGAAGTAGAAAAAGCTATAAAAACAATGAAAAAGGGAAAAGCAGCAGGACCTGACAATATACAGATAGAGATGATACAAGCACTAGAAGATTTTGGAATTGAAGTGATCACAGACATATGCAATGACATATACCATACAGGATACATACCAAATGAACTAAAAACATCAACTTTTATTGCATTGCCTAAAAAGAATGATGCAGTTGATTTTAGAACAATAAGCCTAATGAGCCAGGTAACCAAAATTTTACTAAAAGTTATACAAGGAAGGATTCAGAATAAAATTAATAATGAATTAGATGAACAGCAATTCGGATTCAGGAAAAACAGTGGCACAAAAGAAGCCATATTCAGCATGAGGACATTGATGGAAAAGTACATAGAAGTAAACAAACCAATATATGCCTTCTTCATAGACTACACCAAAGCATTTGATAGAATACACCATAATCAACTTATAGACTGCCTAAAAGATATAAATCTGGATGACACAGACATATGACTGATATGTAATTTGTACTGGGAGCAAACAGCAATAATAAAATATAACAAAGAGAACTCTACACCCATTGATATAAAAAGAGGAGTAAGACAAGGATGCATCCTATCACCAAGCTTGCTCAATTTATACACTGAGCAAATCTTTAAAAACATCACTGAGATGCCAGGCCTAAACATTAACGGGAAGATAATCAATAACCTAAGATATGCTGATGATACTGTACTACTAGCAGAAAATCCTAAAGTTCTACAACAATTACTTAATGTAATAAATATGACAAGCAAAAAATATGGACGACATGAATATCAAAAAGACTAAAACTATGATCATAAACAAAGAAAATTCTCAAGACTTACAATTAAATATCAAAGTGGAAGGAATACATCTAGAGACAGTTCAAAACTACAACTACCTGGGACATGCTATAACCAATGATGGAAAATGAACAACAATGAAAAAGTATGGCAAAAAGTAATTTCAATGCCATGAAAAATATACTGACATCAAAACAAATAACACCAGGGCTAAAACTAAGAATAGCAAAATGTTACATCTGCTCAATATTCCTGTATGGTGCAGAAACATGGACATTAGACAAGAAAATAGAACAGAAAATTGAAGCCTTTGAAATGTGGATTTATAGAAGAATAGGTAGAATTGGATGGAAAGAAAAGAAAACAAACAAGGAAGTTTTAAAACTAAAAATGAAAAGAGAACTAATAAACACAATTAGAGCAAGACAAATGAAATTTTTGGGTCATGTTAAAAGACACAAGAGCCTAATAAAAGTAATATTGGAAGGGAAAATACAAGGTAAAAGAGGCAGAGGCAGACCAAGACTAACATGGACGAGTAATATCAAAAGATGGTCAAGTCAGCCTATGACAATCTGCACCATCAAAGCAATGAGACAGAGTGGAATGGCGCTCCATGGTAGCCAACCTTCGATGCGGAGACGGCACTCAATGATGGTGATGAGGAAGCGTGTCCCTCAAGGACTTCAGTGTCATTCTCATGGTGGCTGTGAGTCGGTGGTTGATGCTGCAGCTGCTCTCTTCTTACTCTGTTTTGCCTACTGCAAGTCCACTTCCTGATGTGATCTCACTGATTTTCTGTGTGACTGGTAGTGAACAGGCAAATAATTGCAGATGGTTGCGTTGTTCTCATTTTCTGAAGAAGGCTGCATGTAGGCCGACACATCAGTGTTTTGTTGTGTTCCTTGTTTGTAAAGCTGTCACCATACCTTGTAGGAGTGTACATTACACCCTACTACTGGCTCATTTTCTGTGTGAGTGTCTGAGGATCTCCACGATGTCTTGTGGCAAATATTATTCCTCCTATGACTAGGTCATTTGTGGCAAAGAAATCTGTTAAAAGTATTTCATTTTTGTTTCCAGTGCCCAGTGCATGTTTTCCCATAATGCCATCTTAACCTGTGTCATCAACTTCTACCTTGGTATTAAGGTCGGCCTTCAGTATCCCTTTTGAATTAAATCAGGCTGGTTCCCAACTAATGAGTGCTCTTGCTGTTTCCTTTGTCATAAATTGGCCAACCACTTGCATGTGGTTGTGTTGCAGATATTCCTTTTGGTAGTCTGTTATGTCCAGCTCCATTCTATCTTGTCTTACATAGTCCTAAAGCTTAAATGCTTTATTTATGTATTTCCTTTACTACTATTTCCTGTCATTTGTCTAACACATTTAATTTCACTAGAGGTTATTTTCTTATTGTTCTTGCATCTAGGGTCCAGGACTGGCATTGGTAGCACAACATTAGGATGAAGATTGTATTGTATAGTGCCCATTTTGCCTCTATCTGCCTCTAGTCGGCAGCTGACTTCCTGATTAGAGCTTGTATCATTCCACATCATTTTGTGAAAAAATCTCCCAGATCTAGATCCACTTGAATTTGTCTTGTTGCACTTTCTGTGGCATTTGTCTTGTTGTACATTCTGTAGCATTTGTCTTGTTCCATTTTTCTGTAGCATTTGTCTTGTTGGACTTTCTGTAGCATTTGTCTTGTTTCACTTTTCTGTAGCATTTGTCTTGTTGGACTTTCTGTAGCATTTGTCTTGTTGGACTTTCTGTAGCATTTGTCTTGTTGCACTTTCTGTAGCATTTGTCTTGTTGGACTTTCTGTAGCATTTGTCTTGTTGCACTTTCTGTAGCATTTGTCTTGTTCCACTTTTCTGTAGCATTTGTCTTGTTGCATTTTCTGTAGCAATTGTCTTGTTCCAGTTTTCTTTAGCATTTGTCTTGTTGCACTTTCTGTAGCATTTGTCTTGTTCCAGTTTTCTTTAGCATTTGTCTTGTTGGACTTTCTGTAGCATTTGTCTTGTTGCACTTTCTGTAGCATTTGTCTTGTTGCACTTTCTGTAGCATTTGTCTTGTTGGACTTTCTGTAGCATTTGTCTTGTTGCACTTTCTGTAGCATTTGTCTTGTTCCACTTTTCTGTAGCATTTGTCTTGTTCCACTTTTTTGTAGCGTTTGTATTGTTGCATTTTCTGTAGCAATTGTCTTGTTCCAGTTTTCTTTAGCATTTGTCTTGTTGCACTTTCTGTAGCATTTGTCTTGTTCCAGTTTTCTTTAGCATTTGTCTTGTTGGACTTTCTGTAGTATGTGTCTTGTTGCACTTTTTGTAGCATTTGTCTTGTTGCACTTTCTGTAGCATTTGTCTTGTTGAACCTTCTGTAGCATTTGTCTTGTTGCACTTTCTGTAGCATTTGTCTTGTTGCTCTTTCAGTAGCATGTGTCTTGTTGCACTTTCTGTAGCATTTGTCTTGTTGCTCTTTCTGTAGCATTTGTCTTGTTGCACTTTCTGTAGCATTTGTCTTGTTGCACTTTCTGTAGCATTTGTCTTGTTGGACTTTCTGTAGCATTTGTCTTGTTGCACTTTCTGTAGCATTTGTCTTGTTGGACTTTCTGTAGCATTTGTCTTGTTGCACTTTCTGTAGCATTTGTCTTGTTCCACTTTTCTGTAGCATTTGTCTTGTTGCATTTTCTGTAGCAATTGTCTTGTTCCAGTTTTCTTTAGCATTTGTCTTGTTGGACTTTCTGTAGCATTTGTCTTGTTCCAGTTTTCTTTAGCATTTGTCTTGTTGGACTTTCTGTAGCATTTGTCTTGTTGCACTTTCTGTAGCATTTGTCTTGTTGCACTTTCTGTAGCATTTGTCTTGTTGGACTTTCTGTAGCATTTGTCTTGTTGCACTTTCTGTAGCATTTGTCTTGTTCCACTTTTCTGTAGCATTTGTCTTGTTGTAGCGTTTGTATTGTTGCATTTTCTGTAGCAATTGTCTTGTTCCAGTTTTCTTAGCATTTGTCTTGTTGCACTTTCTGTAGCATTTGTCTTGTTCCAGTTTTCTTTAGCATTTGTCTTGTTGGACTTTCTGTAGCATTTGTCTTGTTGGACTTTCTGTAGCATTTGTCTTGTTGGACTTTCTGTAGCATTTGTCTTGTTGGATTTTCTGTAGCATTTGTCTTGTTGCACTTTCTGTAGCCTTTGTCTTGTTCCACTTTTCTGTAGCATTTGTCTTGTTCCACTTTTTTGTAGCATTTGTAGCAATTTCTTGTTCCAGTTTTCTTTAGCATTTGTCTTGTTGGACTTTCTGTAGTATGTGTCTTGTTGCACTTTCTGTAGCATTTGTCTTGTTGCACTTTCTGCAGCATTTGTCTTGTTGAACCTTCTGTAGCATTTGTCTTGTTGCACTTTCTGTAGCATTTGTCTTGTTGCTCTTTCAGTAGCATGTGTCTTGTTGCTTTCTGTAGCATTTGTCTTGTTGCTCTTTCTGTAGCATTTATCTTGTTGCACTTTCTGTAGTATTTGTCTTGTTGCACTTTCTGTAGCATTTGTCTTGTTGGACTTTCTGTAGCATTTGTCTTGTTGCACTTTTTGTAGCATTTGTCTTGTTGAATTTTTTGTAGCATTTGTCTTGTTGCACTTTCTGTAGCATTTGTCTTGTTGGACTTTCTGTAGCATTTGTCTTGTTGCACTTTTTGTAGCTTACAGTTTTTTTTTTCCACAATTATACTGCTGACTCTGTGCAACCTCCACCATGGAGGACCAGGGTGCCAATTTTTGTCTGAGCCCAACCCGCTTAGACTTGTCCAGCTTGGATCAACCTACGAGGAATAAGGTCAAGCCACAGGAGTAATAACTAGTTGAATGTAACTAATGTCCATTTTCATCTGGCCCTCTCACTAATAATTCTTCTTTAGAATATTCTGAATCACATTTCTCCTCCTTAACTGTTTGAATAACCACTAGTTCAATCATGTCTCAGATGGCTGGAATCAGCATGAAGTTTCCCCATTACTGTATCTCTGTTGTCAACTGAATTCCTCTTAACATCATCTGATATCTCATGTCTTGGCTGCGAACACAAACTATTCTCTTCATCCCACTTAAAGTTTGCACCAGTGCCATCAACTCACATTCTACCTTGAACTAATTAACTTTGCTAAATAAACATTTTATATTTTTATCATACCTACCATTATCTAGGTGTGTGCTATCCTAACCTATGAAATAGGTTCCCTTATACTATAACAAATGAATATAACTATATTACATAACAGAATAGATTTGTGCAAATAAATATTTCTGTGTAATTGTTATATTTCTAACATACAAAACTGTATAAACTTTTGTAGGTAATACATTCAATTAAGGTCTTCTATTTTTCAGGGGATGAAGTCTCTGTACATTATGACCCCATGATTGCCAAGTTGGTAGTTTGGTCAGGTGATCGGCGTTCTGCACTAAAGAGAACAGTAGCTGCACTTCAAGATTATCATGTACAATTTCTTTCATCATGATTTTGCTCAAATATGGTCTATTCACATTTGTTTGTATAGATTTCAGAGTTTGTGTGATTGTTAATTAAATAAATTATGAAATGTGTTGTAGCTCAAATAGGTGCAGTGATAAGAATAAAATCAGAGTTGAAAAGAACCAGCATAACCCCAGAAGATCCAAGTATTTTCGTTATATATTACTGCAATCAAATGTGTGTGATAATATTTCTGTAAAGTTAATATGCTATAATGTACCTAGGAAGATTAGCTGAGTATCATGAAATAGCGTGCTATAATGTATCTGGGAACATTAGTAGATGATTTGGAATTTGTGTGCTATAATGTACCTAGGAACATTAGTAGATTATTAGGAAGTATTGTGCTATAATGTACCAAGGAACATTAGTAGATGATTAGGAAGTTATGTACTATAATGTACCAAGGAACATTAGTAGATGATTAGGAAGTAGTGTGCTATAATGTATTAAGGAACATTAGTAGATGATTAGGATATAGTGTGCTATAATTTACCTAGGAACATTAGTAGATGATTAGGAAGTAGTGTGCTATAATGTACTAAGGAACATTAGTAGATGATTAGGTAGTGTGCTATAATGTACCAAGGAACTTTAGTAGGTAAGGTAAGGTAAAGTACGAGACTTGAATCGGCATTTTAGCATGTGAGTTTTCACCTATATGTGCTCGGTCGCCTATCCAGAAGTGTTTGGAGACTTCTCGATAGTGTCACTTCAAGCATCGAAACTCACAATGCGAGGCAGCATTCCTCACCTTCCCAGAGTAGTACCCTGGTACCCATTTCTGCCAGTGGCTGGGTTGACAGTGGGGGGTATTTTTTTTTTCCAACTACGAGTACAATTCACACTGCTTCCAGCAGGGTATTGAACATGGGTTGTCTGAACGTTGGTACCCCAGTTGGACGGTTTTCCCAACTAGGCTATCTAGGCCCCCAGGAAATAGTTTACTATAATGTACTTAGAAACATTAGTAGGAGATTAAGAAATAGTGTGCTACAATGTATCAAGGAACATTACTAGATGATATATTGTGCTATAATATACCTAGGAACATTAATAGATAATTAGGATATAGTGTGCTACAATGTACCTTGGAACATTAGTAGATGATTAGGATATGGTGTGCTATAATTGTACCTATAAACATTAGTAGATAATTAGGATATAGTGTGCTACAATGTACCTAGGAACATTAGTAGATGATTAGGATATGGTGTGCTATAATTGTACCTAGGAACATTAGTAGATGATTAGGATATAGTGTGCTATAAATGTACCTAGGAACATTAGTAGATGATTAGGATATAGTGTGCTACAATTGTACCTAGGAACTTTAGTAGATGATTAGGATATAGTGTGCTATAAATGTACCTAGGAACATTAGTAGATGATTAGGATATAGTGTGCTATAAATGTACCTAGGAACATTAGTAGATGATCAGGATATAGTGTGCTATAAATGTACCTAGGAACATTATTTGGAGATTAGGATATAGTGTGCTATAAATGTACCTAGGAACATTAGTAAATGATTAGGATATAGTGTGCTAAAATGTACCTAGGAACATTAGTAGATGATTAGGATATAGTGTGCTATAAATGTACCTAGGAACATTAGTAGATGATTAGGGTATAGTGTGCTATAAATGTACCTAGGAACATTAGTAGATGATTAGGATATAGTGTGCTATAAATGTACCTAGGAACATTAGTAGATGATTAGGGTATAGTGTGCTATAAATGTACCTAGGAACATTAGTAGATTATTAGGATATAGTGTGCTATAAATGTACTTAGGAACATTAGTAGATGATTAGGATATAGTGTGCTATAAATGTACTTAGGAACACTAGTAGATGATTAGGATATAGTGTGCTATAATGTACCTGGAAACACTAGTAGATGATTAGGATATAGTGTGCTATAATGTACCTAGGAACACTAGTAGATGATTAGGATATAGTGTGCTATAATGTACCTGGAAACACTAGTAGATTATTATGAAAACACCTGTTGGATCATATTGTGAAGACTGGTTATTTATTACAGGAAACATTGAATGCATGGACTGCACTCAATGTAGCATGATTTCTTTATTGACAGGTTGTGGGTGTGAACACAAACATAAGCTTCCTCATGTCCTTGGCATCACACCCTTTGTTCCAAATGGGTGATGTTAGCACAGAATTTATAGCCCAGCATCAGTCAGCATTATTTCCACAGCGTATTTTATCTCTGTCTGCACTCTCACATGCTGCTCTTGCACTTACTCTCAGACACAGGGCTAAAGTTGGCCTGGATTCTACAAAAAATAAAGGTATTTATTTACATATAATTTTGTTTGCTTAATATTTAATGTTGCAAAGTCTTTTTTTTCCTTTCAATTATTTCATTTGTCACTTATTAATGAATAGGAAGATTGGGGACAATCAAAGGCTAAGGAAAGCAAACCTGAATAAAATGCTGGCTGAAATCGGATGTACTGGGCCACTGGCGCAGAACACAGTGCAATGTTTTAACAAGTAATCAATCAGACTGGATCTAACAGACTCTAATTATGATAGAAACTACTGCTGACCGGAAAGGCTTCAAGAAACAGCTGAATATAATACACTGGAATACGGAGGGCATATACCACAAAAAACAAGCTCTAACAATCAGACTAGCAGAGGAGGAGATAGACGTTGCCTGCATCCAAGAAACTCATCTTAATCCTCAGCACAGATTTATAATCAGGGGCTACCAAACATTTAGACAAGACAGGGAAGGTCACAAGGGTGGAATTCTTATACTTATTAAAAATTCCATCCCAGCAAAACTGATAGATGTCACAAACGGAGAGGCAGAGATCATTGGTACAGACCTATGCATTAACTCTGCTAGTATAAGGCTATTTAATATATACTGTCCAAATGGCAAATTACTGAAGTTGGAGTCAATGGACAACTTCCACTCCCGACCTAGCATTTGCAACTGGAGACAATCTATCAAAATAACCAGAAAAGTACTGAACCAACTTGGAGATAGTGACCATAGACCGGTCAAACTTTCAGTGGCTCTTGCTCACAAACAGGAGTTGCAAATACCTCTTCCCCGCTGGAACTATAAGAGAGCAGATTGGGCAAAGTTTGCAAAGCTCACTGATGCATATACTGCGTCTATCAACACCCACGAAAAGAAGGTCAATAATATGATAGAGGAGTCAACAAAGGCAATCCTGAGAGCTGCTAAAGAATCAATTCCTAGAGGAGCAAGAAGAAACTACAAGCCATACTGGAACAAGGAAATACAAAGACTAGAAGAGGAACTGAACTCTGCCAGAGAACTAGCTTAAAAATCACATAGGACAGAGAGCAACATTGCCTACAAAGCAGCTTCAGCCAAATACAGATGTGAGGTCATGATGTCAACAAGACAGAGCTGGATAGACAAAACAGAGGGCCTTAATCTAGACAAAAATGGTCATAAACTATGGAAACTTACGAAAGCTCTGAGCAACGAAAACAACTGCCGACCTCCAATATCATCAGCACACAATCAGAACATCCTCACAGGCAAAAGGGCAGCAAATCTACTGATAGAGACTTACAAAAACATTAGTAGAATAAACATTCCAACAGAAAGCTGCAAGACGGGAAAACCAAGATGCAAAAAACATGCCTTTAGCACCAGAAGAGCATCAGACGACCATCTTTACCCCAACTGAATTAGATGTTGCCCTCAAAGGATTGAAGCTCAAAAGTTTCCCTGGTAAAGATGGAATCTCCAACGAAATGCTCCTAATCTGGGACAGAAAGCCAAGAGACAGCTTCTAAGGATAATAAATGCTAGCTGGAAGAGAGGTCATGTTCTGGCAATCTGGAAAGAAGCTATTATGGTGCCCATCCTCAAGTATGGAAAAGACCCACTAGACCCAAGTAGCTATAGACCAATTAGCCTACTGAGCTGCCTGAGTAAACTCATGGAAAGGCTGGTTAACAGAAGACTTATGTGTCATTTGAAGACAAAACAACAAATCGTACCACAACAAAGTGGCTTCCGTCAGCACAGATCAACTGAAAACCTGGTCACCTACATTGCACAGGAAATAGAGGATGTTCTACAAGAAAAGAAACACACACTGGCAGTGTGGGTCGACATGGAGAAGGCTTTTGATAGGTTATGGCGAGAGGGATTAAAGAACAAGCTTTTTAGACTTGGCATCCAGGGTTGTTTATTCAATTGGGTCTCTCAATACCTTCAGGATAGAACGGCCAGAGTGCAAGTTCAAGGTCAACTAAGTAAGAAGGTCTCTATCGAGCAAGGTGTCCCACAAGGCGGAGTCTTGTCCCCAACACTCTTTTTAATTTTCATAAATGACATCGTAATGGACATTCCACCCAGAATACACTCAGCAATATATGCAGATGATCTGGCGTTTCACAAGGAAAGTATGTCGGTGGCTGGACCCAGGATGCAAGATGCCCTAGGTAAACTTGAAAAATGGACGAACACCTGGTTCTTACCAATCAATGAAAAAAAATCTACATATACAATCTTCAGCCTATCAAGAAACACACTCTCTGCAAACTTGAAGATAAAAGACCATACACTCCCTATTGACCAAAACCCAATATATTTTGGCATCACCATGAATCGCAGAATGACTTGGAAAAATCAGATAGACAGAGCTAGGAAAAAAACCAGAAAACAAACAAATATTATGAAGAAATTGGCAGGAACGGACTGGGGGGCAGACAGCAATATTTTGAAAAGTCTATACGTAGGAAGAATCAGACCTGTTCTAGAGTATGGAGTCACAGCCTGGGCTATGGCTTCCAAATCACACCTTAGCAAAATTAACAGAACACAGAACCAATCTCCCCGTATCATCACTGGTGCTATGAAATCTACACCTATCATGACTCTAGAAACAGTAACAGCTTTACAACCCTTAGATGACAGACGGGTCACTAAAGTATTGCAACAAGCGGAGAAATATAGAAGGCTCCTTAGCCACCCCATGCACCAAAGAATAACTGGTTCCGGAATTGTACGACTAAAGAGGAGCAACTTCGCTGCAATTGCCAATGAACTAACTACTGGAGACCCAGTACTTTCCCAAACAATATCGAAACCCTTGGGCCCATCTGATATGTCTCCTCATGGAAAACATAAAATACCAGAACTTATGGAAAATATAACAGGAATCATGAAAAAAGGCACCCAATCAGACACAGAAAGAAAACATGTAGCAGAAAAACACATACACAATACCTACCCACAGGACTCTTGGTCCCACATATACACAGATGGCTCTGCTACAAATGCCACCAGAAATGGAGGGTGAGGTGTGTTCTTGATGCTGAATATTCAGGACGAGATCACCAAGTCAATAGCTACTGGAAAATTCTCAAACAATTTTAAAGCAGAAACTGAAGCCATCAGAGATGCTGCAACACTGGCTACTCAACACAAAATAACATGCACAATAAATTGGTGATTCTGACTGATGCACTGTCAGTACTATCAGATCTATAAAGCCCCAAGAACAATGAACTAGATGACTTGAGAACAACCCTGGACCAACTATGCAATAACTTCCAGAGAGTAGTCATTCAGTGGATACCATCATACTGTAATATACATGGGAACGAATGCACATACAAATTAGCTAAAGAGGGAGGAAGATTACCACAAGAGAACCATCCACTCTTGCAGTGGCCCATATAGTTTTGTCTGTAGTGTTGAATTTATTGGCCGATGGGTTTTCCTCAGTCTACGATATCGTATGAGTATGTGTTCAGCAGTCTAAGGCGCCAGTCCACATGTACAAATAGTTGAGGTGCTGATCTTGAATTTTGTATATTTGTGACTGTGGAGTCGATTGTGTCCTGTTCTGAGGTGTATAATGATAACTTGTTCACATCTATTCATATTATGAAAGGCATCCTGATTTGGGGCTTGTGGTCCTCTGATTGATTTGATTATCTGTTTCTTATGATGGTATGTAACTGGTGCATCTAGTTGTGTGCTTGTTGAACCTTCCTTTGCCAACTGATCTGCTTTCTCATTTCCTGGTATTCCACAGTGAGTTGGGATCCACTGCAAGGTTAACTTGTGGTGTTTGCAGAGTTCAATCACTAAGGTCTGCAGATGTGGCAATTTTTCTGGATTGTAGTGCATGGAGTGCTGATCTTGCATGTCAAAAACATTACAGGCAGTGGGCTAAAATTACGGTTTGCAGTTTTTCTATTGCCAACTTTATTGCTTGGGTTTCTGCATCGTAATTGTGACAATTACAACAGTAATTACAACAACAATTACAACGTCACAATATTTCACGACAATTATTATGACAGTAATTACAACAACAATTACAACGTCACTTTTACAATTGTAATTGTTACAACAATTACAATTACAACGTCACAATTACAACAAGCAGGGAGAAGACCTAGAGAACGCACTAGTGTCGGCTGATTTAGTGTGCTTGAATGATGGAAGGGCAACAAGAATGGCCACTCGAACAGGGGACTCTGATAGTGCCATAGACCTGGCACTGGTGTCTTCCACCTTCGCACAGGTTTGCAGGTGGAATGCACTGGGGTTCCACGGAAGTGATCACTATCCATGTGTCCTCCTATTTGAGAAAGGCGGAAATAAAAGCCAGAGAAGAAAGCTCCACACATTCAACTACGAGAAAACAGACCAGGACGTCATTAGCAAAATCAGACATAGGAAACAGAGCGCCCCTCGTAGGAGGAAGGAGAGATGGACGCAGCCACCCTGGTGGAATGTAGATGTCGAGGAAGCTTGGCGGAGCAAGAGACAAACGGTCAAGACATGGCAGAAAGCCAGAAGGTATGGTAGAACAAAACCTGAGCTCTTGAAGCGTCTGAAAGTAGAGGTCGACCAAAAAATGATGCACTTTAAACTATGCGCTAAGCAGGCTAAGGATGCCAAATGGGATGACTTCTGTAAAAAAGTGTGCTCAGAAAAATCGCTCGCCACATTCTGGCGCCTTCATCAGTGCATGAATGGCACACCACGACACAGAGGTATACCAGACTTTCAGAGCACAGGCCGGATATGGCACAAATCTGATGAGAGCAAAGGGAAGGCCCTGCTTGCCCGCTACATTGAGCAGACGGACCAAAGAAATGAGGCTGTAAGAATGAGGATACGGGGATCTTTGTCAAATTTGTGTAAGGATGTAGGGCTGGAAGAAGATCTCACAATCACAACCGATACCATTCGCACGACACTTAAAAGGTCACACAACACTGCTCCTGGTCCAGATGGTGTTCGGTATGATGACATAGGCGATTTAGCTGATGACGACTTGACAAAACTGGCCAATGAGTTTAATGCCAGTATTCGGAGTGGCCAGATTAAGGAGGAGTGGCTACACAGCTACTTACTACCGCTACCGAAGCCCAACAAGGACCATTCTCAGATCAGTGCCTACAGAATCATCACAATGCAGAACACTGCGGGCAAGCTGCTGGAGAAAATAGTTGCCCGTGTCCTCACCTGTCGCCTTGAACAGAAACGCATATTCCCATCCACACTCGGAGGTTATAGATATAACAAAGAGACATGGCTCAATGCGGCAGTATTTGCCTATGACGTCTTCGAAGGCTTCCACAGACGAGAGGAGACATGTGCTGCTGCTATAGATCTGGAGGATGCATACAACAGGGTACCATTTGAATATCTCATGCATATGCTTCTCAAACTGGCGGTGAACCCCTTCCTCATTAGATGGATCGCCGCGGCACTGTTTCAGAGGAAGGTGATACTCAGATGTGGAAGTTGGTCTTCCGAGCCAACATCCATTTGTCCAGGGCTGCCACAAGGCTCACCATTGTCACCAGTTCTATTTAACGTGTACACAATAACGATCATGGAACAACAGCTGGTTGGGAGGGGAAGAACTATGACTTTTGCTGATGATATTCTGGTATATCGACAGGGAAGAGACAGACGGGGAATCGCCTCCACAATGCAAGACGAACTCGATCACATTTCTTCCTGGTGTTGGGTGTCAGGTGCCTTGGTTAATCCTAATAAAGCATCAGTTTCATGGTTCTCCCTTAACAATCATATCATTAATATGACCACACCGGTAGTACGAATGGGAGCTGATGACCAGGGACAAGTTGATGACATACCTGGAGTTAAGTTTGATCGCAGCCTGTGTTTTCGGGACCACGTCGACCATGTTATAACAAAATCCCGCAAAGGATTAGCCGCCTTGAAGGTCATGGCAGCTGCCAACATCGAGCAGAGGCTACTTACTCTTCTGTTCCAGGGATTAGTCCTCGCACCAATCGAGTATGCCCTGGCCATTCTTACTGTCAGTACGACTCAAATTGATAGGCTGGAGAAAATACAAAATGAAGCTATGCGCATTATCCTGGGATGTACGAGGGACACTCCCTGTGTAGCAATGAGGTATCTTCTTGACTTTCCAACCATGGATGACAGAATCAAGATCTGGAGAGCACGAGCATACCTGAAGATTAGTACAGATACAGAGCATCCATTGCATCACGTGCTCAACACAGAGAAAGGTGCCAGGCTAAAAAGAGGCAAATCATGGGTGGGCCGGGCAGAAGATGTCATCAAACAGGTCTGTGGGCTTACCAATATCAGCGTTGGTGAGGAGTGGATACCGGTGCCTACGTCATTCAAGGGACTTTCTCATGTATTGTCACACTCGACAGGAAAAGTAGGGAACAGAACCCGGTCGTGGTTAATGCTGAGGTCAAAGGTCTCATCTGCGATAATACCGATGAGGAAGATGCAGTCATCTATACAGACGGATCTGTAAGACGACACGAAAGAAGTGCATGGGCATTTACAGCACGCTCGGCAGGCAGAATAGCCAAGGAAGACAGTGGTGCATACGCCATGACCACAAGTAGCATGACAATGGAGGTGATGGCAGTGACCAAGGCATTCAAATGGTTAGAGTCACAAGACTACATCCACGCATGTATACTGAGTGATTCGATGAGCATGATAAAAAAAGTGGAGGCGGGCTTTGTACGCATGCAATGGGTAGAGTCGTTGCAGAAATCCAAAATACGTAAGGTCACCTTTGTCTATGTCCCTGGACATGCGGGAGTACGGGGAAATGAGAGAGCGGACAGGTTGGCTAGCTGCACTGTCGTTGAGGACGGGCAACCGATGGATCGGGCGGACATCATCAATGCCCTTCGAGATGTGGGAAGAGCACAGGACTTCGACAAACACAGATCAACGTCACTTCTTCGGATGATGGAAATGGGAGTTAAGATGGGCACGGTCAGAAATGAGACACTTGGTGGCCGTGTAAGAAGACTTATCAACCAACATAGAACTGGAGTCGTCAGTCGCTGGACACTGAGGGAATTGCTGAGGAGGGGATCTGAGCACCTATGGACATGTTCGGAGTGCAATGATGATGACCCGCAAATAACTCAATAACTCAATTGTGACAATATTTCCCTGTTGCTATTTTATTCATATCCCTAGTGTTATTTGGGTACTCTATGTATGCTCCTGCTCCCCCATTATTTACTGCATTCTGTACTGATCCATCTGTGTACACACAAACCCATAGATCTTGTGAGTACTCTTCATCCAGGAAACTGAGTGTGATTGTTTTACACTGTAGACTATTCTGTTCCTCCTTGTCAAGTATTCCTTTCACTTCTGTCTGTATTTGTATTGTCAGTCCAGATTCCTCTGTCCAAGGGGTCTGTTCTGATATGGGCAGTAGTGGACTGACAACTTTGCATGTCTGGTGTTTGTCTACATATTTGTTTGGGTTGGTGGATGAAACTGCTTCTCTTGAGCCGTCCCAATACAAGATTTTGGAATCGGTCCTTCATTGGATGTCTTAGCATGTATGAAAATTGTTCTGCCTGTATCAGCATGTTTTTGTCCCTTCATTCTCTCAGTGCTGGTATCCTCCACAATTTCTCCATCTCCATTAATGGTGTTGATTTCATTGCTCCTGTGATGACCCTAAGTGCCTGGTTTTGTACTTTATCCAGCTCTTACAGTGTGGTGTTTGATGCTGAGCAACATGCAGATGATCCATATTCTAGATGTGGGCGTATACTCTGTTGGTAATCTTAACTGAGTATTTTTCCACTCGCACACCACGTGGTTCCACACAGCTTTCTTAGAATAGCCAATTTCCTCCTTGC
Organism: Megaustenia siamemsis; assembly: GCA_032433765.1. Lineage (NCBI taxonomy): Eukaryota > Metazoa > Mollusca > Gastropoda > Stylommatophora > Ariophantidae > Megaustenia > Megaustenia siamemsis. The sequence continues at coordinate 75,682,768 of JAVIAB010000008.1, forward strand.
TTTTTGGGTTGCCTTATTTATCTGCTGTTTCCAAGATAGTTTGTTATCAAATGTAACTCCAAGATATGTAGGTTGTATGTCTTCTTTCACAGGCTCATTGTTTATGTAGATGGGTCCTGCTTTTTGTTTTGGGAGAGTGAAAAGTGTAGTACTGCATTTGTCTGTATTGATGCTGATACGCTGTCTATTTGTCAGTGAGTTCAGTGCATTCATAGCTCTTTGCAACAATTTGGAGGCCACTGTTGCATACTCCTCTGTGCACCACATAACCAAGTCATCTGCATACATTGCCACTTTGATACTATGGGGTAGTTCAGTAAGTAGGTCATTGATGTAGACTAGAAAAAGTGTTGGAGATAATACCCCTCCTGGTGGGATGCCCTGGCACAGAAGGACCTTCTTACTTTTAAGACCATCCAGTTGCACTCTGGCTCTCATGTTATACAGGTATGCTTTCACACATTTGTACCTCCTGCCATTTACTCCATAATTTCTCAGTTTCTTCAAGAGCCCTTCCTTCCATACCTTATCAAATGCTTTCTTTAGGTCTATCCATGCTGCTAGTACCACTTTATTTTCTTGGAAGGCATCCTCAATTTCCTGGAAAAGATAGGTTGCCTGATCTTCAGTAAAGTAACACTGTCTAAAGCCTGCTTGCTGTGGGACAAGGAGGTTTTCACTTTCCAGGTAGCTTTGCAGTAAAATCAATTCAGAGGAAGAGGTATTTTTACAGCACTCTGAAAAAAATGACAAATAATCAACAACAGAAAAAAAAAAACAAAGAACAAAATATGGGCCGAAGCAGGATTGAACCCATACTCAGTGGCACAGCGCCTTGCCACGAAAAGCCAAACGCTGGGGAACACTGCCACTCAGCTAACTAAATAATAATAAACATTCCTCTGAATTGATTCGCTGATTATCGCCTCGAAGTTTCCCTCTATAATAATATTCATTTATTATTATTTGTCTACCACTGCAGTAGTCTGAGATTGATTATATCTTCCATTGTTTTACACAAACAGCTTTTAATGTTGATTGGTCTATAGAAGGATGTCATAGAACCATCCTTTCCTGGCTGTAGAAATAGTATCATAATTGCTTCTCTCCTTGCCTGAAGCACTCTACCTGTGATCCAGCAAATATTGTAGATCTACAGTAATTTTGCTTTAGCTGCAGGTCCCAAGTTCTTAATCATTTCATTGGACACTCCATCACTGCCTGGTGACTTTTTAATTTTTAAATTGGATATCGCCAGCTCTAGCTCTCTTTGAGTATTGGTTATTTTCATGATTTCATGGATGGTCCCATCTTGTCTTGCATTTTGTTGCTTTACGCAGGTCTCTTGTCATTTTTCTAGGCTAATTTCAATATTATTGTCTTTTTGCAAAGAAGTTTGCAAAGTGATTTGCTGCCTGTTTACCTGTTAGGATGTTTCCATCTTTCTTCAGTGTAATTTTGGTATTCCTTTCTGTACTAAAATGATCTGGATATTCAGCACCATCATCAGACAGCAGCACCATCACTCAAAAGCAACAGTAAAATGAGAAAGAAGATGAAGTATTATTGAATGTAATACACATATAATGACCAGCTTGCATAAAACACAACAGAGCTTTGTCTCAAAATCTCAATTTTATCTTGATGCTTAATGGCAATATATGTGGATGAAAAGGTAAATTAAATAGCAAATTGTACAGCAACTGTTCAATTGGTTAATTTGAGACGAAAAATACTTTTATTTTTATTTTTATATCTTTCATACTTAATTGAATACACCAATGCAGAGAGAAAAATCACAGAAGTCAGGGGTAACAAGGTGGATATGTAAAATAATGAGATACGAAATGCTAAGAAGACAGCTGGTTGAGGGAATTCTCCTTCATCTGCTTTTACCAGACAACTATTCTTTTTTGTTACAAGGACATTAAATGATTGTAGATGTAACGTGCCATAGTTTACAGCAAGTTGCCATTTCTTCTCCTTTCAACACATCTGACTTCAGCATATTTTTTTTTAAATTGTCCTTCCCGTTTCAATCCCTGCTTTATAAGTTAATCTGCTTCCAGGTGCAATGCTGGGAGGTGGATTAGTATCTTAATCAGCTCTAGTCCACAGATTCTGAAGCAAGATTTGCTGATGACTGTTTGCTCATGTGCTGTCAGGCATCTTGGCCATGATTGAGGGAATTATCAGTGCTACTATAAATGACAGGAAGTTTATGTTTCAATTATAGGAACATTACAATTTTACTACATGATTGCTCTATCTTTGACCAGTGAAAACTGATGCATTGCCCAGAAACTCAAAATTACAATCAAAGCTTGTATGGAGCTCCAGACAACAATCATATTTATCATAATTACTTGTCTTATGGTGTAAACACCAAAATGTGAACACAAAAAAAACAAGAAAATTATTATTTGTCTTATGTGGAAAGGACTATAATAAACTAGCAGATATAGAAAGTCTGCTTATATCATGGAGTAACAATCAGATATTTGTCAAGTCTGTCTCATCATCTATCTATCTATCTATTGACCTTTTCATCCATAGCCGGCCCATAGGGCGTAGACCAAGATCTCTTATCTGAATTTTTGTTCTAGCAGTTTTCAATTCTTTTAAAAATATTTTATCAAATCTCGCCATTTGTCTCTGTTCTGTGCAAGCAGCTCTATCTCATTGAGGGAGCCGAATCCTGCTGCTCTTGCCTCTCTCATCAATGTTCTTCTCAGTGCTTCTCTGGGTCTTCCTCTTTTCCTCTTACCTGTTGTTTCCCATATGAGGGCTTGCTTTGCTATTCGGTTATTATCTCTTCTCATCACATGTCCAACATATGACCATCGTCTTTTCTTTATTACTGAAAATATTAGTGGTTGATTGGCGATTTCTCTAATTTCCTCGTTTGTTTTGAATTCGTTCCACGCTATACCAAGTATTTTCCTTAGACATTTATTTTCGAATGCGTTCAACTTTGTTTCTATATCTCTTGTTGTTTTCCAGCTTTCACACACATACGTAAGGGTTAATAGTACATTTGATTTAAATAGTCTAAGTTTTGTGTTTGTGCTGATGAGTTATGATTTCCACAACTTTTCAAGGCTTCTGAAAGACATTGCTGCTTTAGCTATTCTGATTCTAATTTCTTTGTTTGTATCCCCTTCTCGATCAATGTGACTTCCAAGATAGGTAAAGTGATCGATCTCTTCTACTGGTTTGTTTTCCATGTATATTTTGTCGTCTGTTGGAATTAAACTTTTCATGACTTTAGTCTTTTCATGATTGATCTCAAGCCCAATTTTGCTGGCTATTGATGATAGTTCATTTGTGTTTTCCTGCATCATTTTTATCTGGTTGCTGATGAGAACTATGTCATCAGCAAAGTTGAGGTCCTCCAAATGGTCTCCTTGTATCCATTCGATACCTTTATTACCAGTGCAGCATTTCTTCATTATGAAGTCCATAACAATTCCAAATAACAAGGGCAATAAAATACATCCTTGTTTAACCCCAGTTTCTATTGGGAAACATTCGCTCAGTCCTTCCTCTGTTCGAACTGCACATGTGTAACCATCATACATGTCTTTGATAATATTTATAATTTTAGATGGTAAGCCATATTGCTTCAGAATTTTCCACAAAGAATCTCTATGAATACTGTTGAATGCTGTTATGAAGTCGATGAAGTTAAGTACAAAAGGTTTTTGCTTTTCAATATTTTCCTCCAATATAAGTCGTTGAGTGAAAATGTGGTCAAGGCAGCTTCTCCCTTTTCTAAACCCTGCCTGTTCTTCACGCATTACTGTATCTGTTGAATCCTTTATTCTATTTAGTATGATTTTGCAGAATAACTTTGAGGCAACTGACAAAAGTGTCACGCCTCTCCAGTTGTTACAATCTCTAAGATTGCCCTTTTTTGGAATCTTAACAATGATTCCTTTTTGCCATTTATGAGGCGTCTTCTCTGTTTTCCAAATGATGTTGAACATTTTCTGGAGATGTATTAAATTATGGCTATCAATTGCCTTGAGGATCTCAGCTGTTAACTTATCCTCTCCAGCAGCCTTGTTATTGGTCATATTTAAGGTGGTTTCTGTTTCGCTCAAGGTGAAGTCATCTAAATTTACATCTAATTCTGCTGCTGGTGTTTCAGCTTCAAAATCTATTAAACTGTGGGGTAGTGGACGGTTAAGAATTTCTTTGAAGTGTTCCGCCCAACGGGCTTTTATGTCTGCGCTTGTTGTTAGCATTAATCCATATTTGTCTGGAATTGGTGTTCCACTTTATGTATAGGCATTTGTTAGCATCTTTTGTACAGTATAAAGAGTTCTGCTGTCTCCTGTAATTGCAGCTGTCTCTGCTTTCTCTGCCAAATTGTCTACATAAGCTCTTGTATCTCTTCTTGCTAAACTTTTCACTTTCTTGTCTAATTCTTTGTATGCTGCTTTTGCCAGGACCTTTCCAAGATCTGTCTTTACATTAGTCATGACTCTCTTCGCTTTTCTTCTTTCTTTGATGTATTTCCATGTGGTGTCTGAAATCCAAGCTCGTTATTCCATTTTCTTCAGTCCGGCACTTGCTTCTGCTGCTGTCATTAGTATTTTGCTCTGTGAGTCCCACATTTAATTGATATCCAAGTCTATTTCACCGAGTGCTGTATAACAATTACTTAGCTCTATGTTAAACTTTTCCTTTATGGCTTCATCTTTCAGTTTATGAATATCAATTTTATGTGTAATTGACCTCTTCTGTTGGCTTCTAAATTTTAATCTTATTTTCCCAATACACAAGTTGTGGTCACTATTAACATCAGCACCTCTGTATGCTCTTACATCTATTAATGATGATCTGAATTGTTGTTTAATACATAGGTGGTCAATTTGATTTGAGGTTCTATCATCAGGAGATATCCATGTTGTCTCATCACACATCTTCAATTTTCTCTTTTTCCGATATAAACTCAAATATACAATCCAAACATAAATTACTTATTGTTAGCTCCCATTCTTATTTAAAAACATAATAGACTAATGAAGTAATAGACCTGGTTCACAAAAGTTTTACCTGGACTTACCTTGGTGTACGAGAACCATCATGAAAAGTGGTCAACATTAACATCAAGGTATGCATTACCTTTCAATGTGCCCCATAGGAAGAAATCTGATGTGATAAGGTTGGAAGACCTTGATGGCAAAAGTCCATTAGAAATGACATGATCTTCAAAGAAGGAAACAATTTCAGTCAATGCTGATATAGGAGGTGTGGTAGGTGGCACCACCCTGATGAAAATAGAGTTCCTCATCCACCAGCTGATTCATAAACTCATGAAATAATGCCTCTATTGTTCAAATATAAATGCAAGATGAAGTCTCATGAACACTGAAAACTGTGTTATGTTGTAGGAGATAATGAAATTTAACAAGGAATTAAATAGAGTAATCAACCACAATAATAGAGGAAGCATGGAAACAGTTTAAAGAAGGTCTAATAAAGTCAATATAAGAGAAATGCGGTCTGAAAAATATAGGAAAGAGAAGAAAGAAACTTACAAGATGGTGGAATGAAGTAGTAAAATCAGCAGTGAAACACAAGAAAGAAAAGTATAAAACGTGGCAGAAGACAAAAACAACAGAAGACTACAATCACTATAGACAAGCTAGAAATTATAGCAAAAAGATCGTAGAGCAAACAAAGGCAGACTCTTTGAAGGCATTTGGTGAAGAATTAGCAAAAATGTGTAGAGAAGAACCAAGAGAATTTTTCAAAAGTGTAAAAGTAATGAGAGTAAGAAATAATGATTAAAACCCAACCACTATAATAAACGGGTGTCTGGTTAGCGCAATCGATAGGCGGTTGGCTTACCACGGCAACAGCCGGGGTTCGTACCCTGGCGAGGACACCTGGGTTTTACTAATTCCCTAAAAATTAGTGGGAGCCGCGATAGCGGCTAGTGTGGTTAGTGAACTGGACTACTACGGACAAGGGGTAGGGTTCGATCCCAACCGACGGCTCCGGGTTCACCCAGCCTTAAATGGGTACCGGATTTTTTCTGGGAAAGTAAAAGCAGCACGGGCGTAATACCGACCACATTACCCAAAAAATCATGTGCTGAAGGTCTGTAAAATATAGGGTCACTAACACCATATTTCCCTATACGCCACTTGGCGTGACGGGGGGTACTTTTACTATAATAAACGACAAGAACGGTAGATCAATCAGCAGCAGAAAAAACTTAATAATCAGATGGAGAGAATACTTTAAGGAACTATTAAATCAGGGAAATACAAACAGAAATACAGAGTTTAAACATAGGCAGTATGATGAACAGGAACCGAATATATGTAAAGCAGAAGTAGAATAGGCATTGAAACAGAATAAAAAGAACAAAGCAGCTTGTATAGATGGAAAAACAACAGAAATGCTACTAGTCTGTAAGGAAACAGCTATCATTATCATCAAGTACGGGCCTGCTGGTGTAGGTGATCATGTCTCTCCACAATTTTCGATCTCGACAGTTATTTATCATTTCTGTTGTTGACTTTCTGCCAAGCCATTCTCTTAAGCTGTCTGGTATCTTTTCTCTTTGCTTCCCTCTATCTCTTTGTCCATAAATTTTTCCAGTTGTTACAATATATTCCAGCTGTTCCCTTCTCGTTTACATGGCCAAAAAATGATGATTGTTTCTTCCTAATATTGGAAATTAGCTCTCTTTTTGCTTTGACCTTTTTCAGAACATTTTTATTACTCTTCTTTGCTGTCCATGGTATTCTCAACATTCTTCTGTAAAGCACATTTCTACAGACTCCAGTGATTTTCTATATACGAATAGCTGAGGTATATCAACTTAAGAGGTAGAAAATTCCAACATCAACAAGCTACTCTTCGCAGATGACCCATGCCTAATATATGAGGATGAAAACCTGCTACAACAGCATATAACATCTCTAGATAAAAGTTGCACAAACTACAGTATGAAAATTAACACAGCAAAAACAGAGGCTATGAGAATAAGCAAATTAAGACACCCATTAAACATCAAGATCAGAGATAAAGAAATAAAACAAGTAGAGGAATTCAAGTATTTGGGCACAATGTTCACAGAAGATGGAAAACTAGACAGAGAAATTGACATGAGAATACAAAAAGCAAATACTGTCACATACCAGCTTTCACCATTGCTAAGACATCCAAACATTGCTATGCCATCTAAACAACAAATGATAAATAGCATTTTCATGCTAACTTTGTTCTTTGAAAGTCAAACATGGCCCTTTCCAAATCACATTTAAGAAAGATCAAAATATGTGAGATGCAATGCTTGAGAAAAGTAACAAACAACACAAGAAGAGATAGAATACCAAATGAAACCATAAGAAAAATGGTAGGAACAAAACCAAGAATATATAGAGCAACAACAACTTAAATGGTTTGGCCACCTGGTCAGAATGAATCCTCACCAATCACCATCAAGGGCGTTCTTCTCAAGAATGCATGGAAAAAGATCAAGAGGAAGACCCAGAAGAAGATGGATAGATGCAGTGACAGAGACATGTAACAACTAAGGAAAATCACTAATTCAGACAGTTCGAGCAGCTCAAGAATGACAAATGATATGACAAATGACACCTTTTATGTATCAGTGAAAAGAGAAAAGAAGAAGAAGAACCAAAATAAGGGGAATTAAATCTGGGAAAGGATACAAAGTCCATACGTGAATTTACTCCTACTCACAAGATTTTTGAGAATTAGAAAAGAATTATGATAGATCATATGATTTAAGGTTAGGCAGGAAAAAATTCAAGAGCAAAAAGGTACAACACATTTTGAACATTCACTTGGATCCATAGCTTCCACCTGAAAGGTTGTATTAGATTGTTGGCCTGGGAAAGAGATGTTTCTTCCTGGAATAATAGTAAGAATAGATTAGGAAGAAGGCCAGACATAGAATTTGAGTGATTGTCAATAAAATATAGAATAGAATATATTTATAAAGAATTTTTCCACAAGGACTTGTGTGTATATTAGAGGAAGTAGACTTCCAAACAAGATGTTATCACGACTAAAAGAGTTGTTAGATAGAATGTGACTGTTACCATCATAGAGGTTAGTAACCAAGATTTCCATGTTATATGTTCTTGTCATTAAACAGGGACAGTTATTGAGTTATTTGCGGGTCATCATCATTGCACTCCGAACATGTCCATAGGTGCTCAGATCCCCTCATCAGCAATTCCCTCAGTGTCCAGTGACTGACGACTCCAGTTCTATGTTGGTTGATAAGTCATCTTACACGGCCACTAAGTTTCTCATTTCTAGTTGTGCCCATCTTGACTCCCATTTCTATCATCTGAAGAAGTGACGTTGATCTGTGTTCGTCGAAGTCATGTGCTCTTCCTACATCTCGGAGGGCTTTGATGATGTCCGCCCGATCCATCGGTTGCCCGTCCTCAACGACAGCGCAGCTAGCCAACCTGTACGTTCTTTCATTTCCCCGCACTCCCGCATGTCCAGGGATATAGACAAAGGTGACCTTACGTATTTTGGATTTCTGCAACGACTCTACCCATTGCATGCGTACAGAGCCCGCCTCCACTTTTTTTATCATGCTCATCAAATCACTCAGTATACATGCGTGGGTGTAGTCCTATGACTCTAACCAGATGATTGCCTTGGTCACTGCCACCGCCTCCATTGTCATGCTACTCGTGGTCATGACGTATGCACTAATGTCTTCCTTGACTATTCTGCCTGCCGAGCGTGCTGTAAATGCCCTTGCACTGCTTTGGTGTCGTCTTACAGATTCGTATGTATAGATGACTGCATCTTTCTCATCGGTGTTATCGCAGATGAGACCGTTGACCTCAGCATTAACCACGACCGGGTTCTGTTCCCTACTTTTCCTGTCGAGTGTGACAATATACGAGAAAATCCCCTTGAATTACGTAGGCACCGGTATCCACTCCTCACCAACGCTGATATTGGTAAGCCCACAGACCTGTTTGATGACATCTTCTGCTTGGCCCATCCATGATTTGCCTCTTTTTAGCCTGGCACCTTTCTCTGTGTTGAGCACGTGATGCAATGGATGCTCTGTATCTGTACTAATCTTCAGGTATGCTCGTGCTCTCCAGATCTTGATTCTGTTATCCATGGTTGGAAAGTCAAGAAGATACCTCATTGCTACACAGGGAGTGTCCCTCGTACATCCCAGGATAATGCGCATGGCTTCATTTTGTATTTTCTCCAGCCTATCAATTTGAGTCGTACTGACAGTAAGAATTGCCAGGGCATACTCGATTGGTGCGAGGACTAATCCCTGGAACAGAAGAGTAAGTAGCCTCTGCTCGATGTTGGCGGCTGCCATGACCTTCAAGGCGGCTAATCCTTTGCGGGATTTTGTTATCACATGGTTGACGTGGTCCCGAAAACACAGGCTGCGATCAAACTTAACTCCAGGTATGTCATCAACTTGTCCCTGGTCATCAGCTCCCATTCGTACTACCGGTGTGGTCATATTAATGATATGATTGTTAAGGGAGAACCATGAAACTGATGCTTTATTAGGATTAACCAAGGCACCTGACACCCCACACCAGGAAGAAATGTGATCGAGTTCGTCTTGCATTGTGGAGGCGATTCCCCGTCTGTCTCTTCCCTGTCGATATACCAGAATATCATCAGCAAAAGTCATAGTTCTTCCCCTCCCATCCAGCTGTTGTTCCGTGATCGTTATTGTGTACACGTTAAATAGAACTGGTGACAATGGTGAGCCTTGTGGCAGCCCTGGACAAATGGATGTTGGCTCGGAAGACCAACTTCCACATCTGAGTATCACCTTCCTCTGAAACAGTGCCGCGGCCATCCATCTAATGAGGAAGGGGTGCACCGCCAGTTTGAGGAGCATATGCATGAGATATTCAAATGGTACCCTGTTGTATGCATCCTCCAGATCTATAGCAGCAGCACATGTCTCCTCTCGTCTGTGGAAGCCTTTGAAGACGTCATAGGCAAAGACTGCCGCATTGAGCCATGTCTCTTTGTTATATCTATAACCTCCGAGTGTGGATGGGAATACACGTTTCTGTTCAAGGTGACAGGTGAGGACACGGGCAACTATTTTATCCAGCAGCTTGCCCGCAGTGTTCTGCATTGTGTTGATTCTGTAGGCACTGATCTGAGAATGGTCCTTATTTGGCTTTGGTAGCGGTAGTAAGTAGCTGTGTAGCCACTCCTCCTTAATCTGGCCACTCTGAATACTGGTATTAAACTCATTGGCCAGTTTTGTCAAGTCGTCATCAGCTAACTCGCCTATGTCATTGTACCAAACACCATCTGGACCAGGAGCAGTGTTGTGTGACCTTTTAAGTGTCGTGCGAATGGTATCGGTTGTGATTGTGAGATCTTTCTCCAGCCCTACATCCTTACACAATTTTGACAGCGGTCCCCGTATCCTCATTCTTACAGCCTCATTTCTTTGGTCCGTCTGCTCAATGTAGCGGGCAAGCAGGGCCTTCCCTTTGCTCTTATCAGATTTGTGCCATATCCGGCCTGTGCTCTGAAAGTCTGGTATGCCTCTGTGTCGTGTTGTGCCATTCATGCACTGATGAAGACGCCAGAATGTGACGAGCGATTTTTCTTAACTTTTTTACAGAAGTCATCCCATTTGGCATCCTTAGCCTGCTTAGCGCATAGTCTAAAGTGCATCATTTTTTGGTCGACCTCTACTTTCAGACGCTTCAAGAGCTCAGGTTGTGTTCTTCCGTTCCTTTTGGCTTTCTGCCATGTCTTGACCGTTTGTCTCTTGCTCCGCCAAGCTACCTCAACATCTACATTCCACCAGGGTGGCTGCGTCCATCTCTCCTGCCTCCTACAAGGGGCGCTCTGTTTCCTATGTCTGATTTTGCTAATGACGTCCTGGTCTGTTTTCTCGTAGTTGAATGTGTGGAGCTTTCTTTTCTGGCTTCTATTTCTGCTTTTCTCAATTAGGAGGACACATGGATAGTGATCACTTCCGTGGAACCCCTGTGCACTCCACCTGCAAACCGGTGCGAAGTTGGAACACACCAGCGCCAGGTCTATGACATTATCAGAGTCCCCTGTTCGAGTGGCCATTCTTGTTGCCCTTCCATCATTCAAGCACACTAAATCAGCCGACACCAGTGCATTCTCTAGGTCTTCTCCCTGCTTGTTGGTTATGACGTTACCCCACTGGTTTCCTCTAGCATTAAAGTCTCCGCAGAAAATGACATTCTCTTCATCGAACTCGAAGAGATTCTGCCATTGTTGTGTGTTCACCTTCCCTTTACAGGCATACACATTAACAATCACGAAATGAACTGGGGTCTGCACCCTAACCGCATGTACCTGCAATTCTGCATTGTCCCACGCAGACATATCAACCTCAGCTGCCACCATATTGTTGCGCACAAGGATGGCCTGCCCAAGGTGTCGTCTATTGTAAAAACAATGAAAGCCAGGACTACTTACTGTCCTGTCACCAAGAAGAGTTTCTTGCAAAACCATTATATCGCGCCACACAGTAGCTTATCAAGAATGAGCCGTCGTTGATTAATGGACCCATAATTCCAATAAGTAATGCGCACTTACTTTAGGCCTAGCCTCTCACACTTTGACAGTTTAATGCCACCTCGCTTGCCCCGTCGTGTTTCTCTTCTTCGATGATGTCGTTTGGGCTGCATCTGAATACTTACACTTACTGTTGTCATAGATGAACGTCGATGCTTTGGATGGTCTAGACTCACGTGCACTTACACAGTCGCACGGTCCAGAACCCGTTTCCACGTTATAAACTGGCCAACTCCAGTAATTGGCTCAACAGCACGCGGATACACTGTGAGCCTTCCACAAATCAAATGAATTACGCGTCCTTGACGACAGACCGGCGTAAACAAACCTCCATTTTTGACGCGTTCAATAGTGCAATCAACAAGGATGTGTATAAGTGATGAAATAAGGAAATTGTAACAAAATGCAATGAATCAAAAGAAGCAAAGTGATTTGCATCAAATAGAAAGCGCGTACAATCACATGATCCCTTAAAATATCAATAAAAACAAACAAATAAACAGAAAAGTTCACTGGAAATCAGCACTTATATGTGAGTCTTCGGAAGAAGCAAGCTAACAGGGCGCCATATTCCCCGGAAGTCTACAGGGACAGTGTTGTATCCAACCAGTTGCCATTTACTGTTGCTATATGTGCTTCATTTTGTTAACTGCTACTTAGTTAGCTTGAAGTAATGAATGTGAGAGTCTATGACCGGGCAGGTCGATAATCAAGTGAAGATATGAAACTATGAAGGAGAGTCCTGTTAAGCCTCTCAAAGTTACAATTCAATCAACTGACTGAGCTCCAAGTATTCAAGATAATCCATGTGAGAGAGTGAGCATGTCTAAATGTCAGCATTATTGAGAATCGTCAGTTATTTGACTATTTATCATTGATTTCCATGATAGGAGATGGTTCTAATATTAATAGATTGACAGTAATAAAGAGATGAAGCTATGAACACTGTTCAGAATATATCTAAGTATATATAATTAAGACAACTTCCTGAGTGCTGCATTCAAGGCACTCCTGTTACTTAAAGCGGGAAAATCTACAGACTGCATCAGTTGGAAACTAAAATAAGTCAAGATCACCTCAATTGGTCAATTACATGTGCAAGTTTTTATAATGGCCTGTTCAACATTGTCTTTATGAGATAGAGAACCCTGCCCTGAATTGACAGTTAGCACCTGAGTATTAGGAATCATCAGCATGTGTTATAGCGACCTGATCGATGGCATTACTGCCATCTTCATTAATGTTCTCGGCTGCAGTCTTTGAGAGATGTGAACCTGTCTCATTTTAGTCATTCAGTGATAGACAACTCAAGTTCTGGCTCATTTTGGGATGCGGATCAAACCCATGCGATCTTGATGCCCTGTAACCATGGTTTATGATGCCACAGCAACTGCAATAATTATATATTATTGGAAATTTCAAAAACATAGCTTACCCATCAGAATCAGGTGCCACTAAATGATAGAAATCATCTCTTGACTTTCACATTGTGTGCTCTGAAAACTACTAAAAGCTGGCCAGTGAAAGAAGAATCATTGATGCAGTATGCCTTATTTTGTTGATGATAAGCATCAGGAGTATAAAATGTATCCAAACAGCAACTTATGCTCCTTACTCCTTACTTATACAAGGGGAGTCAAGAAAGTAATGTACCACATTTTTTTTTTTCCTCACTGGAAAAAATGATGGACATAGGAAATTTTGCACGCTTTAAATTTAGAATGTTGTGTTAATGTGCACGAAATTGCATTGAATTTGAATTAATAGAAGAGAAACAAAAAAAACCATTAAAATGGCAACTAAGCAGAATTGCGGTACAAACATTATGTTATAAAATTTCTAGCTGCAGAGAAGGAAGCAGCAATAAACATTCATAATTGTTTATGTGCTGTGTATAAATGTTATGCAGTCAATAGAAGCACCATCTGTTGCTGGGCTGTGAGTGTTAAAGCTGATGAAAAGGCAATCAAGAAGTGGCATCACTTCCAGTATCATCATGAAAAAAAGAAATTCAAGACAACTCCATCTGCCAGGAAGATCATGATCACTGTCTTTTGAAACATTGAAGATGTTATTCTTGTGGATGTGATGCCAAGAGGTGAGACAATCATTTCTGAAGTTTACATTGAGAAACTAAAAATAACTAAATTGTCAGTTCCGCAGAATACGGCCTCATAAGAATCCAGCAGTGCTGTTACTTCAACACAATAATGCATGGCCTCACACAAATCTGAAAATACAGGAAGCCATCAACAAATTGGGTTGAGATGGACTTTACCATCATCCACCATATAGTCCTGGTATGGCTCTTTCTGATTTCCATCTTTTTGGTCCTCTTAAAGAGGCACTACGTGGAACAAGGTTTGACAATGATGAGAGTTTGATTCACACAGTGAGGAAATGGCTAAATGAGCAGGACAAGATTTGGTATGGCCAAGGCATGCATGCTCTTGTTTTGCGCTGGCATTAAGCTGTTAAAATTTACGGAGATTATGTGGAAAAATATCCTTGTATAGAGAACATACACAAGTAATCTTATGTATACACTTCATACATTTTGAAATAACCTTCAGCTGAGTGCTGTCCTCATCAGAACAAGCATTGTGGATGTCTCAAAATAAACTAAGAATATATGCAATGTGGGAAATGCATATCTTAAATTTGCTGGTGACATTTTGTTAAAGTCACTAATCACCTGCTTATTCATACATCTATCAATTTCTTTATTTTCCCACTATATGTATCTTCTGTATCAGGTCTATGTTTCATTAACAAACTTAGTTGCCATTTAAAAATTAGAGAAATCGCCAATCAACCACTAATATCTTCAGCAAGAAAAGACGATGGTCATATGTTGGACATGTGTTGAGAAGAGATAATAACCGAATAGCAAAGCAAGCCCTCATGTGGGAAACAACAGGTAAGAGGAAAACCCAGAGAGACACTGAGAAGAACATTGATGAGAGAGGCAAGAGCAGCAGGGATTTGCTCCCTCAATGAGATAGAGCTGCTTGCACAGAACAGAGACAAATGACGAGATTTGATAAAATATCTTTAAAAGAATTGAAATCTGCTAGAACAAAAATTCAGATAAGAGAAGGAGTATCTTGGTCTACACCCTATGGGCCAGCAACGGCTCGAAACGTCAATAGATAGATATGTATCTTGCATTCATCTTGTGACATAGTCCACATATTTTAATGTTGCTTTGTTTACTTCTATCTCAACCACACGATTTCTGTTTTCAGTTTTGTTTTTTTTTGGTCTCATACAAAACAAGAAACGTAAATATTGTTAACTCAAAACAGCAATTAATTCTTTTATAAAATTATTTCATTAAAATTAATTTGTATATTCACCAGATTGTTTTTCGCCATTTGCACAGAACTTAGGTCTTCGGGTCAACTTTTTTCCATCTTACACATTAAGTCTCATGAGTGGCAATACAGGTAAGAAACATGAAATGTTTTGAAGAAGCTCAGTATTATGAGAAGAACAAATTGAGTTAGGAAATAATTGATGAAAGCTTTGCTCTGTGTTTTGATTGATGGAAAATTTAAACCAGGGATGGCCAATTTCTTTCAAATGGCGGGCTACTTTTTTATTATTTTTTTTTTTAGCCGGCCACACACATAACAACATCAAATACAAATAAACTTGGCATTTGTTTTAAGGTAATATTTTTGTTATTTATTGGCATTATATGCTTACATAAATCATTTTGTTGCAACAGAGTTGAAAATGCCTGGTTGATTTATAAAAATGAATAAAAGTTGCTGTTTATATTGTTTAACAAACATGTTTTAGTTAGGTCATTTTAAAGTTGACATGTAACAAACCTTAATGAGAAAAATGTGGACGTTCATGTGCAGTAACAAGTTCATCAAAGTCAATGTGTAAAGATGATGTAAAGTGATTCATAATAAATCCTGTAGGTGGCCATCAGTGAGTCGGTTTCTTTGTAATGATTTAATCGCCTTCATTGTTGAAAAAGCGCATTCACATATATATGTGCTTCCGAACATAGAAGTAATTTTCAAACTGAAATCACTCAATGCGGGATATTTTTCCCGTGGCAAAAGTTTCCAAAAGTCAACTCCCTATCTCCATCCTTGATTGGAAAAAAGGGTCACTTTGGAGGTTACATAACTCCGACTGAAAAGTGTCATGTTGTTGGAAAATGTCACACTTCATAGGATTGTTAAACAATGCCAGTTCTGGTCGTATACCACTGAAGTCAGAAAATCGTTCATTGAATTGTTCCAATAGTTTGTCTAATATTAATACAGAAAATTTGAAATCAGTGTCACTGCGCTCCTCAATCAATTCGTTGTACGAAGGAAAATGAATGAAGTTTTCTTTGGCCAGGGTAAATCTAAAAACTTTTAGTTGACTTATAAATCCATCTAGGTGTCCTACCAAATCTGAGACTGTTTGGGAACGGTCTCTGTAGCTTCACGTTGAGTTCATTCATGTGCTGGGTGATATCAGTTAAAAAGGCCAATATGCTGTTAAAATGTGGATCGGACATTTTTCTGATCAGTTCTTTGTTGGTATCATGTTTCTCTAAAAACTGCTTATCTCGTTTCTCAAAGCAGAAAACTGCCTCAAACAATTCCCTCTGGTTGGCCAGCATACTTGTGTGTAGAGCACTAAATCGCCATATTCCGCCTCAACTTCTGATAGAAAATTTATAAACTGCCGGTGTGCCAAAGCCCGATTCTCGCCTTTTATTAAATTCACACGCTTTATTACAGTTTTCATAACATCCTCCATGTCTAGAATCTTGCCACACAGTGCCTCCTGGTGTATAATGCAATGTAATGCTGTGCAATGGACTCCTGCTTTCCTTAATAATCCAACTAAACCTGTTTGAGTACCACACATTGACTTAGTGCCATCTGTCACTATTGCTGAAAGTTTGTTTATGTCACCGATACCGTTAGCAACTTTCATAACTGAGTCATAAATGTCTTGACCTTTGGTCGTATTATGCAGTGAATCTAAAGCTAGTAGCTCTTCATTGATAATAAAATCTTTTGAAGCAGTTCTTATGAAAATTAAAAGTTGTGCTGTGTCTGATATGTCAGTAGATTCATCCAAAGCCAGAGAAAAGTAAGCGGAATTTGTAATGACACTCTTTAATTTACTAGATATATGAGAACTTATTTCTTCAACCCTTCTAGTGACTGTCTATTTTGATAGTGGAACGCTCTCAAAATGACTGACAATTTTTTCTTCCTCAAATACACGCGCCATGTTAATAGAATAACGCTTTACGAAGTTACCGTCACATAATGATTTTTTTAATTTCACTATCTCTGCGCTTACAACAAACGATGCCATTAAGGAACTTGTTTGTTTTGTTGTTAATGTAGTAAAAACAGATTTCTGAGCACTAGCCTTTTTCTTCAAATCACACACAAGTGTAGAACACATTGTACAAATGTAGTCCTTGTATTTAGCAGCGTGGTGCTGTGTGTAATGCCGTTTAAGATTATACTCTTTATTTACATACAACACTTGCAAACACACAAGGCACTGCGGTTTGCTATCCTTATTGTTGATACAAGAAATGATAGACATAATAGTAGAAGAAAGCAACAAGAAAGGTCTCAGTCTGAATCGTAAGAAAACAGAAGTAATGGTTATATCGAAGAAACAATCACCACCATCATGCAGCATAAAAATAAATGAGACAAATCTAAAACAAGTGGAACATTTCAAACACTTGGGCACAATAATAACATCAGATGGGAGATGCACCACAGAAATAAAAAGCAGAATAGCTCAGGCCAAAATAGCATTTCAGAAAATGAAAAATATCTTATGCAACAAATCTATGTCAATAAAAATGAGAAAGAGAGTTCATCGGTGCTATATAGAACCAATTCTGACCCATGGAAGCGAATCATGGACAGTAGACAAACAAATGAAAAGACGGTTAGAGGCCGCAGAGATGGGATTTCTCAGAAGAATGTTGAAAGTTCCCTGGACAGATAAAAAGACCAATGAGGAAGTTCTCAAAGAGGCCAACACAAAAAGGGAGCTCTTAAAATCAGAAAGAAGCAATCAACATTTTTCGGGCACATCATAAGAAGAGGAAAGTTGGAATACTTGGTTACAACTGGCAAAATAAAAGGAAAGAGAGATCGCGGACGACAAAGAGAGAAAATACTGGATAGCTTGGTGTCATGGCAAGGAAAACAGTCAACAACAGAATTGATACGATGCACTGTGGAGAGAAGATTGTGGAGGGACATGATCGCCTACGCCAACTGGCAGGGTACATGATGATGATGATGATTGTTGATAAATAAAAATCATGTTCCCATTTCTCATGAAAAAATCTGATTTTTTCATTTAATTGACGTTTATTGCTCATATTATACCACGACCGAAGCAACAGACAATGAAAACACAGATTGCAACAATAGCACTATTTCCTGTTAAAAATGGAACTGTTCACTGTAACTCTACAAAATCAGAATGATCAGATCGGATATATAATTTTGACTGATGAAAAGAGGATTGGAGAGAGAAAAACTGAAAGTAAAATAATTGTGGGGTGAATGTGTTGGGGAGGAGGAGGTGGGTGACTGACAGTATTTCTTGGCGGAAACTGTTTGAACTCACCGAACCTAGAGTCAGTTCTAGAACCATTCATCGGCTTCTTCCTTCGTTTCAGTCGATTGCAGGATGATCAAACGGAAAAAAGGATGGTTTGGGAATGACGGGAAGGCGACGTTAAACTAACTACTAGAGTGATCCGAGTGTTAAACATAGGTCTACTTGTACTATTATTCTTCTTTAATTTACCTCGGATGTTTCCACCAATAATTATACTTTATTTTAAACAAACTACTAGGGAATATTTGAGTTAGCTTTCTCCATAGTAGAAGTTAATGTAACAAATTTTAAATCAATTTTACCCAGGACATTTTGCTCAATGCAACCTGATTTTATTTTTTATCCACCGCGGGCCAAAAAAAGGATGTCCCGTGGCACGCGATCACCTTATTGGCCATCCCTGATTTAAACAAACAAATTGTCACATTGTACTTGATGTAATTACCTCAGAACACAAGATTACACTGAGTGAGTCATCCCAAGGCAAGTGGCTAGTCAAGATTGATGGGGGAGAAGTTCTGTCAATCAGTGATATCAGCTTGACAGAAGAAAGTGACAACAAATTCCTAGTTAAATGCAGTTTGGATGATGTTGTTTCCTCAACCACAGTACTGCTCCTGGGAAATTCAGTACATTTATTTACACCGGTGAGCTTGAATTTTGTTTCCCTCATGAATCATGTGTAATCACTGTTTTATTTTGGTATTGTGTTCTTAGTAACTTGCTCTTATGTAGATAAATATTTACTGTACCAAAATATGGCCTATGCAGAAAAATTTCAATGAGAGACTGGCCGTACGTTAATCTTACGGTCTGTTGTTTGATGTGCGACGGGGATAATCTGACGACTCACTGTGTGTCTATATGTTCGGAATTGGAGTCAACAACGATGGCCTAACATCATCAAGCGCTATACATTAAGAAAAAAATATGACAATCATCATTTTCAAGAGGACATGAACTTCCGGTATATTGTGGATAGGTGGCAGGAATAATTGAAGTCTATGCATGAAAAGTGTTCCTTGTTGCAGTTTCCTCATATTCCAAGTCTGGCTTGTTGCAGGAGCTACTGAGTTAAGTGCTCTGTGCACACCGTGAGTTGTGTGTCTCATCCCTTTTGTTCATGTTTCGATATTCCAATTGTTTACGATGAATGATGATATCGTATGACAGGGAACAGTTGGCTGTGTTCACTTTCTGCGCGGTTTAATCTTATGTCTTTTGGCGTGTGCTGAGACTGCTATGATGGGGACTACAGTTACCTTTCTTTGTTTGGGAGATGAGATATTAATTCGGATGATTACGCTGACACGGGTGGTTGAGCAATTATGGATTTTAATTCGTTTGCAGTGATACCGGTGCCTTCCATAACCAAATGTCAATGAAAGTAATAAATAAGAAAATATGTAAATAGTCAGTTTTATAGGAGGAAAGCACACAGATGTAAATATATTATACATAATAACTCATTTTTGCTGTGATATAGGTCTTGTTTATCATGTTATATTTTCGCACTTAAAACTCATTCTCTATAGTTTTACTATAAATATTGTTTCTTTATTTAGATATAGTAGCAACAAATATTTACCATTGTGTGCTTTAACTTAACAGTTCTGAAGTGCAGCTTATAAACTTGAGCTGAGATAAATGCTTTCCCTTGCTGCCTTACCTTCTTCCTCAAATAGCAAGCCAGAAACCCATTTTTTTAAATAGCTGCCTCTCCTTCTTCTTTGGCATGCACTCATTATGTGGGTGTATTGTGTTACTGGTTTACTGCTAATAATATCAGCCCAACACATCCGTCTTCAACGTGAATATTTTTTAATTGCTTAACAATTTTGCTCAGGCAGTAGCCATTTTGGCTTGCTCTTTTCTACTTTTATCTGCAAGGGTTTTTTAGTGTGCGCAAAGTGCTCACGATTCCTACTATTTTTCAACATTATTGGCGAGGGCTGCACATAGAATCTCACTACCCATAGACCAGAGCAGGATAAGGCCTTGAAGAAACCAAGTATTGAAAGAGAAAAATTTCAACCGCTTAAAGGGGCATTCGTACCTTGAACCTCTTTGTCCTGAGGCTTATATCTTATCTATAGACCACCCAGCTCCTACCTCCCAACAGATGCATCAACAGTACAGTGTCCAATAGCCACTCAGATTTTCCATTGAGACTCAACAAAGCCTCTATGTACCAACACCTCTCAGTGGCAGACAATGTCTCTTGATTTATCACATATCACTGGTTAGTGTACATTCCTAAAACCCTTGATTTACACAACTTAAGGCATGAGTGCACACTATCATGTCTTAACATTTTACAATTTCAAATATGTTCAAAATTTGTAGGATTGAGTGGACTTTTCATAAAAAGTATTGAGAAACATATTTTTGCAAGAATTATATAATAACCTACCTAATAAAGACAACAACTAAATTGGAAAACCCACATAAAAAATGTGAGTACGAGTTTAAAAGCCAATTTTATACATATAACCAGTTCATTATAAAACAGTGAATCCTATACAGTCAGTAACCATAAAGATCATTGGTGGCAACACAGATGAACTTTTCAGATTAATTTTATTGCTCCTGCCTGCTGTCACTGTGTAATAAAATTGTTACCACTTTGTTGTCTTTCTGTTTGATAACTCAATGGATAAACATGACTGTTGTTTGAATGGCACTATATGCAATAAAATTAGATCAGGTAATTTATCTATTCTGCCCTTTGTAGAAGCAATCAATAAAGTGTAGAATTATGCATGGAAAGTGACATAGCAAAGATGACAAGGTCCCCTTCCCATCATATACCTCTGGTACATTGATGACTGCTTCGGACTTACCGATCTACCTGAGGATGACCTCTCCAGGTTTATCAACTACATTGGTAGCTATCACAAAGCTATCAAGATCGCATCGTGTATATCCACTTCCTCTGTTACCTTCCTAGATCTTATTGTTTCCTTGGGTACTTCTTGCCTCCACACCTCGGTTTTCTATAAACCCACAGACGCCTATTGTTATCTTCTCTATACTTCATCACATTCTCCTTCGTGTCGTGATTTAATTCCGTTCTCACAGTTATTGCATCTCCATCACATCTGCCAGGATGACCAAGATTTCCTGCAACAGGCTCACCTTATGTTACGTTTTTTTCAGCCACCGGCTTTATCCAAATTTGATCCTCCAGTCTGCCTTCAAGCGTCCTCCTTATCTCTTGTCCTGAGGCACTCACTCCTTCCAACCGGCCCCCCTCTGAGAAAACTATACTCACCCTCACCTATCATCCTCCTTGGCTGCTGTAAAGATACTCAACCGCTACCGTTCCATTTTCCTCTCTGATCCCACTACTTGTCTACTTTTTAGTGATCGCCTTCAAACGCGACAGGAATTTGGGGGATATTCTGGTTAGGAGCCATTTCCCTCGTTCCGACCATCAACACTTCGGTACGGCCCCTTGTGGTTGTAACTGCACCACCAGTGCCTATGTGCTCCCCACTGACTCTGTCTTATTCCCTAATGGACGGTTCGAGATCAAGCATGGCTTCACATGTGTGTCCTGTAACATCATTTATGCCAATGATGTCACATGACTTATATTGGCGAGTCTGGGAGGCGATTAGCGGAAAGATTTTGTGAACATCCACGAGATATTCAACAGAATACTGGCACTCCAGTGTCTTTCCATTTCAACTCCCCAGACCACAAGGGCAAAAACGACATCTGTATCACTGGTATTGTCCTTTGTCACTCTGGTGACCGCAGCCGGTTTGCTTTGGAGAATCGCCTCATAGTCCAGTTTGGTTTGCTGACCCCACGAGGCATGAATGTATCTCACTCGTACACATAGTTTCCCTTCAGTTGCTCCTTCCCTATTGCATAGCGTTCTTTACTGCCCATGTTTGGGCACTTTAGTCTATCCACTATGCCATGCTATTCATAGTTCACCTCCACTAGTCCCCACTGAGACACTTCAATGGTCTTCTATACCCCTTTTTTCTGTGCTACTTACCCTTCATATGTTTTTATTGTATCCCACTCTCAGACATCTCATTCTTTCTGCCTTTTGAGTACCTGTTATTCTTCTGTTCTATTCTTTCTCCTTTGTGTTTGCACACTTACCTCGATGTGTACTCTTCTGGTTTTGTGTACATTATGCAAACATTTCTACACATATGTGATTGTCCCTGTATGGGTATGCACATGCATGTATGTGTTCATATGCATGGGCATTGGTATATACATATGCATGTATGTGTGTGTATGTATGTATACATATATATATATATATGGGAGCCGCGATAGCTCAGTGGTTAGTGAACTGGACTACAAAGGACAAGGGGTAATGTTCGATCCCAACCGACGGCTTCCGGGTTCACCCAGTCTTAAATATATAGGTATATGTAGGTATGTATAGGTATGTGCATGTCTGTTTGTATGTGTATATATGTATACACACATCTGTGTGTGTGTGTGTATACATGTATTAGTGGGACCTTAGATACTTTTAGACATTGTCAGTGTCCTTGCAGTTGAGGTAACCTAGACAGCGTTCCCCCTACTCGCGTATTTTTAGAACCCTTCACACGGCCCTGACCAGCAGGGTATAATAACAGCTATACCTGTGTGACCATTTCTTTCCAATTCTGACCATGGTCCACGTAACAGGGAAGTTATTTTTCTTTTCTTTAACCAGTTTCGATTATTTTGTTTTGGATGTTTCATTACTAGTTAGCTATGTAGGATTAGTTTTATTTACTTACATATCTGTGTGTGCATGTTGTTTGTTTGTTCCTGCTGAAGGCCTATTGAGCCGAAACATCGTTCAAATCTGTGTCGTTTACTAATCACGTAAAGCTTTTACCATAACATTTTTTTTCTATTTTTTTATCAATTCTCCCACACTATACCTAGAAGTTATTACAAAACCAAATCCCACGCACTGTACATAGAATTTAATATAAAACTATATCCAACACACTGTACCTAGAAGTTAATACAAAACCAAATCCCACACACTATACCAAGAAGTTAACATAAAACTATATCCCACACACTGTACCTAGAAGTTAATATAAAACTATATCCAACACACTGTACCTAGAAGTTAATACAAAACCAAATCCCACACACTGTACCTAGAAGTTAATACAAAACCAAATCCCACACACTGTACCTAGAAGTTAATACAAAACCAAATCCCACACACTACCTAGAAGTTAATATAAAACTATATCCCACACACTGTACATAGAATTTAATATAAAACTATATCCAGCACACTGTACCTAGAAGTTAATACAAAACCAAATCCCACACACTGTACCTAGAAGTTAATACAAAACCAAATCCCACACACTGTACCTAGAAGTTAATATAAAACTATATCCCACACACTGTACCTAGAAGTTAATATAAAACTATATCCAGCACACTGTACCTAGAAGTTAATACAAAACCAAATCCCACACACTACCTAGAAGTTAATATAAAACTATATCCCACACACTGTACCTAGAAGTTAATGCAAAACCAAATCCCACACACTGTACCTAGAAGTTAATATAAAACTATATCTAACACTGTACCTAGAAGTTAATATAAAACTATATCCAACACACTGTACCTAGATGTTAATATAAAACTATATCCCACACACTGTACCTAGAAGTTAATACAAAACCAAATCCCACACATTACCTAGAAGTTAATATAAAACTATATCCCACACACTGTACCTAGAAGTTAATACAAAACCAAATCCCACACACTGTACCTAGAAGTTAATACAAAACCAAATCCCACACATTACCTAGAAGTTAATATAAAACTATATCCCACGCACTGTACCTAGAAGTTAATACAAAACCAAATCCCACACACTGTACCTAGAAGTTAATATAAAACTATATCCCACACACTGTACCTAGAAGTTAATACAAAACTATATCCCACACACTGTACCTAGATGTTAATATAAAACTATATCCCACACACTGTACCTAGAAGTTAATATAAAACTATATCCCACACACTGTACCTAGATGTTAATATAAAACTATATCCCACACACTGTACCTAGAAGTTAATATAAAACTATATCCCACACACTGTACCTAGATGTTAATATAAAACTATATCCAACACACTGTACCTAGAAGTTAATATAAAACTATATCCAACACACTGTACCTTTAGCTCACAATATACTGTCATTTAGATTATACTTTCATAATGAAAAATAGCATAGCGCTAAGAGTTTATGTAATCATCCATGAAGCGTAGATTTATTTTGACCTCAAGAATTATTTCATTTCTTCTCCCCAATTTTCTCCAAGTTGAATAAAGTGTTGACCATACAACAGATATAGTATGTTGGTAAGGGATAAACATTACTCAAAGGAATTACACAAATTTGAAGATAAACAACAAACACCCAACCTCAATAAAACACTAATAACCACATCATCATCATCATGGAGCACCATTCCACTCTGTCTCTTGCTTTGATGGTGCAGATTGTCATAGGCTGACTTGTCCATCTTTTGATGTTACTTGTCCATGTTAGTCTTGGTCTGCCTCTGCCTCTTTTACCTTGTATTTTCCCTTCCAATATTACTTTTATTAGGCTGTTGTGTCTTTTACCACATATGAATATATAAAGTTGCAACCATGAGCATCTTCAGGAAAAAAATTAGATAAAAAGAACAAATAGTAAAAGTAAAATAACTAAAAGAATTTGTCTCTGTTCTGTGCAAGCAGCTCTATCTCATTGAGGGAGCTGAATCCTGCTGCTCTTGCCTCTCTCATCAATGTTCTTCTCAGTGTCTCTCTGGGTCTTCCTCTTTTCCTCTTACCTGTTGTTTCCCATATGAGGGCTTGCTTTGTTATTCGGTTATTATCTCTTCTCATCACATGTCCAACATATGACCATCGTCTTTTCTTTATTACTGAAGATATTATTGGTTGATTGGCGATTTCTCTAATTTCCTCGTTTGTTTTGAATTCGTTCCACGCTATACCAAGTATTTTCCTTCGACATTTATTTTCGAATGCGTTCAACTTTGTTTCTATATATATATCTCTTGTTGTTTTCCAGCTTTCACACGCATTCGTAAGGGTTCAGAAAGACTGTAGAAGAAAAACTAAAAGTGGATCTCAAGAAACTCAATACCAAATTAAATATAGTAAAAGAAAAATGGAAACAACTCAAGACAACATTATTGAATATTGCAATTGTATTATGTGGAATAAAACAAAGAAAAAGGAGTACTCTGTGGTAGAATGGAATAATCACAGATACTGCTAAAGAAAAAAGAAGAAACTATACCAAAAATTTGTAAGGAATATAAGAAGCAAGAAGAATGTTGAAAATATGCCTTAACAAAAAAAAAAAAACACAAGGCAAAACAAAAAACTTGGACATAGTTTAGACAGAATATGAGTAGGAGTATATGACAACCACAAGAGACTTTTACAAAGCAGTAAAAGCATGAGAACAAGAAAAGAAAAATAGGACTACAGCAAACACAATAGTCAGAGAAGCAGTAGGTCACATGGATGACTAAATTAGAACTGAAGTAAAACAGGAATGTGTACTATTCTCTTCCCCTTTCTTTTCCCCAGTATTGTCTGTTACTTACATGGACTACATATAACCCATCACATAAAGAGGAGTTTAACAAGTTTCTATTTGCAAGCAATCAAGCATTGGAACATGAAAAAATAGATGGACAAGATTGTTTAAATAGATTTGACAACACATGTATCCAGTAGTATAATATGAACATTTTAAAAATAATGAACATCGCAGGATAAAAAACTGAAATAGTAAACATTGCGGGGAAAAATAAAACAGAATATCAGCATAACAGTAGAAGACTTACAGTTAAAAAGGAGGGAGGAATTAAAATACTTAGAAAGTCTAGTGGTGTTTGAAAAAACACAAACAACAGAAGTAGACTGAACATGCACAAAAGCTTTGCCAAATGTAAGATTGACATCATCATCTACTTCCCAACAACATACCTTTCATCTTTAGTCAAAGCAAACCTGTACACCTGAGCAAATAAATCTTGACAAATGGAATTAAAAAAAAAACCTTACATGTACATTTTTTTTTTTACTGTTAGTATTATAATTGGATAGCCATCATAAACCATCCACAGAAAATATTTAACACAATATCACAAGAAGAAAGATACCTACATGGTGGAAAAGTGGTATAATTGTCAAAATTTCCATAGAAAAGGCAATCTCAAGGATTACAACAACTGGAGAGATGTGACCCTTATATCACTTCTATCTATCTATTGACCTTTCGAGCCGTAACCGGCCCATAGGGCGTAGACCAAGATACACCTTCTCCTATATGAATTTTTGTTCTAGCAGTTTTCTTTTAAAGATATTTTATCAAATCTCGCCATCTGTCTCTGTTCTGTGCAAGCAGTTCTATCTCATTGAGGGAGCCGATTCCTGCTGCTCTTGCCTCTCTCATCAATGTTCTTCTCAGTGTCTCCCTGGGTCTTCCTCTTTTTCTTTTACCTGTTGTTTCCCATATGAGGGCTTGCTTTGCTATTCGATTATTATCTCTTCTCATCACATGTCCAACGTATGACCATCGTCTTTTCTTTATTACTGAAGATATTAGTGGTTATATCACTTGCCTCTAGAGTATTCTGTAAGATTATCATGAACAGAATCAAATACACTGTTATGCATGAAGAGCATGCAGATTTTAGAAAAGGAAGAAGTTGGTCATATGTTTACCCTAAGAATGATATTAGTGAAAAGAGTGTGTGGTGCGTTTATTATATTTATTATAAAACGGCTGGGTTATACTTTTGAACCAAAGACTGGTTCATTTTCTTATTTGAATTTTTAAATATAATATAATGTCTTTTGTGCCATGCTGCTCGTATTTCATATTGGCCATTCATCTTTCTTTAATAGTCTAATAACATCTATTTTTTTTCATACTAACTCTTGAGGTGTTCCATGACATGAAAAACATGTTTATTTACATTCTGACCTACAAGAACACTTACTTAAATAGACTCAACAGCACAGGCACAAAATACAACATGAAAATCAACATCAACAAAACAGAAGTCATGAATGTGGCCAAAAATAAACAGAACATCAACATAACTATAGAAGGCAGACAACTAAAACAAGTAGAGGAATTCAAATACCTAGGAAGTCTAGTGACAAATGATAATTCACAAACAGCAGAAATAGACTCAAGATGCATCAAAGCTTGTCAAATCATTGGACAGTTATCACCACTATTGTCCAACAAGGAAATAACTCGAGGCAAAATGGGCACTCCACAAAACAATCTTCATCCCAACGTTGTGCTGCCAATGCCAGTCCTGGACCCTAGATGCAAGAACAATAAGAAAAATAACCTCTACTGAGATTAAATGTGTCAGACTAATGACAGGAAACAGTCTGAGAGATAAGAACAGAAATGAAGAACTGAGAAAAAAGCTAGGAATAGCCCCTGCCATAGAATATATAAAGAAACAACAGATAAACTAGTTTGGCCACTTGACACAGTAGAAAGATCACAACACAGCCCTCACAACGAGCCCTCAATAAATGTTGCGAGAATACCAGACCTAAGGGTTGACCACGAAAAAGATGGGTCGACAGAATACTAGAAGCACTAGGAAACATAACAGCAGCAGAGTCAACCAGAAGAGCAAAAGACCGCAAATTATATCTCCCTTCGACTCTGAAAGACAAATGAGGAAGGAAATAAGAAGTAATATTATAATCAAACTATCAGATGGTCAGGTTAACCACTGGACTCAAATAATCCTGGAATTAGTAAATCACAGAACACATTTCTAGATGTCTAAACACAAGTACTGTTGTAGACTGACTGTATCTGCTATTTATTAAGTTCTCTTTAGCAATCATATTACTAATTGTGCTCTGCTAATTATTGCTTGTTATCGCTAATCTGTGCTTATCTCCATCTTTCTCTGCTAAACTCTAAGGTTTGTATCTCTGCTCGTTGTTGCTTGCTGCTCTTTCCTTCTCTCTATTAAATGTTCTCTATCTCTGTCTTTCTGTCTAATGGAGTCGAGAGAGTGTTCTTATATATACTGGGCACTCCCTTTCTACCCGCCTACGTCTCTTCACCCATCATCATCATCATCATCGTGTGCCTTCTCCGCAGCGAAGGTTGGCTACCATGGATCGCCATTCAACTCTGTTTCTTGCTTTGATGGTACAGGTGACATAGATTGACTTGTCCATCTTTTGATGTTACTCGTCCATGTTAGTCTTGGTCTGCCTCTGCCTCTTTTACCTTGTATTTTTCCTTCCAATATTACTTTTAGTAGGCTGTTGTGTCTTTTAACATGCCCCAAAAATTTCATTTGTCTTGTCTTAATTGTATTTAGTAGTTCTCTTTTTATTTTCAGTTGTTTTAAAACTTTTCTTTCCATCCAATTCTACCTATTCTTCTATAAATCCACATTTCAAAGGCTTCAATTTTCTGTTCTGTTTTCTTGTCTAATGTCCATGTTTCTGCACCATACAGGAATATTGAGAAGATGTAACATTTTGCCATTCTTAGTTTCAGCCCTGTTGATATTTGTTTTGTTGTTAGTATATTTTTCATGGCATTAAAATTACTTTTTGCCATACCTATTCTTTTGTTTATTTCAGTTTTGCATTTTCCATCATTGGTTATAGTATGTCCCAGGTAGTTGTAACTCTGGACTGTCTCCAGATGTATTCCCTCAACTGTGATATTTAATTGTAGGTCTTGAAAATTTTCTTTGTTTATGATCATAGTTTCAGTCTTTTTGATATTCATTTCTAGTCCATATTTTTTGCTTGTTATGTCACATTAAGCAATTGTTGTAGGTCTTTAGGATTTTCTGCTAGTAGAACAGTATCATCAGCATATCTCAGGTTATTGATTATCTTTCCATTAATGTTTAGGCCTGGTATCTCTGAGATGTTTTTAAAGATTTGCTCAGTGTATAGATTGAACAAGCTTGGTGATAGGATGCATCCTTGTCTTACTCCTATTTTTATATCTATGGGTGTAGAGTTCTCTTTGTTATATTTTATTATTGCTGTTTGCTCCCAGTATAATTACATATTAGTCATATATCCATGTCAGCTAGATGTATCTCTTTTAGGCATTCTATAAGTTGTTTGTGGTGTACTCTATCGAAAGCTTTGGTGTAGTCTATGAAGCAGGCATATATTGGTTTGTTTACTTCTGTGTATTTTTCGATTAATGTTCTCATGCAGAATATGGCTTCTTTTGTCCAGCTATTTTTCCTAAATCCAAATTGCTGCTCATCTAATTCAGTATTGATTTTATTCTGAATCCTTCCTTGTATAACTTTTAGCAACATTTTTGTTACCTGGCTCATTAGGCTTATTGTTCTGAAGTCACTGCATTCAACTGCACCATTCTTTTTAGGCAATGCAATGAAAGTTGATGTTTTTAGATCGTTTGGTATGTATCCTGTATGGTATATGTCATTGCATATATTTTCCACCCAGTTGTCTGTTAATAATATTTCTTTCACTATTTGTTGACTGTATCTGCCCGCCCATACAGCTGATCTTATATTTTTTTTATAGTACGTCTTCGCAGTCTGACGACTTTGATTCCAACTTCAGTTATTAATTACACCCACCATGGACACACCTGGGTGTCCATTACTAAGTGCAATATCATATTCCACGTTTGCATTAGAACAGATAGAAAAGCAGAAACCACTTCTTATAAATTGCATTGATTTCAAAAAGGTTTTTGACAGCATACATAGGGACTCCTTGTGGAACATACTCAGACAATGTACTACAAAAAATAATTAACATCAAAGATCTGTATGATAGCTTCTCATGTGCAGTTCACACCAAGGCAGGATTGAGTGATTGGTTCCAGATCGATGCTGGAGTGAAGCAAAGATGTATTTGATATCCCTTGTTATTTGGAATTGGCATCGACTTCATAATGCAGTAGTGCTGTACAGGTGACAGGCATTGGATGGACACTTGAATCTCAATTGGAGGACCTTGATTTTGCAGACAGCATAGTTCCGATCTATAACAATATGAATATGAATCAAGAAAAAACAAAAGCCATGTCATCAATGGCTAGAGAAATTCATCTTGAAATCAACCAAGAAAAGTCAAAAATAATTAATGAAAAATCAAATTCGTCCAGAAGAAAAAATATACCTAGAAAGAAAAGCAGTGGAAAAAGATCACTTTGTATATCTTGGAAGCTACATATGTCGGGAAGGAGACACAAAGGAGTGAGATTAGAATCAGAATAGTGAAGACAGCAATGATTTTTAGAAACTTTGATAAACTATCAAAATGAAAATTACTAAGCACAAAAACGAAGCTCAGGATTTTCAAATCAAATGTATTTCCACCCTTACTTATGCATGCAAGAGCTGGAAAACAACTAAAGAAATATAAAACAAAATGGATGCTTTTGAAAGCAAAAATATATACTTTATATATCATGGAATGAATTCAAGACTAGCACAGAAATAAGAGAAATAACAAAGCTTCCAAAAATATCAAATATAATCGAGAGAACAAGGTGGTCATATGTTGGCCATGTGATAAGAAGAGCCTACAAAAGAATCTCAAAGCAGGCCCTCAAATGGGAACCAGAGGGTAAAAGAAAAAGAGGCCAACCTAGTTAAACACTAGAAAGAACATTAAAGTGAGAGGCAACAACAGCGGGCATCAGCTCCAAGATTGAATAACCCGGCCAGGACAGAGCCATGTGGAGAGACACACTGCAGATCCTGTGCAAAGTCTAACAGTTGAAAGATCATCGGACACAAGAGTCTATATTTTCTGCCTTGTGTGCTGTCTTCGGCTCGAAAGGACAATAGATAGATATAATATGAAAATAGTTTTATTAAGTTATTAACAATATTTGCATTTTCAAAAAAATACAATAGCAGATTAAAACAGTTTTTATGTATTAATGAAACTCTACTTACATTATTTTTTAAATTTTGTAAATAGAAAACTGAATTTTGGAGATTGAATTCTAACCACTTCATGGCATCCCCCTCCATGTTTCTTAAATATAACCGTCTTTCATAGAATCAGAACAAAATATTTACATTCATGATACAATATTATGTAATACAGCAGTGATCTCTGCAATATGTGCCACTTTGGCACGCACGGTTTCTGTTTTTGAGATTGTGGTTCTGCCCTATGTGCCGTCTTCGGCTCAAAAGGACAATAGATAGATAGATAATGTAATACCCTGCAAAACTTAGCTGATGAAAGTAAACTGAGCACTATCTTCCTCCTCAAGTGAGCATGATCATCATCATTTTAGAAAATATTAATTAAAATTAATGCAATATTCCATTTTAATGTAATTTTTAAAATTATAATTAATATCCTAATTAGAATCATATGAAAGCTGACACTTTTGTTGTTCTAGAAGACGATGAATATATTCTATTCATATATTTAATTAAAGATAAAAGAGCAATTTAAGATGATTTTCAAGTTTCATACACTTATGAAGAAATGGATTATATCCAGATATCTATATTGATTTATGACCTACAACACAATCTTCATTCCATGCCAGACCTCTACATGAGACTCAAGAACAATAAGAAAAATAACCACTACCGAAATTAAATGTGTTAGTTACATGACAGGAAACACAGTCTGAGAGGTAAGATCAGAAGTAGATAACTATGAAAAAAGCTAGGAATAATTCCTGCCATTGAAGACATAAAGAAACAAGAAATGAAATGGTTTGGCCACTTTAGACAGAAAGAACTAAATGTGACACAATGAGTTATCAACAGGCACTAAATTCTAGAGTGAAGATTGACCATGAAAAAATAGGTAGATGGAATATTAGAGACACTAGGTAACATTGTTTTGAAATACGCCGATTACACGTGGTGTGCTTCTTGGATTTAATGTTCTCTTCATGCTTGTTGTGGTTGTTTAACTTCTGGCAGTCTGGTGGATGGTGGAAATTCTCATTGTTAAGTGGGTATTTATCTTCTTTTCATTCGAGATAGCTACTTTAGCTCTCGATTCTTGTGTTTAATTACGCAGTAAACTGCTATTGTGTGGAGAAGTCCTATGCCGACAATTCATTCTATGGATGTTTTATTCATTAATTGGATTATGTACTGTTTCAGTGATGTGTTTTTCACGGATTTGGTACTTGTGCATTGGAGCAATTTCTAGCCTTGTACTGACCGGTAACGTGTTCTCTCGGACGTCCGGGCACTTGAGCCTGACAAAGGCGTATCTTTAGATATCGCTCCGGGTAGACGGGACTCGTAAACCTTGGCTGGCAACCCGTCTAGAAGAAGGGAAGCTTCGACCACAAAACCCTCCACTACCTTGTGGACTAGTTTCTAGTTAGAATCGAAGGTTATGGGAGTACACCCAGAGTAAAAATCCGGAGGGAGGGACCCTAAGGCAGTGGACGGAGTTAATCGTCTTTCTGGCATCCCCTGCACCTTCTTTCAATTCCGAACGTATGGACTTTGTCCCTCCTTAGGAAATCCTTGAAACGAAGTCGAGAGGGGGATAGTGCGACTGGGTAAAGCACTATCTCCATATCCTGTGCCCAGGCAGAGTAGGCAAAGTGAAATGAGGAAGAAATTACCAATGTTTAAACTTGGCACATGGAACGTAAGGACCATGTGCCCTGGACTTACTAAAACAAGCATAAATCATCTCTGAAAGACTTCTCCATCTGTGAAAACGACTGGCAACATCTGGCAGGTGATCGCACATCATGGAGAGCATGCATTAGGAACGGTATAACAACAATTGAGACTGTGCTAAGACAGGACTTTGAAGAGAAGAGACTCATGAAAAAGGATGGTAAACCCTGTGGATCAGCGAGCCTGACCTGTTCATTATGTGACCGCGTGTGTTTGTCAAACATTGGTAGAATTAGCCACGAGAGAAGCTGTTCGGCAAAAACAATACCTCAAAAAAATACGCAATAGCCTCCACTAGACCATCTGACAAGATGAAAAGGGCCATATAATTCGAGATAGACATATCGGTGATAGGTCATTGTTTTTCACTGTCGTGCCAGGCAGACGAAATGTCCATTCCAAATTGTACAAAGTCTGTGACGGTGGATGGGGCGGAAGAGTCAGCAATGACCAACGGCCCAGAAAGCGAAAACAGCAAAGTGTGTGGTACACAAGAGGCTTGTTCATGATACGAAAGACGAATGTGGCTGACCACAGTGATAGATTGGAGCCTCATCGCGCATGAGTCCAGAGGAAGCCATGGAGAGGAATTCAAACTTATGTCAGAGGAAAGATCTTAAAAAAAGTACATGGAATGTTAGGACACTATATCAAGAAGGGAAATTGGAAAATCTGATTCAAGAAGCAGAACGAATAAACATAGATATTTTAGGCATATCAGAGACAGGATGGAAAGAATGTGGGTACATAGACGAAAAATATACATTTATATACTCAGGAAACACAACAGAACATCAAAGGGGGTAGGAATACTGATAAAAAGAGAGCCACAAAAATATATAAGTACCCACTGGACATACAATGATAGGATTATACTACTCAAGATGAAAGCAAAACCATTTGACATAGCAATAATACAGACATACGCACCTACTCAAGACTATACAAATGAACAAATAGAGGCATACTATGACGACCTAAATAAAGTTATGAAGCAAGTGAAATTTTCAGACATCTTGATTGTAATGGGTGAGACATGAACGCTGAAGCAGGAAAAGATAGATATGAGAATTATAGGAAATCATGGTTTAGGAAAAGGAAATGACAGAGGAGAAAAATTAATACAATTCTGTGAAGAAAACAGGCTGATAATATGTAACACCTTTGAGCAAGAGAAAAGGAAGTTATACACATGGAAAAGCCCTGGAGATAAGAAGAGGAATCAAATAGATTACATAATGATAAAAGAAAGGTTCCGTAACAGCGTCAAGAAAGCCAAAACCTATCCAGGAGCAGATATTAACTCAGATCACAACCCTGTAATGATTAAAATGAAAATCAAACTAAAGAGAAACAAGCAAAAGTCTAATTCATCAACAATACCACTAGATATAACAGCTTTAAATCAAAAAGATATTAAAGATACCTATACAATACAAGTAAAAACACATATCAGAAGCTGATAGAAGAAGGAGTTGAGCAATACAGAAGTGAAAATCCTGATGAAAAAGTCACAACCAAATGGCAATGCATAAAGAAAAGCATATAAGAAACTGCGACAGCTTACCCAAAAGAGAAAAGAACAAAAAACAAAAATGGATAATTAACACCATCTTAGAAAAAATGGAAGAAAGGAGACAAGCGAAGTACACTGCCCAATACAATAAAATAGATAATGAAATATGCAAAAAGGCAAAAGAAGACTGGCTCAGACAAAAATGTATAGAAATAGAAACTATGGGAAGCAAACAAGACTTAAGAGGAATGCACACAGAAATAAAGAGAATGACTAATAAAAATAAAAAAAGCCACAGAAGGTGGATGCATTGCAGACAAAAAAAGGGAAAATGCTAACAGACAATAAAGATATAATAGATAGATGGCAGGAATATATAATAGAACTATTTCATGATCAAAGGGACAAGAAACCAATTATAGAATGTACATCAGGCTATAAAATCTTAAAATCTGAGGTGGAAAAAGCTATAAAAACAATGAAAAAGGGAAAAGCAGCAGGACCTGACAGCATACAGATAGAGATGATACAGACACTAGAAGATTTTGGCATTGAAGTGATTACAGACATATGCAACGATATATACCACACAGGATACATACCAAATGAACTAAAAACATAAACTTTCATTGCATTGCCTAAAAAGAATGGTGCAGTTGAATGCAGTGACTTTAGAACAATAAGCCTAATGAGCCATGTTACAAAAATGTTGCTAAAAGTTATACAAGGAAGGATTCAGAATAAAATAAATACTGAATTAGATGAGCAGCAATTTGGATTTAGGAAAAATAGCTGGACAAAAGAAGCCATATTCTGCATCAGAACATTAATCGAAACATAGAAGTAAACAAACCAATATATCTTTTCACCTCTCGCGGGATCTCTCACATGCATTGTCCGAGTGATTTATGTGGCCACTTTTCTCTTCTCCCCCCCCCAGGTCTTTGTTTGCTAGCAGTTTTGTCCCTCTGAGCCTTTGGTTTCGGGCCTCTAGTTTTCCTCTCACCAGTGACCATCGTTTTCATAGTAGTTTGGCAGCTTCGCCTATCTTTCCACCCCCCCCCCCTTTTCTTTTTCAGATTTGTTTTCCCGCGACACAGGTCTTTTGTCCTTCTATACTCGTGTGTTTCCATCACGTGTTGCTTTCTAGACACAGCCTAAATGCTGCAAGTCATTCTGATGTGTTCCATCATGGAGGACAGACTTGTTTGAGCTAAGTGCCTTTTATGATACATTTTTCTCTTTTTCTATTTTATATATCTTGACGCTCATCCTACCTCTCCTCATGTAGTATTCATTTTTCTCTTCTCTCTCCTTTCTTATTTCAACATCTTACTTTCCTCGCCCTCCACTCGATTATCTAACATATAGTTATAGATAATTGTGCTTCACCGTTTGTTGTCGTTGTCCTTGTATTCTGAAGAAGGCCACAGGCAGAAACGTCAGTATTGCGTTGTGTTCCTTCCTTGTAAAGCTGTCACCTTACTTTGGAGTGTTTAGCACACCCCACCACTGGCTCCTCGCTACCAGCTTTACCGCAGCATTGCAATTATTTGCCTGTTCTGTTCAATCTATACACTGAGCAAATTTTTAAAAACATCACAGAGATGCCAGGCCTACAAATTAATGGAAAGATAATCAATAACCTAAGATATGCTGATGATACTGTACTACTATAGTCCGTTCAGATTCGTTTGCCTAGACATTAATTTATTTTTTTCAAAAACTTATTGTTCATTTGCATTGATCTTTTGAAGTTAGGTTTAGAACACTAATGTCGCTATAAAAATATTTTTTTATCAAAGAAATGTGATCCAGTTTCAAAGATGCCTTATTTAACCTATATTAAAAAAAAGTTAATCGATATTATAAACACCGGCGGGATTATGTAGATGCTTACATCTCACAGCTGATTCTTTAACATATAGGCATGACCTTCACGGCTGAATGCGCACCGTCCTAAAATAGTTATGTTTCCACTATAAATTTTTATAAAGAAATGTTACATATGAAATTTCCCGTTTAGCACAAAATGACATTTTAGCCGAAACCGGAAATTATGTGATGTCAAAATCACGGCCGTAGACTCGAGTTCGAGTCATAATTCAGAGGCAAATCTCAATATTTACAGAAAGGAGGCGGCACTATCCATATTATCTTCTGCAAGTCTATGTGAGAATGAATATAAAGGCAAAATATTTTACTGAGCATAACATTGCTATAAAGATTTATCAATATTTCTGCAGAGAGCGTAAAAAGGGACATCTTTATTGTTCTTTATCAAACCCTGAGAAAACAATGCATATTTTAGGTTTGTGTAAACGTTCATTTGATCGAATAGTTAAAGGAAGCGGATATTTATTGCCAACAAATGCAAGAAAGCAAGGAAGGAAAGAAACGTTAGACAGTTTTGATAAGGACCTAGTAAAAAGAGAAATCTGTCGAATGTTTGATATAAACGAAGAAGTGACACTTAGAAAGTTGAAGCTTTGGCTGAAAACTAACAACGACATTGAAATATCAAAAACTTCATTATGGAAAATATTAAGAAGTGCAGGCTTCACCTTTAGAAAGTATGCTGGTGGAAAAAACATTATTTGTGAGAAGCCACATCTAGTAGCTCTTAGAAGCAAGTATTTACATGAAGTGAAGGAAATGCGCGAAAATGATTATGATATTGTTTATTTAGATGAAACTTGGATCAACGCTCATCATACAAATGAAAAGGAATGGCAGTTAGCAGATGGAAGTATTAAAAGATCAGTACCAAGCAGTAAAGGGCAACGTTTGATAGTTGCACATGCAGGTAGCAGACATAATGGGTTGTTGCAGAATGCTCATCTCGTTTTCATTTCAAAATCCATAGACAATAGAGACTACCACTCCGAAATGCTTCATACCATAACGTAGTTAACGTAGAAGATAGAATCCCAACATCATCAAGTACAAAAGATGCAATCAAAACGTGGCTCATAAAAGAACACATACAAGTTAACGACAACTACTTGAAACCCGAATTGCTTAGCCTTGTAAAACAGACACAACGTACAAAGATATTTAAAATAGACAAGTTAATTCAAGAACATGGCCATAGATGTTTGAGACTACCTCCATATCATGCACACTTAAATCCTATAGAACTAGTTTGGGCAAAAGTTAAAGGACACGTAGCATATACAAATAAAACTTTCAAATTATGCGATGTTGAGACACTTACAAATCAGGCTCTATCAAATATAAATAAAGACTACTGGGTAAAATGTGAGGATCATGTGTTACGACAAGAAGAGGAATATTGGAAAAAGGATGGTTTGTTGTTTGTTCAGCCGAAAGCAGTAATCGACCTATTTGACTCGTCTGATTCTGAATGATCATTACTCTGATTAAGTCTACAGATAAATAGTTTGATTTGCAAAATTTCCTAGTTGATTTGTTAAACAGTTTATTGTTCAAGACCACCCAAGCAATCAAAAATATGTTATAAGCAAACCAACAACCATTACTTTGAATGGAAGCCTGCTTGAGTCAGTACAGAAGTTCAGCTATCTTGGATCCACTATTACAGCCACACTTTCCTTAGATGAGGAACTAAATGTACGTATTTGAAAGGCAGCGACAACATTTGGGAAACTCACACCAAGAGCATGGAACTATATCAAATTGACTCTACGAACAAAAGTTCTATATATAATTTAAAATTTGTATACTTGCCACCAAGTAAAATTTTATGGACACGCCTATGGGTCATCGTTGCACTAGATTACTGTAAAACATTTTGATTAGGGTCAAAATAATAGTTACATGGGCAAAGATCAAAGGAATTCGCCGCTTTAAGAAAACCGTTATAGCTAGACATCGAGTAACACATATGTTCTCGTGACATGGACATTTTAACACCGTATGCCAAAAATCATGTGAAATCATCAAGAACTTTTTGAATTATAAATCATAACATCTCGGCAAACGAATCTGAACGGACTATAGCAGAAAATCCTAAAGATCTACAACAATTACTTAATGAAATAAACATGACAAGCAAAAAATATGGACTAGATATGAATATCAAAAAGACTAAAACTATGATCATAAACAAAGAAAATACTCAAAACCACAAGTGGATATCAAAATTGAAGGAATAGACCTGGAGACAGTTCAGAACTACAACTACCTTGGACATACTATAACCAGTGATGGAAAATGTACAACTGAAATAAACAAAAGAATAGGAATGGCAAAAAGTAATTTTAAATCCTTAAAGAACATACTAACATCAAAACAAATAACACCAGAGCTAAAACTAAGAATAGCAAAATGTTATGTCTTCTCAACATTCCTATATGGTGCAGAAACATGGACATTAGACAAGAAAACAGAACAGAGAATTGAAGCCTTTGAAATGTGGATATATAGAAGAATAGGTAGAATTGGATGGAAGGAAAAGAAAACAAAAATGAAGTCTTAAAACAACTAAAAATGAAAAGAGAATTTCTGAACACAATTCAAACAAGACAAATGTGATTTTTGGGTCATGTTAAAAGACACAGCAGCTTACTAAAAGTAATCCTGGAGGGGAAAATACAAGGTAAAAGAGGCAGAGGCAGACCAAGACTAACATGGACAAGTAACATCAAAAGATGGACAAACCAGCCTATGACAACCTGCACCATCAGAGCAAGTGATAGAGCAGAATGACGCTCCATGGTAGTCAACCTTCATTGCAGAGATGGCACTCGATGATGATGAGGTAACATACAAAAATGAGAGGTCAGCACAAGAAAATAAAGACTGCAAACTGTATCTCTCATAGACACTGAAAGGCAAATTCTTCTTCTTCTCCTGTGATCATGGCTCATTCAGACTAGGACTCCGGACTCTTATGTAGGCAGTTGTCTATTTCAGTGATTCGGTTGACCCATAGAGTTCTCTTCCAGGGAGGTGAGTGTGGGCCACATTGTACTTCTCAGGTCTGTGTACTGGGGGGGCAAACCTTTTAGAACGTGTTTTGTTTGTCATGTTATCCAGGGTACAGTGGCATTGGCTGGTAGTTCCTATTTTAATTTTGAGTTTGGTGAACATGTGGTTTCTCATTCTGTTGTGGCCAGTGCGTAGGCGAAGTTTGATGACTTGATCCCTCCTTGATAGTTGGAGGTATCCATCCCTCTCATTATACTTTGGGTGTTCTTGTTTCCATTTTTCATGATACTGACTTTTGATGATGGATTTCTTCATCATAGCTGATTAGATGGTTCTCTAGTGATAATCTCCCTCCCTCCATAGCTAGTTTGTCTGCGCATTCGTTTCTTTGTCAATTACAGTGTGATGGTATCCACTGGATGACCACTCTCTGCAAGTTATTGCACAATTGATCTAGGGTTGTTCTCAAGTCATCTAGCTCACTATTCCTGGAAGTTTTTACAGTTGTTGAGACTGAAATTGTGTTGGTCAGTGCTACCAATTTCTTGTGCACTGTATTTTTGTGTTCGATAGGCAGTTTTTCAGCACCTTCGAGAGCTTCAGTTTCTGCTTTATTGTTATTTGAGAATTTCTCAGTAGCTATTGACCATTGAGCTATTGGTGATCTCTTCCTGGTTATTCAGCCACAAGAACACACATCTTCCTCCATTTCTAGTGGCATTTGTAGCAGAGCTATCTGTATATATGTGTGAGACGAGGAGTCCTGTGGGTAGTTGTCATCTATGTGTTTTTCTACTATGTGCTTTTTTTCTATGCCTGTTTGGGTGCCTTTTTTCATGATTCTTATTATGTCTTCCATAAGTTCTGGTATTGAAATGCAAATGAGGAAGGAGAAAAAAACAAGTATAAGAAGAATTTGTGAGAAATGTGAAAGCATATTTAATAGTTGAGAAAAGTGTTCATCTATTTCTTGTTCTCACATTCTTTTGTTTTCATTGTACATGTCGGTGAACCAAATAAAATATGAAGAATGGCAAACATAGCCTGGAACTGCCGACTCCTAAATACCTTAAGTCAGCTTTGAATATGGCAAACATTGATGACCCAATTGCGCCCATGCCTGGTGTCATTGAGCAAGTGTCAGTGAAGCCTGGAGCGATAGTTGAAAAGGGGAGCCTCTTGTGATTATGATTGCAATGAAAATGGAGGTAAGAATGTAATTGCTCAACTAAATATAAAGTTAGTGATAGAAGAGAAATTATAGGCCAAGCAATTTGGAATACAGATGCACTTAAATGTATTAAGTTTAGGACAACGCTGTTATGTTAGGATAATAATGTATAAGGAAAGTTATAAGAAATTCAAATAAATATTTGAATCAGAATGAACATATTAGTCTAAAATAAATGTAAACTAAAATAAAATGTTAATAATTAAAAAAAAAACAGCAATCAATCTTCAAGATGGCATGTTTTGTTAAGTTGTTTATTGCTTAGTAAAATCAATGTCATTTATTTGTGTTAAGTTTCTTGAAGCCTGGAGATCCCATCTTTCATTCAGAATGTGAGAAAGTTGAGCTGTATATTTTTTTATCAAAAGTTTTCAGGACATTTTTTTTTTTTTAATAGGTATGAATCAAATTAATTTTTCAGAAAAAAATTTAGAAAGAATTATCACAATTAAACTACTAGAAGACGATCAAAAAACAAATTACATTCAAATCTATGCACTGTGCAACAACAATGAAAGAGACAGTGAAGAATTCTACGACACACTGAGTGAAATCATTAACAATATTGACGAAAGCGACGACATGTTAGTGATGGAAGATTTTAATGGAAGGCTTGGAAAATGCAACAGTGAGAACAGTGATATCTTAGGACCCTTTGGCGATAAAACAGCTGAAATGAACAAAAATGGAAGCAGACTGCTGGATCTATGCAATCAAAATGATTTATTTATCACCAACACATTCTTCAAACACAGAGAGTCACAAGTATATACCT
This sequence comes from Megaustenia siamemsis, assembly GCA_032433765.1. Taxonomy (NCBI): domain Eukaryota; kingdom Metazoa; phylum Mollusca; class Gastropoda; order Stylommatophora; family Ariophantidae; genus Megaustenia; species Megaustenia siamemsis. The sequence goes on from JAVIAB010000008.1 coordinate 75,724,146, forward strand.
GGTACAAATGGAATGACACAACATGCAGAAGCCAGATAGATTTTATACTAACAAGAAAACAGAACAAGAAAAGAGTAACCGACAGTAGAGCAATCCCAAATATTACAGACGACACGGATCACAAGATGGTTATGATCACACTAAGACAGCCAAAAATAAAGAGAATATACAAAAACAAACAAAAGAAGCGAAAAGAACAGACATTAAAAATAAAACAATTAAACGATCAAGAAACAAGGAAAACCCTAGAAGAAAAACTAACAGAGAAAGTCAAGAAACTCCCTAACGAAGTATGCACAGTAGAAGAAGAGTGGAAACAATTTAAGGAAACCGTAACCAACATCTCTAAAACAGTTTGTGGAACGAAGCTAAGAACAAGAGAAGGGAAAAAGAGCACCCCGTGGTGGAACGAAACAATCAGAAGCAATTAAGGAAAAGAAGAAACTTTAAAAATTGGAGGGAGAACAAGAACCAAGAAAAATATTAAAAATATGCCTTAGTTCGAAAAAGAGTTCAAATTTTGATCAAAGAAGATAAGCAAAAGAATTGGACAGAATTCGGACAAAACATGAGCAGGGACTTCAAGACAGCCACAAGAGATTTCTACAAAGCAGTAAAAGCCACAAGAGCGAGAAAAGAAAACCATGATCCTACTGAGCTGATAAATGACAAAGATGGACAGCCAATATCAAATAACCAATGTATGCAATAGAGATGGAAAGAATATTTTGAAGACATGTTAAACATACCAACTACCAATAAGACAACAAAAACCACGCTAGAACTCACAAATAGTGAACCCAACATCATGAAAGAGGAAATCTAAGAAGTAATCAAATATGCACCAAGAAATAAAGCACCGGGGATAGATAACATACTAATAGAAATAATAACAGCAGCAGGAGAAACAGGAATGCAATGGCTGCACAGAATATTTAAGGCAGCATGACACCAACAACAAGCCCCAGAAGACTGGCAACAGGCAATCATCATACCAATATGGAAAAGAAAGGTAGCAAAAGAGACTGCAATCAATATAGAGATATATCTTTTCTCAGCCATGTAAGAAAGCTATACGTCAAAATCTTGGAAAAAAAGACTGAGACCAATAATAGAACTACAGTTAAGCGATTCTCAAATGGGGTTCCGAAAAAACAGAGGATGTATCGACGCATTATTCACATTAAAACAGATTGCAGAAAAAAACGACAGAACACAATCAAAACTTATACATAGCCTTCATTGACCAGGAAAAGCATTCAACAGAGTAAACAGAGAACAACTGTGGGAGATACTAATAACATACGAAGTAAGCCAACATCTAACCAACCTTTTTAAAAGTCTCTACGTCAACAGCAGCTGCAGGGTCAGAACAGCAGCAGGCTACACAGACCACTTTGAAGTTAGATCAGGTGTAAGACAGGGGTGCGTATTATCCCCCCTACTGTTTATTACATACATGGACTATATATGCAAGCTAGCCAACCCATCAGAGACAGAAGAGATCAACGAGCTTTTATTTGCAGACGATCAGGCACTAATACATGAAACAATAGAAGACCTACAAGAACACTTAAACAAACTCAACATCTCAGGCACAAAATACAACATGAAAATCAACATCAACAAAACAGAAGTCATGAATGTCGCCAAAAATAAACAGAACATCAACATAACTATAGAAGGCAGACAACTAAAACAAGTAGAGGAATTCAAATACCTAGGAAGTCTAATGACAAATGATAATTCTCAAACAGCAGAGATAGAATCAAGATGCAACAAAGCTTGTCAAATCATCGGACAGTTATCACCACTATTGTCCAACAAGGAAATAACTCTGGAGGCAAAACAAGCACTATACAATACAATCTTCATCCCGACGTTGTGCTACCAATGCCAGACTTGGACCCTAGATGCAAGAACAATAAGAAAAATAACCTCTACAGAGATGAAATGTGTTAGACGAATGACAGGAAACAGTCTGTGAGATAAGATCAGAAATGAAGAACTGAGAAAAAAGCTAGGAATAGCCCCCGCCATAGAATATATAAAGAAAAAACAGATAAAATGGTTTCGCCACATGACAAGGCAGAACGAACAAAACACAACACAAAGGGCCCTCAATAAACATTGTGAGAATACCAGACCCAAGGGTCGACCACGAAAAAGACGGGTCGATGGAATATTAGAAGCACTAGCAAACATAACAGCAGCAGAGGCGAACAGAAGAGCAAAAGACCACAAATTATATCGACACTGAAAGGCAGATGAGGAAGGAAAGAAGAAGAAATGCCTTTTTCATTTTGTTACTTCTCACTATAATATAATCAAATGTGGTACATGTCACTGGAAAGAAAAGTTATATAGAGAATGAAAATATCATTTAATTCTTCTTCCTTTCAGCTCCCTGTGGAGCACAGGTCTTCAACAAACATTTTCCAACTTGTTCTGTTTCTTGCCATTCTTTAAAGACTATTCCATGTCTTCCCCATCATCTTCATCTCTGCTTCCATTTGTCTTCTCCAAGATTATTTGATCTTCCTCTTTGTCTTTTCCCCTAGAGGATTTTAAAAAAAAAGGACCTGTTGTGTAATACTCTCAGTTGGCTCCGCAGTGTGTGTCGTATCCAGTGCCATTGTCTTTCTTGTATCTCTTTGTTCACAGGTATTTAGCTGGTACTTTTCCATAATTCTAAGTTAGTAATATTATCCTACAATTTCCATACTTTTGTTCTGCGCAAGCATCCATTAATGAAAGTATGTATCTTCATGATTGTCATTTTTGTTGTTCTCCGTGTTTCACAGCCATGTAATAGGACTGACTTAACATTGCAGTTAAACATTTTTATTTTTGTACTAAAACCTTATTTCTTTGCATTTCCATATGTTTCCTAAAGCAATGAAGGCTCCACTTGCTTTTTGTATCTTTATTTGGGTACCATTCTCTGTTCCTCTTTCTTTGTCTATATTACTGCCTGGATTACATCTAGTTGAGGTATTTCTCATAGTGTTTGTTTGGTTATTGCCATCTGCATTAATTCTCATAATTTTGGTCTCATCTCTATTTATTTTCAGTCCTAGCTGTTGTGATCTCTCATCAAGTATGCTCATTTTATCTTGCATCTGTTGATGATTAAGTGATAGGAGAGCTATATCAGCAAAGTCTAGGTCATCAAGTTGCTTGGTCAGTACCACTGGATTCCATTTCAGTTGTTCAGAGTTATTTTCATAAACCAATCTATGGTCAGCAGAAAGAGAAATGGAAATGGAAGGCATCCATGCCTTACTCCTGTTCTTATTTCAAATGCTTCTGTAAGCTGCCCCACAACACTACATTTCATTCATTCATACATTGTTTTTATCAGGTTAATAAGCTTTATGGGGATTCCGTAATGACTCAGCAGCTTCCAAAGCATTCCTCTGTCTAAACTATCAAATGCCTATTCATAATCTATGAATCCGATATAAAGTGGGGACTGTAGTTCTAAGCTTTGTAACTATTATACATAAGGTAGTTATTTTATCAGCTACACAAGGTAGTTATTTTATCAGCTTTGGTAACTATTATACATAAGCTTTGGTAACTATTATACATAAGGTAGTTATTTTATCAGCTACACAAGGTAGTTATTTTATCAGCTACACAAGGTAGTTATTTTATCAGCTTTGGTAACTATTATACATAAGCTTTGGTAACTATTATACATAAGGTAGTTATTTTATCAGCTACACAAGGTAGTTATTTTATCAGCGCATGATCTGTTTTTCCTAAATCTGCTTGCTCATCTCTCAAATGTTTTTCTATGGTCTCCTTTAGTCTCTCCAGAATGATTTTGATTAGTATTTTCTCCAGGCACTGATAGCAGCATTATTCCCCTATTAATTTGTGCACTCCTGTAAACTTTCTTTCTTTGGTAGTTTGATCATTAAATTGCTGGAATTTCATTATTTAAAGGGGAAGAAAGTGTCTTATGTTCAAGGTTAGATAATTTTCAGTTCAAATTATTGTAACTCACCTACCTTCTTCCATGGGTAGAAGTGTTGCTGTCAAAGTATTGTAACTCACCTTCCTTGACTCATAGTTAGAAGTGTTGCTATTAAAGTATTGTAACTCACCTACCTTCTTCCATGGGTAGAAGTGTTGCTTTCAAAGTATTGTAACTCACCTACTTATCCCAAGGTTAGAATTGTTGCTATCAAAGTATTGTAACTCACCTACCTTATACCATGGTTAGAAGTGTTTCTATCAAACTTTTATAACTCACCTACCTTCTCCCATGGTTAGAAGTTATGTTATCAACATATTGTAACTCACCTACCTTCTCCCATGGTTAGAAGTGTTGCTATCAAAGTATTGTAGCTCACCTACCTTATCCCATGGTTACAACTGCTACTATCAATGTATTGTAACTCACCTACCTTCTCCCACTGTTAAAAGTGTTGCTATAAACGTATTGTAAATCACCTACCATCTCCCATGGTTAGAAGTGTTGCTATAAATGTATTGTAACTCACCTACCTTATCCCATGGTTACAACTGCTACTATCAATGTGTTGTAACTCACCTACCTTCTCCCATGGTTAGAAATGTTGCTATTAAACTTCTATAACTAACCTACCTTGTCCCATGGTTAGAAGTGTTGCTATCAAAGTATTGTAACTCACCTACCTTATTCCATTATTAGAAGAGTTGCTATCAAAGTATTGTAATTCACCTACCTTCTCCCAAAGTTAGAAATGTTGCTATCAAAGCATTGTAACTCACCAACCTTATCCCATGGTTACAACTGCTACTATCAATGTATTGTAACTCACCTTCCTTCTCCCATGGTTAGAAATGTTGCTATTAAACTTCTATAACTAACCTACCTTGTCCCAAAGTTAGAAATGTTGCTATCAAAGCATTGTAACTCACCAACTTATCCATGGTTAGAAGCGTTGCTATAAATGTATTGTAACTCACCTACCTTATCCCATGGTTAGAAGTGTTGCTATAAATGTATTGTAACTCACCAACCTTATCCCATGGTTAGAAGCGTTGCTATAAATGTATTGTAACTCACCAACCTTATCCCATGGTTAGAAGTGTTGCTATAAATGTATTGTAACTCACCTACCTTATGCCATGGTTACAAATGCTACTATCAATGTATTGTAACTCACCTACCTTCTCCCATGGTTAGAAATGTTGCTATTAAACTTCTATAACTAACCTACTTTGTCCCAAGTTAGAAATGTTGCTATCAAAGCATTGTAACTCACCAACCTTATCCCATGGTTAGAAATGTTGCTATCAAAGCATTGTAACTCACCTACCTTATCCCATGGTTACAACTGCTACTATCAATGTATTGTAACTAACCTACCTTCTCCCATGGTTAGAAATGTTGCTATTAAACTTCTATAACTAACCTACCTTCTCCCAAAGTTAGAAATGTTGCTATCAAAGCATTGTAACTCACCAACCTTATCCCATGGTTACAACTGCTACTATCAATGTATTGTAACTCACCTTCCTTCTCCCATGGTTAGAAATGTTGCTATTAAACTTCTATAACTAACCTACCTTGTCCCAAAGTTAGAAATGTTGCTATCAAAGCATTGTAACTCACCAACCTTATCCCATGGTTAGAAATGTTGCTATCAAAGCATTGTAACTCACCTACCTTATCCCATGGTTACAACTGCTACTATCAATGTATTGTAACTAACCTACCTTCTCCCATGGTTAGAAATGTTGCTATTAAACTTCTATAACTAACCTACCTTCTCCCAAAGTTAGAAATGTTGCTATCAAAGCATTGTAACTCACCAACCTTATCCCATGGTTACAACTGCTACTATCAATGTATTGTAACTCACCTTCCTTCTCCCATGGTTAGAAATGTTGCTATTAAACTTCTATAACTAACCTACCTTGTCCCAAAGTTAGAAATGTTGCTATCAAAGCATTGTAACTCACCAACCTTATCCCATGGTTAGAAGCGTTGCTATAAATGTATTGTAACTCACCTACCTTATCCCATGGTTAGAAGCGTTGCTATAAATGTATTGTAACTCACCAACCTTATCCCATGGTTAGAAGTGTTGCTATAAATGTATTGTAACTCACAACCTTATCCCATGGTTACTATAAATGTATTGTAACTCACCTACCTTATCCCATGGTTACAAATGCTACTATCAATGTATTGTAACTCACCTACCTTCTCCCATGGTTAGAAATGTTGCTATTAAACTTCTATAACTAACCTACCTTGTCCCAAAGTTATAAATGTTGCTATCAAAGCATTGTAACTCACCAACCTTATCCCATGGTTAGAAATGTTGCTATCAAAGCATTGTAACTCACCTACCTTATCCCATGGTTACAACTGCTACTATCAATGTATTGTAACTCACCTACCAAAGTCCGGAATGAAACATCGCACCATTGCAAATGATTTTGCCTACTTAATCTTTGTCTGAGCTTTTCCTTTTTCCCGCCAATCACAATTCATTTTACATCTACCCTCATTCCTACCTTGTTCACCATCCTCGTGCTTCATGATCAGTTCAAATTCTTCACACCCCCGGGAACCACAAGTTTCCCCCCTGCCTCTATTTTATTCTCAACCTTTACCTCCCCTTGATTTCTACTCCTCACTTCCACTTTCTCGTCCTCTCCGTATCACTGCTACTACCCTGTTTCAAAAGGATTGTAAATCACCTACTTTCTCATTAAAATTATTGCCATAAAAGTATTATAACTCACCTATCTTCTTCCATTGTTAGTTGCTATCAAAGTATTGTAACTCACCTATCTTATCCCATGGTTAGTTGTGTTCCTATCAAACTTATTATAACTCACCTACCTTCTCCCACAGTTATAAGTGTTGATATCACAGTATTGTAACTTACCTACCTTCTCCCATTGTTAGAAGTGTTGCTATCACAGTATTGTAACTTACCTACCTTCTCCCATTGTTAGAAGTCTTGCTATCACAGTATTGTAACTTACCTATCTTCTCCCATTGTTAGAAGTGTTGCTATCACAGTATTGTAACTTACCTATCTTCTCCCCTGGTTTGAAGTGTTGTTATCACAGTATTGTAACTCACCTACTTTCTGCCAAGGTTATAAGTGTTGCTATCACAGTATTGTAACTCACCTACTTTCTGCCAAGGTTATAAGTGTTGCTGTCACAGTATTGTAACTTGCCTACATTCTCCCATGGTTAGAAGTGTTGCTATCAAAGTATTGTAACTCACCTATCTTCTCCCATTGTTAGAAGTGTTGCTATCAAAGTATTGTAACTCACCTACCTTCTCCCATTGTTAGAAGTGTTGCTGTCACAGTATTGTAACTTGCCTACCTTCTCCCCTGGTTTGAAGTTTTGCTACCAAAGTATTGTAACTCACCTATCTTCTCCCATTGATAGATGTGGTGCTATCAAAGTATTGTAACTCACCTACTTTCTGCCAAGGTTATGTGTGTTGCTATCACAGTATTAAGAAAATTCTCAGACCTACAATTAAATATCACAGTTGAGGGAATACATCTGGAGACAGTCCAGAGCTACAATTACCTGGGACATACTATAACCAATGATGGAAAATGCAAAATTGAAATAAACAAAAGAATAGGTATGGCAAAAAGTAATTTTAATGCCATGAAAAATATACTAACAACAAAACAAATATCAACAGGGCTGAATCTAAAATGGCAAAATGTTACATCTTCTCAATATTCCTGTATATTGCATAAACATGGACATTAGACAAGAAAACAGAACAGAAAATTGAAGCCTTTGAAATGTGGATTTATAGAAGAATAGGTAGAATTGGATGGAAACAAAAGATAACAAACGATGAAGTTTTAAAAAACTGAAAATAAAAAGAGAACTACAAAATACAATTAAGACAAGACAAATGAAATTTTTGGGGCATGTTAAAAGACACAACAGCCTACTAAAAGTAATATTAGAAGGAAAAATACAAGGTAAAAGAGGCAGACCAAGACTAACATGGACGAGTAACATCAAAAGATGGACAAGTCAATCTATGTCAGCCTGCACCATCAAAGCAAGAAACAGAGTAGAATGGCGATCCATGGTAGCCAACCTTTGTTGTGGAGAAGACACTTGATGATGATGATGATGATCACAGTATTGTAACTTACTAACCTTACCCATTGTTAGAAGTGTTGCTATCACAGTATTGTAACTTACCTACCTTCTCCCCTGGTTTGAAGTGTTACTATCAAAGTATTGTAACTCACCTACTTTCTGCCAAGGTTATAAGTGTTGCTATCACAGTATTGTAACATACCTACCTTATCCCATTGTTAGAAGTGTAGCTATCACAGTATTGTAACTCACCTACTTTCTGCCAAGGTTATAAGTGTTGCTATCAAAGTATTGTAACTCACCTACCTTCTCCCATTGTTAGAAGTGTTGTTATCACAGTATTGTAACTCACCTACCTTCTCCCATTGTTAGAAGTGTTGCTATCACACTATTATAACTCACCTACCTTCTCCCATTGTTAGAAGTGTTTGCTATCACAGTATTGTAACTTGCCTACCTTCTCCCCTGGTTTGAAGTTTTGCTATCAAAGTATTGCAACTCACCTATCTTCTCCCATTGTTAGAAGTGTTACTATCACAGTATTGTAACTCACCTACCTTCTCCCATTGTTAGAAGTGTTGCTATCACAGTATTGTAACTCACCTACCTTCTGCCAAGGTTAGATGTATTGTTATAAATTTTTCTTGAAATTATGCACAAAAGTATCCTAAGCCATAATACAGTTTATTTGATTCAATTATGTTAGTAAGAATTTGAATTAGTGTACATTTCTATCAATAACTTCAGAATCATGCAAATGTGATAAATGTCTGTCATCTGAACAATTTATTTTTTACTAGTATATTTTTTGTACAGCTGATCTCATCATCAATTCTAGTATGCAGAGAAATACTTATTTAATAACTAGGATCAGTTGTATCATCGCAATCACTGCTACTGATATTATCACAATCACTGCTACTTGTTGGTATCATCACAATCACAACTGCATGTTGTATCATCACAATCATTACTACTACTTGTATCATCACAATCACTGCCACCTGTTGTTTCATCACAATCACTGCCACCTGTTGTATCATCACGATCACTGCTACTTGTATCATCACGATCACTGTTACTTGTATCATCACGATCACTGCCACTTGTTATATCATAACAATCACTGCTACGTGTTGTATCACCACAATCACTGCCACCTGTTGTATCATCTTAATCACTGCTACTTGTTATATCATCACAATCACTGCCACCTGTTGTATCATCACAATCACTGCCACCTGTTGTATCATCACAATCACTGCTACTTGTTGTATCATCACAATCACTGCCACCTGTTGTATCATCACAATCACTGCCACCTGTTGTATCATCACAATCACTGTTACTTGTATTATCACAATCACTGCCACTTGTTGTATCATCTCAATCACTGCCACCTGTTGTATCATCACAATCACTGCCACCTGTTGTATCATCACAATCACTGCTACTTGTATTATCACAATCACTGCCACTTGTTGTATCATCTCAATCACTGCCACCTGTTGTATCATCACAATCACTGCCACTTGTTGTATCATCACAATCACTGCTACTTGTTGTATCATCACAATCACTGCCACTTGTTGTATCATCACAATCACTGCTACTTGTTATATCATAACAATCACTGCTACTTGTTATATCATCTCAATCACTGCCACTTGTTGTATCATCACAATCACTGCCACCTGTTGTATCATCACAATCACTGCCACCTGTTGTATCATCACAATCACTGCTACTTGTATTATCACAATCACTGCTACTTGTTGTATCATCTCAATCACTGCCACCTGTTGTATCATCACAATCACTGCCACTTGTTGTATCATCACAATCACTGCTACTTGTTGTATGTTTCTTGACTTTCCAACCATGGATGACAGAATCAAGATCTGGAGAGCACGAGCATACCTGAAGATTAGTACAGATATAGAGCATCCATTGCACCACGTGCTCAACACAGTGAAAGGTGCCAGGCTTAAAAGAGGCAAATCGTGGGTGGGCCGAGCAGAAGATGTCATCAAACAGGTCTGTGGGTTTACCAATATCAGCGTTGGTGAGGAGTGGATACCGGTGCCTACGTCATTCAAGGAGACATTCTCATGTATTGTCACACTCGACAGGAAAAGTGTGGAACAGAACCCAGTCGTGGTTAATGCCGAGGTCAACGGTCTCATCTGCGATAACACAGATGAGAAAGATGCAGTCATTTATACAGACGGATCTGTAATACGACACCAAAGAATTGCTTGGGTTTTGCAGCACGCTCGGCAGGCAGAATAGTCAAAGAAGACAGTGGTGCATACATCACGAGTAGCATGACAATGGAGGCGATGGCAGTGACCAAGGCATTCAAATGGTTAGAGTCACAAGACTACACCCACGCATGTATACTGAGTGATTCGATGAGCATGATTAAAAAAGTGGAGGCGGGCTCTGTACGCATGCAATGGGTACAGTCGTTGCAGAAATCCAAAATACGTAAGGTCACCTATGTCTATGTCCCTGGACATGCAGAAGTACTGGGAAATGAAAGAGCGGACAGGTTGGCTAGCTGCGCTGTCGTTGAGGACGGGCAACCAATGGATCGGGCGGACATCATCAGTGCCCTCTGAGATGTAGGAAGAGCACATGACTTCGACAAACACAGATCCACGTCACTTCTTCGGATGATGGAAATGGGAGTTAAGATGGGCACAGCCAGAAATGAGAAACTTAGTGGCCGTGTAAGAAGACTTATCAACCAACATAGAACTGGAGTCGTCAGTCGCTGGACACTGCGGGAATTGCTGAGAAGGGGATCTGAGCACCTATGGACATGTTCGGAGTGCAATGATGATGACCCGCAAATAACTCAATCACTGCTACTTGTTGTATACAAATATTTTTTTTTTAACTGTGTACTAACTTTGTGTCACCAAAATACATGATGTACTCCTTTCCTCTCTGTAATATACACTTGAATATATAAACCGTAAAACTTAGCTTTGTCCCTATACTGCAACAATATATCGATGTCTTTGTCAATATACATTTTATTACATGTTCATATTGTCAATGTAAACAGCGACAGTTCATATATGTTCATATCACCAATGTTAACAGCGATAGTTTATACATGTTCATACCACCAATACCAACAGCGATGATTCATGTATGTTCATATCTCAATACCAACAGCGATGGTTCATATATGTTCATATTGTCAATGTAAAACAGTGATAGTTCATTTGTACCCTGGCAGTATACCCCTTTGGTTATAAATTCATGAAACTAGCAGAACAAATAACAATAAACCATTCACATGCTTCCAGCTTCACAGGCTGGTAAATCGAGTTATAATAGAACACGAATTATAACAGTGTGGCCCAAACATAACGGGCAGCATCAAATACAACAGAGTCGTATCAATATACCGTAGAATAGTGTCTGATGCAATATTATGAATATTACAGTCCCACCTCATTGCTTCATGGTCATCATAGACCCAACTGGTTAATGTGGTATCAATGTGTATAGACAACACAGAACTGGTGCAGTCATTGGATTGTCTTCGGCACTTATATTCCTTCTCTTTCCCTGAGGAACGATGCTCTTTTCTCTGACATACAATTTTATGTAGATACTAAACTTGCTCTCACACTACCTGACTTGTGTATTGGTTTCCCATTAAAGAAAATTTCACCATCTGTACTCTAGTTGAAAGCCGTATTCAACGGTCGATAGTGCATCCAACCGTAGTCTGGACAGTATTTCACCTTGTGGATTGTTTCTCCTTTATTCACGTCTCTGCATTAATGCATACAATTGGAAACCATGTGAACTTATCTGGCCACGTCTCCCCTTTGCAGTAGCGGCCCTTCTATATGGTACTTCATCTCCGATGATACCCAGTAACGCCAAGGTCTGTTTCTTGTACTTGATTCTTCCCTTCGATTCCACAGCTGTCTAATAGACTTTCCTTGACAACCCATGTCATCTCATCTCCACATCACTCTTAATCACTTTTGCACTGCTCTGCACCAATTCCGTCTCTAACTATTTTGGCGTGCAAATCCCCTTTTACAGGTGTATCATCACAATCACTGCCACTTGTATCATCACAATCACTGCCACTTGTATCATCACAATCTCTGCCACTTGTATCATCACAATCACTGCCACTTGTTGTATCATCACAATCACTGCCACTCATTGTATCATCACAATCACTGCCACTCATTGTATCATCACAATCACTGCCACTCATTGTATCATCACAATCACTGCCACTCATTGTATCATCACAATCACTGCCACTCATTGTATCATCACAATCACTGCCACTCATTGTATCGTCACAATCACTGCCATTCATTGTATCATCACAATCACTGCCACTCATTGTATCGTCACAATCACTGCCACTCATTGTATCATCACAATCACTGATACTTGTTGCATTATCACAATCACAGCTACTTGTTGTATTATCCCAATCATTACAACTTGTATCATCACAGCCACTGCCACTTGTATCATCACAATCACTGCTACTTGTTGTATCATCACAATCACTGCCACTCATTGTATCATCACAATCACTGCCACTTGTTGTATCATCACAATCACTGCCAGTAGTTGTATCATCTCAATCACTGCTACTTGTTATATCATTACAATCACTGCCACTTGTTGTATCATCACAATCACTGCTACTATTTGTATCATCTCAATCACTGCTACTTGTTGTATCATCACAATCACTGCCACTTGTTGTATCATCCCAATCATTACTACTTGTATCATCACAATCACTGCCAATTGTATCATCACAATCACTGCCACTTGTATCATCACAATCACTGCCACTTGTATCATCACAATCACTGCCACTTGTATCATCACAATCACTGCCACTTGTATCATCACAATCACTGCTACTTGTTGTATCATCAAAATCACTGCCACTCATTGTATCATCACAATTACTGATACTTGTATCATCACAATCACTGCCACTTGTATCATCACAATCACTGCCACTTGTTGTATCATCACAATCACTGCTACTATTTGTATCATCTCAATCACTGCTACTTGTTGTATCATCAAAATCACTGCCACTCATTGTATCATCACAATTACTGATACTTGTTGTATCATCACAATCACTGCCACTTGTATCATCACAATCACTGCCACTTGTTGTATCATCACAATCACTGCTACTATTTGTATCATCTCAATCACTGCTACTTGTTGTATCATCACAATCACTGCCACTCATTGTATCATCACAATCACTGCTACTTGTTGTATCATCACAATCACTGCTACTTGTTGTATCATCACAATCACTGCTACTTGTTGTATCATCACAATCACTGCTACTTATTGTATCATCTCAATCACTGCTATTTGTTGTATCATCACAATCACTTTTCAATTGTTGTATCATCTCAATCACTGCTACTTGTTGTATCATCACAATCACTGCCACTTGTTGTATGATCACAGTTACTGCTGCTTATATATACTTATACTACACTGCTGCTATATCTTAGTCATGTGACTCATAAGGCTTATTGTGTGATGATCAATAACACTAGACTAGCATTATTTACTGATTTTGAGGAGGAGGGGAAAGACAGGATTGTTAACCCTTTCTCTTCTCCTCACCACTATTTTTAGCTCGAAATTTTGTACATTTAAGTGATTAGCGTTAATACTTCATGAAGGTATACTAGTGTTAGATGTTTGTCTTTCTTTTTGTCATTAACTTACACTTGTTTCTTCACAGTATGTGATTCGAGCACCTAGAAATGGTGTAGTTGAGGAGGTATTTCACAAACAAGGTGATACTGTTGCAAAGGGCACAGTGCTTGTGCATCTACAGGAGGAATGATGATAACAGCTGAAAATTTACTTGAGCAGTTGCTCTAAAAGAGAATCCATTTTATTTGTGTTTTGACATTATCTATGATGTGGTACATATATTTCCAGGATTTATTAAGTGAGAAAACTTTAATATAATAAATGTTTTTGAAAAGTGAAAATATGTTTCTATTTTTTACTGATGCAATTTGGCAAGTCACATTAGAATCTTTGGTTGACATTTGTTCTCACTGAAATAGTCTGCTTCTTTGAAAAATGTAATCAACTTATGTAGTCATGTGAACAAACTTAAAGTAAGTTCTCAAATTCATTACATTTGCTGAGGTCTTGATATTCATTAAATTGATATCTGTTTTTGCATGCCATTGCAGATTTCTCTGTATCCACATGTATCAAGTGCTACATTTGCTGAGGTCTTGATATTCATTAAATTGATATCTGTTTTTGCATGCCATTGCAGATTTCTCTGTATCCACATGTATCAAGTGCTACATTTGCTGAGGTCTTGATATTCATTAAATAGATACTTTTTAAGTCCTAAAAGACAGCAAAGAGAAAAAGGTAATAATTTTAAAAAAAAAGGTTCCCTCCATGCCCTGATAAACATATGGAGAATATGGCGTTAGTGACCATATTTATTTCATTACCTCAACACATATTTCGGGTGATAAGGTCGGCTTCACGCCAGGCTGTTTTTACTTTCCAGAAAAATCTCTGGAGTACCATTTTTGGAGGCTGAGTGAACTCTGGAGCCCTGTTGGTTTGAAAAAAATCCACCACTTCTGGGAATTGAATCCAGACCCTTCTGATCAGAAAACAAGCGCTCTAAACACTCAGCCACCAAGGCTCCTAAAGGTAATAATACAAGGGAAAAATTATAATTGCCAACCAACACCATTGAGAGAAATACTACAAAGAAAATGAAGAAAGGGACAACCCTATAGAAGCAGTCTTGTACACAAAACCAAGCTCTTCAACAAACAAAATTATGATCGTCCACAAATAACGGCACCATTAACACCTGACTCACACACACACCATTTGGACACACTGACTAATCATCAAAATAGAAATAAAAGGTGTTAATGCTGGCAAGCAGGAAAACATTGAAAGAAGAGTAGCCACCCTTAGTAAGCTAAAGGAGGAGTACCCAAGTTACATATGGATCCACATATACAACATAGCAACTCTAATTTGAGCTATATGAGGTTGTGTTTTTTTTTAACCCTAGATTACGTTTCCATAGTAAAAATTACCGCTTCAAAATATATTTTTTGGGTAATTCACAGGCAAACTTTACCCCCTACTTATACCTTCCTAATTATCACTTCCTGTGACCCCTGAGTGTTTTGTTTCTTTCCTTTGATGTTGGATTATATTTTTTTTTTTTCACTTAGTAAAAAGTACTCATCATCAGCATCATCAAGTGCCATCTCCTCAACGAAGTTTGGCTACCATGGAGTGCCATTCTTGTTTGTCTCTTGCTTTGATGGTGCAGGTTGTCATAGGCTGATTTGTCCATCTTTTGATGTTACTCATCCATGTTAGTCTTGGTCTGTCTCTGCCTCTTTTACCATGTATTTTCCTCTCCAAGATTACTACAAAAAGTACTACTGTATCGTAAACATGCACATTTTTTTATTCACCCAATTTTCAAGAAATTTTTTTTGTTTCTCTTGATGGGGAAAATCTCCTCGGCTGTCGGCATGACATCAAAGAAACCTTTGTAACATGGGAAAGTCAGTGAAGAGAACGCCAAGCATACGGGCTAGAATTACGGCCAATAGCAGCCGTGTGAATAGACCAAGGTAGCCTAGGGGGCTTTATGGTCGAGCTTCAGGCTAAAAATCAACCATAAATCAGAAAATCATTACTGCATCCAATCCCCATTTCTCATCTTGTGTAAACATGCAGCTGTGTAACAAAAGTTCAAATAAAGTTTGGTTTTCAAAACTTAAAACGTTACATTTAAGTGGTAGTAATTTTTACTATGGAATTGTGACAGCATGAGTCACATGTATATTATGAATCTTAATCTAGGGATAAATAGAAAAAGAAATTTCTACTTGAATCATTAAAGCATACAAAGCTACCAAAGCTGAGAAACCTATTGCAAAAAATATGTAGTCAAAGAAATGTTGTTATTGAGTGGATCCCATCATACAGTGAAATACCAGAAAATGAGAAGGCTGACATGTAGACCATAGATGATAGCAGATTTGACCAGCTGAGCTTTCTGATCACATACCACCAAAAGGTCAGCATAATAAAACACACCAAAAGAACAACATTCCATCAGGACAATTATCACCTAAAAGTTTTAAAGAATCTGACACTTTTTTTTAAATCACAAGTTGCATTCTTTAACACAAAGTTCAAGATTGAAATCATAAACTTGGTTGCACACCAACCAAATAGAACAACACCAAACATAACATACTATGATAACTTAAAGGAGCTGTAAAAGACAAAACCTATGGACTTTGCCAGATGTAGATCTTAGTTAATGAAAGAAGAAGAAATTTCTTTGTGCATGCTGTGTCAGATTTTTGTGTGCTATTGACGTACATGTAAACATGTACAGTTGTTAATACTTTCTCTGATGTCATGAAATGCATTAAATTGATGCCAATTGTGTAAAAGCTTTGCCTGTTTTTAAACAAAAATAAGCTGTTAAAAGAAAAAATTCTTGAAAAACTTGAAATATTGCACAATCAATGAAATTATCAGCATTTTGCTCATATTAGTTGTTCATTTATATTTACCTACAGTCACAAGTGACGTATAGTTCTTCCAGCCAGTTCAATTGGTTATAGTAATCAATAGCAAGTGGCCTATGGTCCTTAATGTCAATTGAGGAGTTGGTTGTAGTAATCAATAGCAAGTGACCTGTGGTCTTTAATGTCAATTGAGGAGTTGGTTGTAGTAATCAATAGCAAGTGACCTGTGGTCTTTAATGTCAATTGAGGAGTTGGTTGTAGTAATCAATAGCAAGTGACCTGTGGTCTTTAATGTCAATTGAGGAGTTGGTTGTAGTAATCAATAGCAAGTGACCTGTGGTCTTTAATGTCAATTGAGGAGTTGGTTATAGTAATCAATAGCAAGTGACCTGTGGTCTTTAATGTCAATTGAGGAGTTGGTTGTAGTAATCAATAGCAAGTGACCTGTGGTCCTTAATGTCAATTGAGGAGTTGGTTGTAGTTTACAATAGCAAGTGACCTGTGGTCCTTAATGTCAATTGAGGAGTTGGTTGTAGTAACCAATAGCAAGTGACCTGTGGTCCTTAATGTCAATTGAGGAGTTGGTTGTAGTAATCAATAGCAAGTGACCTGTGGTCCTTAATGTCAATTGAGGAATTGGTTATAGTGATCAATAGCAAGTGACCTGTGGTCCTTAATGTCAATTGAGGAGTTGGTTGTAGTAATCAATAGCAAGTGACCTGTGGTCCTTAATGTCAATTGAGGAGTTGGTTGTAGTAATCAATAGCAAGTGACCTGTGGTCCTTAATGTCAATTGAGGAATTGGTTATAGTGATCAATAGCAAGTGACCTGTGGTCCTTAATGTCAATTGAGGAGTTGGTTGTAGTAATCAATAGCAAGTGACCTGTGGTCCTTAATGTCAATTGAGGAGTTGGTTATAGTAATCAATAGCAAGTGACCTGTGATATTTAATGTCAATTGAGGAGTTGGTTGTAGTAATCAATAGCAAGTGACCTGTGGTCCTTAATGTCAATTGAGGAGTTGGTTATAGTAATCAATAGCAAATGACCTGTTGTCTTTAATGTCAGTTGAGGAGTTGGTTATAGTAATCAATAGCAAGTGACCTGTGGTCCTTAATGTCAATTGAGGAGTTGGTTGTAGTAATCAATAGCAAGTGGCCTATGGTCTTTTCTACAAAGAGAAGTTAGTTATAGTATAGCAAGTGACCTATGGTCCTTCTACAAAGAGGAGTTGGTTGTAGTAATCAATAGCAAGTGACCTGTGGTCTTTAATGTCAATTGAGGAGTTGGTTGTAGTAATCAACATCAAGTGACCTGTGGTCCTTTCTACAAAGAGGAGTTGGTTATAGTATAGCAAGTGACCTGTGGTCCTTTCTTCAAAGAGGAGTTGGTTATAGTATATCAAGTGACTTATGGTCCTTTCTACAAAGAGGAGTTGGTTATAGTATAGCAAGTGACCTATAGTCCTTTCTACAAAGAGGAGTTGGTTATAGTATAGCAAATGACCTATGGTCCTTTCTACAAGGAGGAGTTGGTTGTAGTAATCAATAGCAAGTGACCTGTGGTCTTTAATGTCAATTGAGGAGTTGGTTGTAGTAATCAATAGCAAGTGACCTGTGGTCTTTAATGTCAATTGAGGAGTTGGTTATATTAATCAATAGCAAGTGACCTGTGGTCTTTAATGTCAATTGAGGAGTTTGTTGTAGTAATCAATAGCAAGTGACCTGTGGTCCTTAATGTCAATTGAGGAGTTGGTTGTAGTAATCAATAGCAAGTGACATGTGGTCCTTAATGTCAATTGAGGAGTTGGTTATAGTAATCAATAGCAAGTGACCTGTGGTCCTAATGTCAATTGAGGAGTTGGTTGTAGTTTACAATAGCAAGTGACCTGTGGTCCTTAATGTCAATTGAGGAGTTGGTTATATTAATCAATAGCAAATGACCTATTGTCTTTAATGTCAATTGAGGAGTTGGTTGTAGTAACCAATAGCAAGTGACCTGTGGTCCTTAATGTCAATTGAGGAGTTGGTTATATTAATCAATAGCAAATGACCTATTGTCTTTAATGTCAATTGAGGAGTTGGTTGTAGTATTCAATAGCAAGTGACATGTGGTCCTTAATGTCAATTGAGGAGTTGGTTGTAGTAATCAATAGCAAGTGACCTATGGTCCTTAATGTCAATTGAGGAGTTGGTTGTAGTAACCAATAGCAAGTGATCTGTGGTCCTTAATGTCAATTGAGGAGTGGTTATATTAATCAATAGCAAATGACCTATTGTCTTTAATGTCAATTGAGGAGTTGGTTGTAGTAACCAATAGCAAGTGACCTGTGGTCCTTAATGTCAATTGAGGAGTTGGTTATATTAATCAATAGCAAATGACCTATTGTCTTTAATGTCAATTGAGGAGTTGGTTGTAGTAATCAATAGCAAGTGACATGTGGTCCTTAATGTCAATTGAGGAGTTGGTTGTAGTAATCAATAGCAAGTGACCTATGGTCCTTAATGTCAATTGAGGAGTTGGTTATAGTAATCAATAGCAAGTGACCTATGGTCCTTAATGTCAATTGAGGAGTTGGTTGTAGTAACCAATAGCAAGTGACCTGTGGTCCTTAATGTCAATTGAGGAGTTGGTTGTAGTAATCAATAGCAAGTGACCTATGGTCCTTAATTTCAATTGAGGAGTTGGTTGTAGTAATCAATAGCAAGTGACCTGTGGTCCTTAATGTCAATTGAGGAGTTGGTTGTATAATCAATAGAAAATGACCTGTGTCCCTTAATGTCAATTGAGGAGTTGGTGTATAATCAATAGAAAATGACCCGTGTCCCTTAATGTCAATTGAGGAGTTGGTTGTAGTAATCAATAGCAAGTGACCTGTTGTCCTTTCTACAAAAAGGAGTTGGTTATAGTATAGCAAGTGACCTGTGGTCCTTTCTACAAAGAGTAGTTGGTTATAGTAATCAATAGTGAAACAGAGTAGGGAGTGAGAGAAGAAGGAAAAGGTCGAAAGGTGAAGGTCAGGGTAGACAAACAGGTAGGAGCTCAGGTTCCACGAGAAAATCGGGGTTGTAGTGAATAGATGAGGAAACAAGGAGTTTTATGAAAACGAGGCGAAGGTTAGATAAGACAAAGGGTTGTGAGCAAAGTTAAAGAGACAATTAGACAGGAGAACCCGATGCGGGCGCAGGGACAGTTTGAACCAGACGATACCATGGATGAGACGTTAGTTAGGAAATGTCAGGATAAGGAGATAGTTGTTTGTTCTTCCCAGAAGGACTGTGAGAGAATAGGTTGTTCTATTTCAAGGAGATAGTGATTTGTGTAAAATAGGTAACTATGCAATATATATAGGAGTTCATTGTTCGCAGTGCTAATAGAGTCTTTGCAGTGGGAGTTATGAAACTTCAGTTAGTTACTGTAGAGAACAGCTCGCCAGCCAGGAGACACGGTTTGGAGAACTGGCAAACACATATAATGAATGAGTTGTGATACTCGCATGTAGGTTAGAACAGTGTGTTCTTCACTCATATAGGCTGTGATTAGCCGCAACAGAGACATTTATTACTACCATGATAGACGCAATGCGTTATGTAGAGACTTATGAGAACTGTGTGTTCTTCACTCATATAGGCTGTGATTAGCTGCAACAGAGACATTTATTAATACCATGATAGACACAATGCGTTATGTAGAGACTTATTAGAACGGTGTGTTCTTCACTCATATAGGCTGTGATTAGCCGCAACAGAGACATTTATTAATACCATGATAGACGCAATGCGTTATGTAGAGACGTAAGAGAACTGTGTGTTCTTCCCTCATATAGGCGGTGATCAGCCATGGGAGAGGCAGTTATTAGTAACTTCATAGATGTAGGGAGTTAAGAAAAGACATGTTAGAAAGGGTGGTTTACACCAAGATGGCGGCTGTCTTGTCCACAAGAGAACAATTACAATTATAGTGAGTATTGAGTTGGTGTTGAGAGTCGACAATACAGCATTGTTGTTAAGGATGTTATGCAGAGTGATCCTGTTATGCAATAAACCAGTGAGTGAATTTCTTTTATTTGAGAGTCATTGTTACATTCTGTTGTCATTGTGATGTACCTGTCATCACGAAGAACGGGCCAAGGTGTCGCAGAGGCGAATAAGCACAACATGACGTACTAAGATTTCAACCGATCACGAAACCAGATAGGAGAGATGCTGTCTTCAGCAACTCAGCATCCAGTGCTGGGTGGTGTCAGAGTCACCGCCTGGTGCTAGTTCTCATCAGGCCACAATGTATGAAAAATTGAGAGATGACGTGTGAGAAACACATGTCAATGTTATGATAGCAGCCATTGTTCAATTCAAACAGAAGCCCTGGTCTGTGGAGACTGGGAATTATCATCAAGTTTTCCCGGTCAATCCAGTGTTGTCAACACTTGAGTTCTTTCAAGCAGTCCAGTGCAAGCAGCTTCAAGTCAATTAAGAATATATCCAGAGAGCGCTGGAAATAGTCAATTGGTTTCTTCCAGTTGGTACCAGTGGTGGCTCCATAATAGCAAGTTCGGCAAGGCCTAACACAGGTCGAGCCATCGAGAATCATCAATAGAAACATAACCAGACAGACCAACTGTGAGCCTGCAAATAGGGGCTTGCAGTACAGTACGAAGATATATAATTCAGGCCGTGAGCGGTATATACATATAAACGGTTTTCCAATAGCATGTGACCTATGGGGAGCCGCGATAGCTCAGTGGTTAGTGAACTGGACTACCACGGACAAGGGGTAGGGTTCGATCCCAACCGACGGCTTCCAGGTTCACCCAGCCTTAAATGGGTACCGGATTTTTTTCTGGGAAAGTAAAGCAGCACGGGCGTAATACCGACCACATTACCCCAAAAATCATGTGCTGAAGGTCTGTAAAATATAGGGTCACTAACACCATATTTCCCTATACGCCACTTGGCGTGACGGGGTACTTTACTTATGTGACCTATGGTTCTTTCTACATTGAGGAGTTTGTTATAGTAATCAATAGCAAGTAACCTTTGGTCCTTTCTACATTGGGGAGTTTGTTATAGTAATCAATAGCAAGTAACCTTTGGTCCTTTCTACATTGGGAGTTTGTTATAGTAATCAATAGCAAGTAACCTTTGGTCCTTTCTACATTGGGGAGTTTGTTATAGTAATCAATAGCAAGTAACCTTTGGTCCTTTCTACATTGGGGAGTTTGTTATAGTAATCAATAGCAAGTAACCTTTGGTCCTTTCTACATTGAGGAGTTTGTTATAGTAATCAATAGCAAGTAACCTTTGGTCCTTTCTACATTGAGGAGTTTGTTATAGTAATCAATAGCAAGTAACCTTTGGTCCTTTCTACATTGGGGAGTTTGTTATAGTAATCAATAGCAAGTAACCTTTGGTCCTTTCTACATTGGGGAGTTTGTTATAGTAATCAATAGCAAGTAACCTATGGTCCTTTCTACATTGAGGAGTTTGTTATAGTAATCAATAGCAAGTAACCTATGGTCCTTTCTACATGAGGAGTTTGTTATAGTAATCAATAGCAAGTAACCTATGGTCCTTTCTACATTGAGGAGTTTGTTATAGTAATCAATAGCAAGTAACCTTTGGTCCTTTCTACATTGAGGAGTTTGTTATAGTAATCAATAGCAAGTAACCTTTGGTCCTTTCTACATTGAGGAGTTTGTTATAGTAATCAATAGCAAGTAACCTATGGTCCTTTCTACATTGGGGAGTTTGTTATAGTAATCAATAGCAAGTAACCTATGGTCCTTTCTACATTGGGGAGTTTGTTATAGTAATCAATAGCAAGTAACCTATGGTCCTTTCTACATTGAGGAGTTTGTTATAGTAATCAATAGCAAGTAACCTATGGTCCTTTCTACATTGGGGAGTTTGTTATAGTAATCAATAGCAAGTAACCTATGGTCCTTTCTACATTGGGGAGTTTGTTATAGTAATCAATAGCAAGTAACCTATGGTCCTTTCTACATTGGGGAGTTTGTTATAGTAATCAATAGCAAGTAACCTATGGTCCTTTCTACATTGGGGAGTTTGTTATAGTAATCAATAGCAAGTAACCTTTGGTCCTTTCTACATTGGGGAGTTTGTTATAGTAATCAATAGCAAGTAACCTTTGGTCCTTTCTACATTGGGGAGTTTGTTATAGTAATCAATAGCAAGTAACCTATGGTCCTTTCTACATTGGGGAGTTTGTTATAGTAATCAATAGCAAGTAACCTTTGGTCCTTTCTACATTGGGGAGTTTGTTATAGTAATCAATAGCAAGTAACCTTTGGTCCTTTTACATTGGGGAGTTTGTTATAGTAATCAATAGCAAGTAACCTTTGGTCCTTTTACATTGGGAGTTTGTTATAGTAATCAATAGCAAGTAACCTTTGGTCCTTTTACATTGGGGAGTTTGTTATAGTAATCAATAGCAAGTAACCTTTGGTCCTTTCTACATTGGGGAGTTTGTTATAGTAATCAATAGCAAGTAACCTTTGGTCCTTTTACATTGGGGAGTTTGTTATAGTAATCAATAGCAAGTAACCTTTGGTCCTTTTACATTGGGGAGTTTGTTATAGTAATCAATAGCAAGTAACCTTTGGTCCTTTCTACATTGAGGAGTTTGTTATAGTAATCAATAGCAAGTAACCTTTGGTCCTTTTACATTGGGGAGTTTGTTATAGTAATCAATAGCAAGTAACCTTTGGTCCTTTTACATTGGGGAGTTTGTTATAGTAATCAATAGCAAGTAACCTTTGGTCCTTTCTACATTGAGGAGTTTGTTATAGTAATCAATAGCAAGTAACCTTTGGTCCTTTTACATTGGGGAGTTTGTTATAGTAATCAATAGCAAGTAACCTTTGGTCCTTTCTACATTGAGGAGTTTGTTATAGTAATCAATAGCAAGTAACCTTTGGTCCTTTCTACATTGAGGAGTTTGTTATAGTAATCAATAGCAAGTAACCTTTGGTCCTTTCTACATTGAGGAGTTGTTATAGTAATCAATAGCAAGTAACCTTTGGTCCTTTCTACATTGAGGAGTTTGTTATAGTAATCAATAGCAAGTAACCTTTGGTCCTTTCTACATTGGGGAGTTTGTTATAGTAATCAATAGCAAGTAACCTTTGGTCCTTTCTACATTGAGGAGTTTGTTATAGTAATCAATAGCAAGTAACCTTTGGTCCTTTCTACATTGGGGAGTTTGTTATAGTAATCAATAGCAAGTAACCTTTGGTCCTTTCTACATTGAGGAGTTTGTTTATAGTAATCAATAGCAAGTAACCTTTGGTCCTTTCTACATTGAGGAGTTTGTTATAGTAATCAATAGCAAGTAACCTTTGGTCCTTTCTACATTGAGGAGTTTGTTATAGTAATCAATAGCAAGTAACCTTTGGTCCTTTCTACATTGAGGAGTTTGTTATAGTAATCAATAGCAAGTAACCTTTGGTCCTTTCTACATTGAGGAGTTTGTTATAGTAATCAATAGCAAGTAACCTTTGGTCCTTTCTACATTGAGGAGTTTGTTATAGTAATCAATAGCAAGTAACCTTTGGTCCTTTCTACATTGAGGAGTTTGTTATAGTAATCAATAGCAAGTAACCTTTGGTCCTTTCTACATTGGGGAGTTTGTTATAGTAATCAATAGCAAGTAACCTTTGGTCCTTTTACATTGGGGAGTTTGTTATAGTAATCAATAGCAAGTAACCTTTGGTCCTTTCTACATTGGGGAGTTTGTTATAGTAATCAATAGCAAGTAACCTTTGGTCCTTTCTACATTGGGGAGTTTGTTATAGTAATCAATAGCAAGTAACCTTTGGTCCTTTCTACATTGGGGAGTTTGTTATAGTAATCAATAGCAAGTAACCTTTGGTCCTTTCTACATTGGGGAGTTTGTTATAGTAATCAATAGCAAGTAACCTTTGGTCCTTTCTACATTGGGAGTTTGTTATAGTAATCAATAGCAAGTAACCTTTGGTCCTTTCTACATTGGGGAGTTTTTTATAGTAATCAATAGCAAGTAACCTTTGGTCCTTTCTACATTGGGAGTTTGTTATAGTAATCAATAGCAAGTAACCTTTGGTCCTTTCTACATTGGGGAGTTTGTTATAGTAATCAATAGCAAGTAACCTTTGGTCCTTTCTACATTGGGGAGTTGTTATAGTAATCAATAGCAAGTAACCTTTGGTCCTTTTACATTGGGGAGTTTGTTATAGTAATCAATAGCAAGTAACCTTTGGTCCTTTCTACATTGGGGAGTTTGTTATAGTAATCAATAGCAAGTAACCTTTGGTCCTTTTACATTGGGGAGTTTGTTATAGTAATCAATAGCAAGTAACCTTTGGTCCTTTCTACATTGGGGAGTTTGTTATAGTAATCAATAGCAAGTAACCTTTGGTCCTTTTACATTGGGGAGTTTGTTATAGTAATCAATAGCAAGTAACCTTTGGTCCTTTCTACATTGGGGAGTTTGTTATAGTAATCAATAGCAAGTAACCTTTGGTCCTTTTACATTGGGGAGTTTGTTATAGTAATCAATAGCAAGTAACCTTTGGTCCTTTCTACATTGAGGAGTTTGTTATAGTAATCAATAGCAAGTAACCTTTGGTCCTTTCTACATTGAGGAGTTTGTTATAGTAATCAATAGCAAGTAACCTTTGGTCCTTTCTACATTGGGGAGTTTGTTATAGTAATCAATAGCAAGTAACCTTTGGTCCTTTCTACATTGAGGAGTTTGTTATAGTAATCAATAGCAAGTAACCTTTGGTCCTTTTTACATTGAGGAGTTTGTTATAGTAATCAATAGCAAGTAACCTTTGGTCCTTTCTACATTGGGGAGTTTGTTATAGTAATCAATAGCAAGTAACCTTTGGTCCTTTCTACATTGGGGAGTTTGTTATAGTAATCAATAGCTAGTGACCTATGGTCTTTTCTACATTGAGAGGTTTGTTATAGTAATCAATAGCTAGTGACCTATGGTCTTTTCTACATTGAGAGGTTTGTTATAGTAATCAATAGCTAATGACCTATGGTCCTTTCTGTCAATTGAGGAGTTTTTATAGTAATCAATAGCTAGTAACCTATAGTCCTTTCCGTCAATTGAGGAGTTTGTTATAGTAATCAATAGCTAATGACCTATGGTCCTTTCTTTCAGTTGGGGAGTTTGTTATAGTAATCAATAGCTAGTGACCTATGGTCTTTTCTACATTGGGGAGTTTGTTATAGTAATCAATAGCTAGTAACCTTGGTCCTTTCTACATTGGGAGTTTGTTATAGTAATCAATAGCAAGTAACCTTTGGTCCTTTCTACATTGGGGAGTTTGTTATAGTAATCAATAGCAAGTAACCTTTGGTCCTTTCTACATTGGGGAGTTTGTTATAGTAATCAATAGCAAGTAACCTTTGGTCCTTTCTACATTGGGGAGTTTGTTATAGTAATCAATAGCAAGTAACCTTTGGTCCTTTTACATTGGGGAGTTTGTTATAGTAATCAATAGCAAGTAACCTTTGGTCCTTTCTACATTGGGGAGTTTGTTATAGTAATCAATAGCAAGTAACCTTTGGTCCTTTTACATTGGGGAGTTTGTTATAGTAATCAATAGCAAGTAACCTTTGGTCCTTTCTACATTGGGGAGTTTGTTATAGTAATCAATAGCAAGTAACCTTTGGTCCTTTTACATTGGGGAGTTTGTTATAGTAATCAATAGCAAGTAACCTTTGGTCCTTTCTACATTGGGGAGTTTGTTATAGTAATCAATAGCAAGTAACCTTTGGTCCTTTTACATTGGGGAGTTTGTTATAGTAATCAATAGCAAGTAACCTTTGGTCCTTTCTACATTGAGGAGTTTGTTATAGTAATCAATAGCAAGTAACCTTTGGTCCTTTCTACATTGAGGAGTTTGTTATAGTAATCAATAGCAAGTAACCTTTGGTCCTTTCTACATTGGGGAGTTTGTTATAGTAATCAATAGCAAGTAACCTTTGGTCCTTTCTACATTGAGGAGTTTGTTATAGTAATCAATAGCAAGTAACCTTTGGTCCTTTTTACATTGAGGAGTTTGTTATAGTAATCAATAGCAAGTAACCTTTGGTCCTTTCTACATTGGGGAGTTTGTTATAGTAATCAATAGCAAGTAACCTTTGGTCCTTTCTACATTGGGGAGTTTGTTATAGTAATCAATAGCTAGTGACCTATGGTCTTTTCTACATTGAGAGGTTTGTTATAGTAATCAATAGCTAGTGACCTATGGTCTTTTCTACATTGAGAGGTTTGTTATAGTAATCAATAGCTAATGACCTATGGTCCTTTCTGTCAATTGAGGAGTTTTTTATAGTAATCAATAGCTAGTAACCTATAGTCCTTTCCGTCAATTGAGGAGTTTGTTATAGTAATCAATAGCTAATGACCTATGGTCCTTTCTTTCAGTTGGGGAGTTTGTTATAGTAATCAATAGCTAGTGACCTATGGTCTTTTCTACATTGGGGAGTTTGTTATAGTAATCAATAGCAAGTAACCTTTGGTCCTTTCTACATTGGGGAGTTTGTTATAGTAATAATAGCAAGTAACCTTTGGTCCTTTTACATTGGGGAGTTTGTTATAGTAATCAATAGCAAGTAACCTATGGTCTTTTCTACATTGGGGAGTTTGTTATAGTAATCAAAGCTAGTGACATATGGTCCTTTCTGTCAATTGGGGAGTTTGTTATAGTAATCAATAGCTAATGACCTATGGTCCTTTCTACATTTAGGAGTTGGTTATAGTAATCAATAGCAAGTGACCTATGGTCCCATCTACATTGAGTAGTTGATTATAGTAATCAATAGCAAGTGGCCTATGGTCCTTTCCACAAAGAGGAGTTGGTTATAGTATAACAAATGACCTATGGTCCTTTCTACAAAGAGGAGTTGGTTATAGTATAGCAAGTGACCTATGGTCCTTTCTACAAAGAGGAGTTGGTTATAGTATAGCAAGTGACCTATGGTCCTTTCTATATTGAGTAGTTGATTATAGTAATCAATAGCATGTGACCTATGGTTCTTTCTACATTGAGGAGTTGGTTATTATATAACAAATGACCTATGGTCCTTTCTACATTGAGGAGTTGGTTATAGTATAACAAGTGACCTATGGTCATTTCTACATTGAAGAGTTTGTAATAGTAATCACTTGCTAGTGACCTATGGTTCTTTCTGTCAATTGAGGAGTTGCTTATATAGCAGCAGTGTCTTTCAGAAGCTTGAAAAGTTGTGGAAATCAAAACTCATCAGTACAAATACAAAACTTAGACTATTCAAATCAAATGTACTATCAACCCTTACGTATGCGTGTGAGAACTGGAAAACAACAAGAGACATAGAAACAAAGTTGAATGCATTCGAAAATAAATGTCTAAGGAAAACACTCGGTATAGTGTGGAATGAATTCAAAACAAACGAGGAAATTAGAGAAATCACCAATCAACCGCTAATATCTTCAGTAATCAAGAAAAACGATTGTCATATGTTGGACAGGTAATGAGAAGAGATAATAACTGAATAGCAAAGCAAGCCCTCATGTGGGAAACAACAGGTAAGAGGAAAAGAGGAAGACCAGAGAGACACTGAGAAGAACATTGATGAGAGAGGCAAGAGCAGCCGGAATTGGCTTCCTCAATGAGATAATAGAGCTGATTGCACAGAACAGAGACAAATGGCGAGATTTGATAAAAGATCTTTACAAGGATTGAAAACTGCTAGAATAAAAATTTAGGTAAGAGGAGTATCTGGATCTACGCCCTATGGGCCCGGCTACGGCTCGAAAGGACAATAGATAGTTGGTTATAGTAATCACTAGCAAGTGACCTATGGTCCTTTCTACATTGAAGAGTTGTTGTAGTATAGCAAGTGACCTGTGGCCCTTTCTGCAAAGAAGAGTTGCTTATAGTAATCACTAGCAAGTGACCTATGGTCCTTTCTACATTGAGGAATTGGTTATAGTAATCAATAACAAGTGACCTATGGTCCTTTCAGTCAATTGAGGAGTTGGTTATAGTAATCAATAACAAGTGACCTATGGTCCTTTCAGTCAATTGAGGAGTTGGTTATAGTAATCAATAGCAAGTGACCTATGGTTCTTTCTACATTAAAGAGTTGGTTATAGTAATCGATAACAAGTGACCTATGGTCCTTTCAGTCAATTGAGGAGTTGGTTATAGTAATCAATAGCAAGTGACCTATGGTCCTTTCTACATTGAAGAGTTGTTATAGTAATCAATAGCAAGTGACATGTGGTCCTTAATGTCAATTGAGGAGTTGGTTGTAGTAACCAATTGCAAGTGACCTGTGGTCCTTAATGTCAATTGAGGAGTTGGTTGTAGTAATCAATAGCAAGTGACCTATGGTCCTTTCTACAGGAGTAAAGGCATCAAGATGCAAAGAGATGCGAAGCTGCTGTAAAGCTGATGATAATGATATTTTTTTTTTTTTTAAAGAAGAAAAAAGTAGTATGGTAAAGTAGTGACCTATGGTCCTGTCTGTCAATTGGGGAGTTTGTTATAGTAATCAATAGCAAGTAACCTTTGGTCCTTTCTACATCGGGGAGTTTGTAATAGTAATCAATAGCAAGTAACCTTTGGTCCTTTCTACATCGGGGAGTTTGTAATAGTAATCAATAGCTAATGACCTATGGTCCTTTCTGTCAATTGAAGAGTTTTTTATAGTAATCAATAGCTAGTAACCTATAGTCCTTTCTGTCAATTGAGGAGTTTGTTATAGTAATCAATAGCTAATGACCTATGGTCCTTTCTGTCAATTGGGGAGTTTGTTATAGTAATCAATATCTAATGACCTATGGTCCTTTCTGTCAATTGGGGAGTTTGTTATAGTAATCAATAGCTAGTTACCTATGGTCTTTTCTACATTGGGGAGTTTGTTTTAGTAATCAATAGCTAGTGACCTATGGTCCTTTCTGTCAATTGGGGATTTTGTTTTAGTAATCAATAGCTAGTGACCTATGGTCCTTTCTGTCAATTGAGGAGTTTGTTATAGTAATCAATAGCTAGTTACCTATGGTCTTTTCTACATTGGGGAGTTTGTTTTAGTAATCAATAGCTAGTGAGCTATGGTCTTTTCTACATTGGGGAGTTTGTTTTAGTAATCAATAGCTAGTAATCTATGGTCATTTCTGTCAATTTAGGAGTTTGTTATAGTAATTAATAGCTAGTGACCTATGGTCCTTTCTGTCAATTGAGGAGTTTGTTATAGTAATTAATAGCTAATGACCTATGGTCCTTGCTGTCAATTGAGGAATTGGTTATAGTGATCAATAGCAAGTGACCTGTGGTCCTTAATGTCAATTGAGGAGTTGGTTGTAGTAATCAATAGCAAGTGACCTGTGATATTTAATGCCAATTGAGGAGTTGGTTGTAGTAATCAATAGCAAGTGACCTGTGGTCCTTAATGTCAATTGAGGAGTTGGTTATAGTAATCAATAGCAAATGACCTGTTGTCTTTAATGTCAGTTGAGGAGTTTGTTATAGTAATTAATAGCAAGTGACCTATGGTCCTTTCTGTCAATTGAAGAGTTGGTTGTAGTAATCAATAGGTAGTGACCTATGGTCTTTTCTACATTGAGGAGTTGTTTATTGTAATCAATAGCAAGTGACCTATGCACTTTAGAAGTGAGTTACTAAATAATGATTTTAATTGCCTGTCCAATAGAGTCAAGTGAAGGCAGTCTTGTATGTAAAAATGTTCTCTTGAATTGAAATACTATAGACGACTTTTCAGTTTAGATGTTGACTTTGGCATACAACTTTTCTACATGGCTGAGTAGGGAGAATCAGACATTAGCCAGAGTAAATTTGCCTAAATAGTACACCATTTGTATATCAACCAGAGTTAATGTACTTGTATATTACACCAACTGTACATCAAACAGAGTTAATATACTTGTATAGGACACCATTTGTACATCAGAATTAATGTACTTGTATAGTACACCATTTGTACATCAAACATAATCATCATCATCATTGAGTGCCGTCTCCGCAACGAAGGTTGGCTACCATGGAGCGCCATTCTGCTCTATCTCTTGCTTTGATGGTGCAGGTTGTCATCGGTTGATTTGTCCATCTTTTGATGTTACTCGTCCATGTTAATCTTGGTCTGCCTCTGCCTCTTTTACCTTGTATTTTCCCCTCCAGGATTACTTTCAGTAGGCTGTTGTGTCTTTTAACATGGCCCAAGAATCGCATTTGTCTTGTTCTAATTGTGTTCAGAAGTTCTCTTTTCATTTTAGTTGTTTTAAGACTTCATCATTTGTTTTCTTTTCCTTCCATCCAATTCTACCTATTCTTCTACATTTCAAAGGCTTCAATTCTCTGTTCTGTTTTCTTGGCTAATGTCCATGTTTCAGCACCATATAGGAATATTGAGAAGATGTAACATTTTGCCATTCTTAGTTTTAGCTCTGGTGTTATTGTTTTGATGTTAGTATGTCCTTCATGACATTAAAATTACTTTTTGCCATTCCTATTCTTTTGTTTATTTCAGTTGTACATTTTCCATCACTGGTTATAGTATGTCCAAGGTAGTTATAGTTCTGAACTGTCTCAAGGTCTATTCCTTCAATTTTGATATCCACTTGTGGGTTTTGAGTATTTTCTTTGTTTATGAACATAGTTTTAGTCTTTTTGATATTCATATCTAGTCCATATTTTTTGCTTGTCGTGTTTATTTCATTAAGTAATTGTTGTAGGTCTTTAGGATTTTCTGCTAGTAGTACAGTATCCTCAGCATATCTTAGGTTATTGATTATCTTTCCATTAATTTGTAGGCCTGGCATCTCTATGATGTTTTTAAAGATTTGCTCAGTATATAGATTGAACAAGCTTGGTGATAGGATGCATCCTTGTCTTACTCCTCTTTTTATATCAATGGGTGTAGAGAACTCTTTGTTATATTTTATTATTTCTGTTTGCTCCCAGTATAGATTGCATATTAGTCATATATCCATGTCAGCTAGATGTATCTCTTTTAGGCATTCTATAAGTTGTTTGTGGTGTACTCTATCAAAAGCTTTGGTGTAGTCTATGAAGCAGGCATATATTGGTTTGTTTACTTCTGTGTATTTTTCGATTAATGTTCTCATGCAGAATATGGCTTCTTTTGTCCAGCTATTTTTCCTAAATCCAAATTGCTGCTCATCTAATTCAGTATTGATTTTATTCTGAATCCTTCCTTGTATAACTTTTAGCAAGATTTTTGTAACATGGCTCATTAGGCTTATTGTTCTAAAGTCACTGCATTCAACTTCACCATTCTTTTTAGGCAATGCAATGAAAGTTTATGTTTTTAGTTCATTTGGTATGTATGTATCCTGTGTGGTATATGTCGTTGCATATGTCTGTAATCACTTCAATGCCAAAATCTTCAAGTGCCTGTATCATCTCTATCTGTATGCTTTCAGGTCCTGCTGCTTTTCCCCTTTTCATTGTTTTTATAGCTTTTTCCACCTCAGATTTTAAGATTTTATAGCCTGATGTACATTTTATAACTGGTTTCTTGTCCCTTTGATCATGAAATACTTCTGTTATATATTCCTGCCATCTATCTATGATATCCTTATTGTCTGTTAGCATTTTTCCTTTTTTGTCTGCAATGCATCCACCTTCTGTGGCTTTTTTATTTTTATTAGTCATTCTCTTTATTTCTGTGTGCATTCCTCTTAGGTCTTGTTTGCTTTCCATAGTTTCTATTTCTATACATTTTTGACTGAGCCAGTCTTCTTTTGCCTTTTTGCACATTTTGCGTATCTCATTATCTATTTTATTGTATTGGGCAGTGTTCTTCGCTTGTCTCCTTTCTTCCATTTTTTCTAAGATGGTGTTAGTTATCCATTTTTGTTTTTTGTTCTTTTCTCTTTTGGGTAAGGTGTCGCAGGCTTTTTGTATGCTTTTCTTTATTGCATTGCCATTTGGTTGTTACTTTTTCATCAGGATTTTCTCTTCTGTATTGTTCAATTCCTTCCTCTAGCAGCTTCTGGTGTGTGTTCTTTACTTGTATTGTATAGGTATCTTTAATATCTTTTTGATTTAAAGCTGTTATATCGAGTGGATTTGTTGATGAATTAGATTTTTGCTTGTTTCTCTTTAGTTTGATTTTCATTTTAATCATTACAGGATTGGGATCAGAATTAATATCTGCTCCTGGGTAGGTTTTGGCTTTCTTTACGCTGTTACGGAACCTTTCTTTTATCATTATGTAATCTATTTGATTCCTCTTCCTATCTCCAGGGCTTTTCCATGTGTATAGTTTCCTTTTCTCTTGCTCAAAGTAGGTGTTACATATTATCAGCCTGTTTTCTTCACAGAATTGTATTAATCTTTCTCCTCTGTCATTTCTTTTTCCTAAACCATGATTTCCTATAATTGTCTTATATCTACTTTTTCTACTTTAGCGTTCATGTCACCCATTACAATCAAGATGTCTGAAGATTTCACTTGCTTCATAACTTTATTTAGGTTTTCATAGTATGCATCTATTTGTTCATCTGTGTAGTCTTGAGTAGGTGCATATGTCTGTATTATTGCTATGTCGAATGGTTTTGCTTTCAACTTGAGTAGTATAATCCTATCACTGTATGTCCAGTGGGTACTTATATATTTTTGTAGCTCTCTTTTTATCAGTATTCCTACCCCCTTTGATGTTCTGTCAAACATAATAAAATACTTATATAAATCACTTATGACTCTTCCATCAGTTGTCTCTAAAGTATTCTGTAATATTATCATGAACAGAATCAAAGATGCTATAGACATTGTTAACTGTGAAGAACAAGGAAGAGCTGTGTAGCCACAACTAGCATATATACATCAAGAGAAAAAATTCGACAGGATAGATAAGACTGTGATCTTCACAGATATATCACAGTTTTATGTATGTCATTTGTATGAAAATCTTTACCAAAACAGCCAATGCAAAGTGAGAACCAGTTCTGATTATTCAGATGGTTTTTAACATCAAATCAGGAGTACAAAGATAAGTACAGTAATCCCTCATTTATCGCGGTTAATGGGGACCAGAACCGGCTGCGATAAGTGAAAAACCGTGAAATAGTGTCACCCTCTCATTTTTAATATACATACATTTTTTGTGTGTGTATAATATCAATAAGTGTATATGAAACAATATAAGTGCATATGTTAACATTAGAACATTAAAGAATAGTTTCAAACATGTAAATAAAATATTAATAGTATAAATAACATACATAAAATAATGTATAAATGATTTAAATATGATACGTGTGTGTGTAACATACGTAGATGTAACTAAAGTGTACATACTGTAAATATGTTTTTAGAACTTTTTTATTCTTATAACAACTTTTCTTTTATAACAAGGTTCGTAGCTCACCTCTGACAATATCTTCTCTTCGCTTGATCTTTATAAATGTTGATGAAACACCTGTGCAGTACGGTGGAGGTGATGAAGATGATTTACTGCACAGGTTAATGAGAGCTTTACTGCTCCTCAGATGACGCCTCATCGTCAGGTACTCATCATCATCGAGTGCCGTCTCCGCAACAAAGGTTGGCTACCATGGAGCGCCATTCTGCTCTGTCTCTTGCTTTGATGGTGCAGGTTGTCATATGCTGATTTGTCCATCTTTTGATGTTACTCGTCCATGTTAGTCTTGGTCTGCCTCTGCCTCTTTTACTTTGTATTTTTCCCTCCAGTATTACTTTTAGTAGGCTATTGTGTCTTTTAACATGTCCCAAAAATCGCATTTGTCTTGTTTGAATTGTGCTTAGTAGTTTTTTTTTCATTTTTAGTTGTTTTAAGACTTCATCGTTTGTTTCTTTTCCTTCCATCCATTCTACCTATTCTTCTATATATCCACATTTCAAAGGCTTCAATTCTCTGTTCTGTTTTCTTGTCTAATGTCCATGTTTCAGCACCATATAGGAATATTGAGAAGATGTAACATTTTGTTATTCTTAGTTTTAGCCCTGGTGTTATTTGTTTTGATGTTAGTATGTTCTTCATGACATTAAAATTACTTTCTGCCATTCCTATTCTTTTGTTTATTTCATCATCGTCAGGTGCTAGGGGCGCTGGATTGTCGCGGGCAGCTTCGGATAGAGCTGGGGTAGCTGCAGTAGACGGCATAGATGCAGCAGGAGGCGGCGTAGAGGCAGCCGGCGTGCTGGCAACTTTCGCGCCATAATTCCTCAATTTTGAATTTTTCAACAATCCGTGATGTACTGAAGCCGCGTTAAATGAACTGCGAAGTAGCGAGGGATGACTGTATATTCATCCCTGCTATCCATCACAAACATAGACCATGTGTAAAACAGCTAACACAAATGAAGATAGCAACCTTACAGAGCTCACTATTGAAGATGAACAAGCAACAACAAGAAATTAATAAACAGCAATTATTTGAACAAAACATGCAAAGAGTAGTCTTAGATATGTCAGAAATCATGATTGTGACCAGAAAAGAAAAGGAAACACAAATTGCCTTCCAAATTTAAAATATGAAAGTAAGCAATTGGCTTATAAAGTGTCACAACATCCAATGGGAAAATCGGAGCAGAGATTTGACAGCAAATATTGCAAAGTAAACTAGGTCATTGAAGGAGGAGGAATATCTTCAATAGTTGTGAAATTTGTGTAGTTTGATCATTGGTAGTAGTTAGCAAGTATGATTGACTGCTCATGGAATGTTGGGTGAACAACTGGAGATAGTGTTTCAGACAATCAATCAAAGCCTTTTACAGCCCTTTTGGACAAAGTTCCTCTCTCTCTCTCTCTCTCTCTTTCTCTCTCTTTCTCTCTCTCTCTCTCTATCTATATATATATATATATATCCATCCCTATTCTTGCACATTTTCTCTATTTGTCTTTATTTTAGGCCACCTAAAGGGTTTCATGACTTATCTATTCTATATGCTCCTGAACCTTCTTGTATTTCTCAACCTCTGTTGGTTCCAAGACAGTAGGAGTCTAGCTCTGCTGGCAACAGGTTTTCTTAGTGCGTATCCAGTCCACTTCAATTTTCTATTCATAGTCTATTGCTCGATGGGCCCTTGTTTTGTTTTTTCCCAGATATCTTCACTTCTGATCTTGTCATCTAATGCTCTGAATTTATCTCAAACACTTGTTTACTAATGTTTGTTTAGTTGTCTCTAAACCTTATCAGATGATTATTTTTGCATTTCTATAGTCTAATTTGTGTGCTTGTTTTTATGTATGTTTTTGCTGCTACTATTTTATTAAAACTGGCTTCTTTCTCAGGCTACCCTAGTTTTTCTCTCTGCTCCTCCCTTGTCGATAATGTTGCCCCAATATGTCAAGTAGTTCCTTTCCCCTTCAATTTCTGCTGGGTTGTGGCTAACTTTTTGTTGCCCGAGGGCCAAACAACATTCTGCAAGGGAGCGCAAGCCATTTCTTATATATGTATCTTCTACCTTTTAGCTCCCAGTGGATCATAGGTCTTCAACAAACACTTTCCAAGTCGTTCTGTTTTTTGCAATTCTTTTAAGATCATTCCATGTCTTCCCCATCATCTTCATCTCTGCTTCGATCTGTCTTCTCCAAGAATTCCTTGGTCTTCCTCTTTGTCTTTTCCCCTGGGGATTCCAAAAAAGGGCCTGTTGTGTAATACTCTCAGTTGGCTTCCGTAGTGTGTGTCCTATCCATCGTCTTCGCTGTATCTCTTTATCCACTGGTATTTGACCGGTACATTTCCATAATTCCACATTAGTGACTTTGTCCTGCCATTTCCATCCCTTTATTCTGCGCAAGCATCCATTAATGAAAGTCTGTACCTTCGTGATTGTCAATTTTGTTATTCTCCATGTTTCACAGCCATATAATAGGACCGACTGAACATTTGACTTTAAAATGTTTATTTTTGTATTTAGCCTAATTTCTTTGGATTTCCATGTTTCCCATTGCAATGAAAGCTCCTCTTGCTTTTGATATCCTTATGTTGGTATCATTTTCTGTTCCTCCCTCTTTATCTATATTACTGCCCAGATATATGTAAGATTGTACGTCTAGTAGAGGTATTTCTCCTAGTTTTATTTGGTTATTGCCAACTGCATTAATTCTCATAATGTTGGTCTTATCTCTATTAATCTTTAGTCCTAGCTGTTGTGATCTCTCATCTAATATACTCATTTTATCCTGCATCTGTTGATGGCTGTGTGATAGGAGAACTATGTCATCAGCAAAGTCTAAATCATCAAGTTGTTTGGTCAGTGACCACTGGATCCCATTTCTGTTGTTTTGAGTTATTTTCATAATCCAATCTATGGCCAGTAGAAAGAGAAATGGGGACAGAAGGCATCCTTGCCTTACTCCTGTTCTTATTTCAAATGCTTCTGTAAGCTGTCCTTCATGCACCGCACTACATTTTGTTCCTTCATACATTGTTTTTATCAGGTTAATAAACTTATTGGGGATTCCGTAATAACTCAGCAACTTCCAAAGCATTCTTCTGTCTAAACTATCAAATGCCTTTTCGTAATCTATGAATCCAATATAAAGTGGGGATTTTAGTTATAAACTTTGTTCAACTATTATACGTAGAGTAGTTATTTGATCAGCACATGATCTGTTCTTCCTAAAACCTGCTTGTTCATCTCTCAAGTGTTTCTCTATAGCCTCCTTTAGTCTCTCCAGAATGATTCTGCCTAATATTTTTCCTGGCACTGATAGTAGCATAATTCCCCTATAATTTGTGCACTCCTGTAAACTTCCTTTCTTTGGTAGTTTGATCATATAACCTTCTCTCCAGTCTTTAGGTATTTCTTCCCTCTCCCAATTTTTTTTCTAATAGATTATGTAACATCTTGGTAGAAGTGTTAATATCTGCTTTGATGGCTTCCGAAGGAATTTCATCTGGTCCTGTGGATTTACCTTTTTTTAATAGCTTGATGGCTTTCATTATTTCTTCTATGCTTGGTTTTCCACAGTTAACATGTAACTCTTCTTCTGCTGGTAGTATATCTGGAGGATTATTTGAGCCAGGTCTGTTCAAAAGTTCTTCAAAGTGCTCTTTCCATCTCTCCATTTGTTCCCTTATATTACTAAGCAGATTTCCTTTCTTATCTTTGATAAAGGCGTTGATCTGTTTGTATTTTCCACCTAATTTCTTTGTGCTGTTGTACAGTTCTTTCATATTCCCTTTATTTGCTGCTTCTTCTGCCTCTTTAGCTAGTTCATCTATATATTTCCTCTTATCCCTTTTAATGCATCTTCTCACTTCTTTGTTCACCTCTGTGTAAGCTTCCTGTGTCTTGGCTTTATTACTTCTTGTTTTGCTTTTATTTATGTCTGCTTTCTTGTTCTTTCTTTCTTTAATTTTATCCAGGGTTTCTGCTGTCATCCATGCCTTATCCTGGCGTTCTCTTTTCCATAGTGTTTCTTCGCATGTCTCTTTCCATATATTTTTTACCTGTTTTCAATGATCTTCTATATTTATTGTATTTTCTAGTTGTTGGAGGACTTGGTATTTGTTTGATATTGTGACTGCGAATTTATCTTTAATTCCTTGTTCTTTAAGAAACCCTACATTGAAATACTTTCTACCCTTATTCGTTGTAGTATACCTTTTTAATTTAATTTTAAGTTTGGCTAACAGAAGATGATGATCAGAAGCTATATCTGCCCCTCTATATACTTTTACATCCTGTAAGGATGACTTAAACTTATTATTAATACATATGTGATCAATTTGATCTTCCGTTCTATGATCTGGTGACACCCATGTAGCTTTGTGTATTCTTTTATGTTGGAATATTGTTCCTCCTAGGCTCATTTGATTAAGGGCGCAGAAATTCACATATATCTCTCCTTTCTCGTTTATATCTCCAAGTCCATGTTTTCCCATAATCTCTTTGAAGCCTCTGTTGTCTGATCTTACCTTAGCATTTAGGTCTCCCATCAAGATTATAATATCCTTGGCTCGTCTTTCATCCATCTGACATTGTAGCTGTTTATAGAAATCATCTTTAACTGAGTCATCCTTATCGTTGATTGGTGCATAGCATTGTATAATGTGTAATTTTATTTTGTTTTTGGTTGTTTTAAATGTTGCTCTCACCAGTCTTGGTCCCACTGCCTCCCATTCTATTAGTGTCTTCTGTGCATTCTTTGATAGCATTATAGCTACCCCTTCGCTATGTTGTGCTCCTGGTGTCCTGATGATAAAATCATCTCCCCTGTATTCAATTTTATTCTCTCCGCTCCCAGCCATCTTGTTTCACACATTCCCAGAATATCTATCTTGTAGTTGGTCATTTCTGCTGCCACTTGTGCCGCTTTTCCCTGTTTGTTAAGGGTACGAACATTCCAGGTGCCAATTCTGGATGATTTCCTGGTAGACAAAGGGTGAGTCGGCAACCCGGACTCCTTATGGCTTTCTCCGGATTGCGTCATACGTCTCTTAGACAGAGAGCCCTTCTCTTTCCTGGTTGACGGATTAACTTTATCTTTCTTTGACTTGTTCATGTTTGTGAAGTTTTTTCGGCTTATTTTTTTACAGTATGGGATAGCCAGTCCCATGCCTAACCCTCCTTTCTCGCCTCTTACGAACATGCCTGGTAGGGTACAGCGCCGTTATTCTTTACTCCCCTTTCGGGCCCCGGCAGCGCACGGGCGTTATATATGTATGCGTCTACAATAAACAAACAGTTCACAAGTAGACATTTATTAATAGAAAATAAGAACGTTAAAGAAACTACTTATTGTGTTCCAGGTAATTTCATGTGAAGATTTACACTGCTTTTCTGCAACAAGATTTTCTATGTTTATTTTACAACTTGTCAAAGGAAGTCTTAGACAGCATTCCAGCGACGCACATTCTATACAATTTCTAGTTTTTTTATATATTAATAGCTTCATACATAAGTACTACCAGATAAGGATAATATTTCAATTGAAAAAGTATGCATTACTGGAAAACGGTCTTTTGATACGATTTCTCAAAAGTCCCCAATAGTGTCACATTTTTTGGCTTCAACAAATTTATCAGCCTGAAAGTCATAAATCTTCATTTGAAGGTCAGAGGTCTGAATGTAGAAGTAGGAGAAAGTTAGAAACAGAAGACACAGATGATATAGAGCTAGAGAGAGAGCTAGAGTTAGAGAGAGAGCTAGAAAACCCAGTGTCAGTGTTATAGAGGTGTTGATATTATTTGTCTTTATATTATCTTGATGTTATTATTGTTCATTGACAGCACATTTATAGTTGACAACAATCATCACAGAGTTCTCATATATTATAAATCATAATCATGTTTATTGATTTCTAATTCTTGGCACGTGATACAATATCGTGGATGCACTTCTCTTGAATTAATGTTCTTTAATTCTGGACGTTCAGAGGTTTACCACCGATGACTATTGAACAATCCATAAGTGCATACTATACATTCAATCTCTCCATCAACTTACTTACGATTATAAGAAATATTTATGACTTGGAAACTGTCAAAACACTTTCACAACTAAATTCATATGTTCTACTTT
This sequence comes from Megaustenia siamemsis, assembly GCA_032433765.1. Taxonomy (NCBI): domain Eukaryota; kingdom Metazoa; phylum Mollusca; class Gastropoda; order Stylommatophora; family Ariophantidae; genus Megaustenia; species Megaustenia siamemsis. The sequence goes on from JAVIAB010000008.1 coordinate 75,764,400, forward strand.
ACTTGTTCTATCTTACTATTGCCCAACTAATGTTCATATGTCACTGCTATCTTTACTACTGTCTAGTCCATTCCTTACGATTTCTCAACTGACTTAAAACTACAACTTGAAGATTCCTAACTAACTTCTCTTGACTAAACTTCTTAACTTGTGGTCTAACTTTCTTAGTCTACATTCTGACTTCACGTATCAGCCTTACTTATTGAATGGTGTTACTAACTCTCCTAATTCATGACTTCATTGCGGGACTAACTACTCTACCTTGCGGGCCTAACTTTCTTAGTCTACATTCTGACTTTACTTCCGCCCTGACTTCACTTCCTAACTAACTTTCTGTCGTGGTTCTAACTTTCATAGTCTACATTTCGAGTCTAACTTTTCGGGCCTGATTTACTCCTAACTAAATGCCTTCGACAGCTCGGACGAAGCCAGACTAAGCTTACTTAGTCTACATTTCTGACTTCTCAATTCTGACTCATCCTTGCTAAAACCTATTGTGTCGAAGTTTAAATACCTCAATATCACTTCGTGTGTGGAATATCTTCAGCCAATGGATTTGTCGCAATTGTCGCGAAGTGACAATTTGCAACTCTTTGAGCCAATCAAATCTCACAACCATGATTCCACCGCCAATTTTCCATCTCTCTCTCTCTCTCTCTCTCTCTCTCTCTCTCTCTCTCTCTCTCTCTCTCTCTCTCTCTCTCTCTCTCTGCGATCAGGACTCAATCAGAGTAGGATTCCATACTCTCACATGAAGTCAGCTGTCAGGTTAAGTGTGTTGATCGCCCCCACAGACAGAACATCACAATTAGAGTCCGCCAGATCCACTCTGATTGAACACCCGTTAAAACGTTGCACTGTGTTCTGCGCCAGTGGCCCAGTGCATCCGATTTCAGCCAGCATTTTATTCAGGTTTGCATTCCTTAGCCTTTGATTGTCCCCAATCTTCCTGCAAGGCAGCAGATGATCTTTTCTGTAGGGGGATTCTGCCCTTAGATGGTCGGCCCTCCCAGGTTTACGAGCACCATCTGCCCCAGTCACTAGAGGTGACTAACACAGACATGCACACACAAATATATGTGATGTGACTAACATCACATGCACACAGTGATACGAGGCATGACTAACACTGACATACATCAAGATATATGACACATGACTAACATAAACATGCACATAAAGATATGAGATTTGACTGACATAGACATGCACACACAAAGATATGACACATGCCTAACATAAACATGCACACAAAGATATGAGATATGACCAACATAGACATGCACACACAAGATATGAGATGTGACTAACATAGCCATGAACACACAAGGATATGAGATGTGACAGACACAGACATGCACACACAAAGATATGAGATATGACTAACATAAAGATGCACACAAAGATATGAGATAGCACTAACCCAAACATGCACACACACAGATATGGCACATGACTAACACAGATACACACTAAGATATGAGATATGACTAAACACATACACACATAAAGAAATGAGACATGATTAACACGGACACACCAAGTTATGAGATATGACTAACATGACACACACCAAGATATGAGCCATGGCCAGCACACACACACACACACACAAACTAAGATATGAGCCATGGCTAGCACAGAAACACATCAAGATATTAGCCATGGCTAGCACAGAAACACATCAAGATATGAGCCATGGCTTCACGGAAAAAACTCCAAGAAATGAACCATGTCCAGCACAGAAACACATTAAGGTATCCATATGCTTGGGTTTGTTGTAGTGGGCAGACTCTTCTTAACGTGGGAATCATCGACATACGAGACGCAGGCCCTGATTAACTGTTCACAAGTTTCGTTCAAACAGATTTGAGAGTGCAGTCTGACCCGTAGAACGTTCCCTTGCATGTACAGTTCCCGGTTGACTGTTCACAGATGTCATTGAAACAGTTGTCCGGACATTTGAGAGTGAAGTCTGACCCGTAGTACGTTTCCTTGCACGAATAGTCTGCACTTTCCGGGTCACATATGATGTCACAGCCCTCAGAACACGTCTGTTTGCACTGTAGCCCAAAATTACCATCGGGACAAGTGTCATTACAGGTGTAGCCAGGATGTTTACATTGTAGGCATTTTCCGGAGTTTTCCTCACATAAAGGACAGACACTAAGACAAGACCCGGAGCAGTCGTGTCCATATATCCCATGTGAACAGTTGTCGTGACACGTACCGATGATGACGTTGCAGTCTTTGCAACACCCACTACACACTTCACAAAACGACCAAGAATGCCCGTCCAGACAATAAGTGTCTGTAAATATCTGCACCTCACACACCGTCAGTGCACTGTCGGCCTGCGAAATGGTCGGTGAGAACTCAATCTTAATGTGTGCCATTGACGCTTGTGTGGTGACTACAATAGTGTTCACAGAAATATTTGGGTATGATATATCATTATACTGGAACACCACACCGCCAGTGTCAGAGAAAGCCTTTAGAGTACTATTCTTTACCCGAATCATAGTGCCAGCTCGATGATAAACTCGAATGGTGTGAATCTTCTGGGGCGTGATAAAGCTCAGATACCATTAAACAGAATTGGTTCCACTTCTCAATTGTGTGTGTGTGCAGTCATTGTCATAGAGATTGGTCTTTGTTTTGCCATTAACTGCGGCCTCTGGTCCACATCCGTTTCCCGCACAACAAGCATCAAATGTGTCGGTCTGGTTTGTGCTCTATTTGAGAGCCACACTCCGACCCCCGCCAATGCAGCTGGAGCAGACATTTGAAACCATCGCCCCCTCGATCCATTACCTGTTAATCAGACCAGCCCCAGAGTAAAAAACATCAATCTCGTGCGAACTAACTACAAACCTTGATTCATTGTTACATGAGGCAGAACCATTTAGTTTTACCGTGAAATGATTGTTAATCCTGTCCGGATTGTTAAGTCATTCACATACATCCTAAACCAGGAGAACGGCAAAGATTGATTGAGAGTTGCCTCAACTGATGTAGAATCTGTTCCCTCCCGGATTACATGTGGTGTCATTGTTATTAAACAGGAAAGTAGGATCAGATTTTTGGGCGTATTTATAAACGAGATCCAAGCACTGACACTAGGGTCCGAAATACCCATGCTGACAACTGTCATTGTTTGGGCATGTCCCCGTAATTTTGTCACAAACTGAGCCACTATAGCAGTGACATTGTACAATTGGCCCCAAACCAACCGTCTGCACAAGTTAGGTCACTAACTTCCAAGGTCGCAACGAAGCCAGCAGAATAAAGACTTGATCTACATCGGTGGCCAACGAACTGTGTACAAACATCCACCATCAAACCCGTGGCCACATTTACAAAAATCCGCCAACTCGCTGTGACAACAGATAGCGCGACGCTGAAAGTCAAATTTGTTTACACCATGGCTTGGAAGCGGACAAGCTTTCATCTTGGTGCGTCTCCAAATTTTCCATCTCATAATTGTGACCACTATACCCTTAGCTTGACAATAATAATTTGTTTTCGTGACTTCCCTATAACCTCTGGTCAGTTTTAACCTCTCGTGAGTTTTAAAATAATGATTACTTCATGACTTTGACCTGTCCTGGTAGTTGCTTGTCAACCTATTTACCGGACAGTAAAGCCATGAGTTCAAGACATGCGCTATCTATCCCCATTTCCACGACCTGCTGCGTGGAAATTTCCATTCTCTAAACTTATTATGCCCAGAACTATTCTGGACCTTTTCATTATCTCCACCATTCTTGTGTCCTCTGCCCGCTATGAACTTTCCATGAGCATAACTTGTTATTCTGTCACTAATACTGATGATCGCTATCATATGTTACTGTCATTGTCTATTAAGAAATGGGTACCGGTTTATTTACTTGCCCCATACTTTCATTCACCTACTCTGTTACATCAGTGTACGGAGTTAAAGCAGTGAGTAGAATAATATTAGACTAGCCACTGTACGAATCATCATCATCAAGTACCATGCCTGCTGGCGTAGGTGATCATGTCTCTCCACAACTTTCTTTCTCGACAGTTATTTATCATTTCTGTTGTTGGCTGTCTGCCAAGCCATTCTCTTAAGCTGTCTGGTATCTTTTCTCTTTGCTTCCCTCTATCTCTTCGTCTCTCAATTTTCCCAGTTGTTACAATATATTCCAGCTGTTCTCTTCTCATTACATGGCCAAAAAATGATGATTGTTTCTTCCTAATATTGGATATTAGCTATCTTTTTGCCTTGGCCTCTTTCATAACATTTTCATTACTCTTCTTAGCTGTCCATTGTATTCTCAATATTCTTCTGTAAAACCACATTTCTACAGATTCTAGTGATTTTCTATATACGAATAGCTGAGGTATATCAACGACGGTAGTCAAAGTACTTCAGCGGTCAAGACAATTGACAGATTGAGCCGCTGCAGCAGTTATTCTTTTAACGCTGCCATCTCAGTCAGTAAAGTGAACTTTACATCCATTGATATAAATAGAGGAGTAAGAATGGGATGCATCATATCACCAAGTTTGTACAATCAATATACAGAGCAATTTGTAAAATAAAAATATCACAGAGATACCAGAGCAAAACATCAATGGAAAGATTATAAAAAAAACTAAGATATGCTGATGATACTGCATTTCTGACAGAAAATCCTAAAGAACTACAATTAATGAATGGGATAAACATAACAATCAAAATATATGGAATAGATATGAATGTCAAAAGACTCAAACTATGATCATAATAAAAGATAATACTCAACACCTACAAGTGGATATCAAATTTGAAGGACTAGACATGGAGACAGTTCAGTGCTGCAACTAACTTGGACATAATGTAACCATCGATGGGGGAAAAAATAACAAAAGAATGGGAATGGAGAATAGTAATAAATTTATGTCATGAAAAATATAATAACATCACAATAAATAACACCAGAGCTAAAACTAAGAATAGCAAAATGAGTTGACGTCATGGGACGCACCAAGATGGACGCTTGTTTGCGTTCGAGCCGTGATGTGGACGGTGTTGACTTTGCTTGTCTCAGACGGTTTGTCTCATTCTATTAGAGAACATCGCGCTGTCTGTTATCACAGCGAGTTGGCGGATTTTTTTTTTTATGTGATCTCGGGTTAGATAATAAATGTTTGTACACAGTTCGTTAACCATCGCTGTAGATCAAGTCTTTATTCTGCTGGCTTCGTTCGCGGCCTTGGAAGCTAATGACCTAATTGTGCAGACGGTTGGTTTTGGGCAAATTGTACGGTTCAATGTCACTGCTATAATGACTCCGTTTGTGACAAAACTACAGGGACATGCCCAAACAATGACAGTTGTCAGCACGAATATTTCGGACCCCAGTGTCAGTACTTGGATCTCGTGTACAAATACGCCCAAAAATCTTAACCTACTTTCCTGTTTGACAATAACGACACCACATGTAATCTGGACACAAACTCTACAACAGTTGAGACAATTCTCAATCAATCTTTGCCGTTCTCCTGGTTTAGGATTTATGTGAATGACTTAACAATCCGGACAGTTTCACGGTAAAACTAATTGATTCTGCCTCATGTAACAATGATTCGAGGTTTGTAGTTAGTCAGCACGAGATTGCTGTCTTTTGCTCTGGGGCTGGTCTGATCAACAAGTTACGGATTGAAGGGGCGATAGTTGCAAATATCTGCTCCATTTACATTGGCGGGGGTCGGAATGTGGCTCTCAAACAGAACACAAACCAGACCGACACATTTAATGCTTGTTATACAGGAGACGGATGTGAACCAGAGGCCGCAGTTAATGGCAAAACAAAACCAATCTCTATGACAATGACTGCACACACACACACAATTGAGAAGTGAAACCAACCCTGTTTACTGGTATCTGAACTTTGCCACGCCCCAGAAGATTCACGCCATTCGAATCTATCATCGAGCTAGCACTATGATTCGGGTAAAGAATGCACCTCTAATGGCTTTCTCTGACAGTGGCGGCGTAGTGTCCCAGTATAATGATATACCATGCCCTAATGTTTCTGTGAACACTATTGTAGTCACTGCACAAACGCCAATGGCACACATTAAGATTGAGTTCTCACGACCATTTCGCAGGCCGACAGTGCACTGACGGTGTGTGAGGTGCTAACATTTATAGACACATATTGTCTGGACGGGCATTCTTGGTCGTTTTGTGAAGTGTGTAGTGGGTGTAGCAAAGGCCGCAACGTCATCATCGGTACGTGTCACGACAACTGTTCACATGGGATCTATGGACACGACTGCTCCGGGTCTTGTCTTAGTGTCTGTCCTTTATGTGAGAAAAAAACTCCGGAAAATGCCTACAATGTAAACATCCTGGCTATACCTGTAATAACACTTGTCCCGATGGTAATTTTGGCTACAGTGCGAACAGACGTGTTTTGATGGCTGTGACATCATATGTGGCTCGGAAAGTGCAGACTGTACGTGCAAGGAAACGTACTACGGGTCAGACTGCACTCTCAAATGTCCGGACAACTGTTTGAACAGAACCTGTGAACAGTTAATCGATGCCTGCGTCTCGTATGTCGATGATTCCCACGTTAAGAAGAGTCTGCCGGCTACAACAAACCCAAACATATGGATACCTTTCACGATCGCTGCTCTATTCTACCTCCTCTTCTGCTTCTCTTGAATTGAGCCATTGCTTAATTCTCAATGTATATCCGTGCTAGTCGTAGCTCATATCTTAGTGGGTGTCTGCGATAGCCATGGCTTGCTATAGTGTCGCCCCAAACATCGAAACTCAGATGCGAAGCGACATTCCTCACTTTCCCAGGGTAATACCCTGGTACCCATTTCTGCCAACGGCTGGTCGACCGTGGGGTATTTTTTTTTCCAACCACGAGTAAAATTCACACTGCTCCCAGCGGGAATTGAACACGGGTTGTCCGAACGTCGGTAGTCCAGTCGAGTGGTTTTCCCAACTAGGCTACGAGGCTCCCAAATCTGTATGTCTGTGTTTAGTCATATCTCATATCTTAGTGTATATGTGTGTTAATCATGTGTCATATCTTTGTGTTTAAAACACTATCTCCATATCCTGTGCCAGGCAGAGTAGGCAAAGTGAAATGAGGAAGAAATTACCAATGTTTAAACTCGGCACATGGAACGTAAGGACCATGTGCCCTGGACTTACTAAAACAAGCACAAACAATACCTAAAAAAAATACGCAATAGCCTCCACTAGACCGTCTGACAAGACGAAAAGGGCCATATATATATATATATATATATCTTTGTGTGTGCATGTCTGGGTTAGTGATATCTCATATCTTTGTGTGCATGTTTATGTTAGTCATATCTCATATCTTTGTGCGTGCATGTCTGTGTTTGTCACATCTCATATCCTTGTGTGTCCATGGCTATGTTAGTACATCTCATATCTTTGTGTGCATGTCTATGTTAGGCATGTGTCATATCTTTGTGTTTGCATATCTATGGCAGTCATATCTCATATCTTTGTGTGCATGTCTATGTTAGACATGTGTCATATCTTTGTGTGTGCATATCTATGTTAGTCATATCTCATATCTTTGTGTGCATGTCTATGTTAGTCATGTGTCATATCTTTGCGTGTATGTCTGTGTTAGTCATATCTCATGTCCTGATGTGTGTCAGTGTTAGTCATGCCTCGTATCGCTGTGTGCATGTCTGTGTTAGTCATATCTCATATCATTGTGTGTGCATGTTTGTGTTAGTCACCTCTAGTGACTCGGGCAGATGGTGCTCGTAAACCTGGAAGGGCCGACCATCTAAGGGCAGAATCCCCCTACAGAAAAGACAATCTGTTGCCTTACAGGAAGATTGGGGACAATCAAAGGCTAAGGAAAGCAAACCTGAATAACATGCTGGCTGAAATCGGTTGCACTGGGCCACTGGCGCAGAACACAGTGCAACGTTTTAACGGGTATTCAATCAGAGTGGATCTGGCAGACTCTAATTGTGATGTTCTGGCTGTGGGACACACTTCACCTGACCGCTGACTTCATGTGAGAGTATGGAATCCTACTCTGATTGAGTCCTAAAAAGAGAACTACTAAATACAATTAAGACAAGACAAATGACATTTTTGGGGCATGTTAAAAGACACAACAGCCTAATAAAAGTAATATTGGAATGAAAAATACTAGGTAAAAGAGGCAGAGGCAGACCAAAACTAACATGGACGAGTAACATCAAAAGATGGTCAAGTCAATCTATGACAGCCTGCACCATCAAAGCAAGAAACAGAGTAGAATGGCGATCCATGGTAGCCAACCTTCGTTGCGGAGAAGGCACACGATGATGATGATGAGTCTGACGCGTAGAACGTTCCCTTGCATGCACAGTTCCGGTTGACTGTTCACAGGTGTCGTTGAAACAGTTGTCTGGACATTTGAGAGTGCAGTCTAACCCTTAGTACGTTTCCTTGCACGTACAGTCTGTACTTTCCGAGTCACATATGATGTCACAGCCATCAGAGCACGTCTGTTCGCACTGTAGCCCAAAATTACCATCGGGACAAGTGTCATTACAGGTATAGCCAGGATGTTTACATTGTAGGCATTTTCCGGATTTTTCCCACAGAAAGGACAGACACTGAGACAATGAGCAATCGTGTCCATAGAACCCATGTGAGCATTTGCCGTGACACGTACCGATGATGAAGTCGCAGCTTTTGCTATACCCACTACACACTGCACAAATTGACCAAGAATACCCATTCTGACAATAGGTGTCTGTAAATGTTTGCGCCTCACACACCGTCAGTTCACTGCCGGGGTGCGAAATGTTTTAGTATTTTAAAAATATATTTGCAATGCAGACAAGAAAACAGAACTAAAACGTGAAGCCTTTGAAATGTGGATTTATAGAATAGGTAGAATTGGGTAGAAAGTAAAGAAAACAAACGATGAAGTCCTAAAACAACTTAAAATGAAGAGAACTAGTAAATACAGTTCAAACAAGACAATTGAGATTTTTTGGACATGTTAAAAGACACAAAAACCTATTAAAAGTAGTCTTGGAAGGCAAAGTAGCCAGGTAAAAGAGGCAGACCAAGACTAAACGTGGACGAGTAACATTAATAGATGGACAGGTCAGCTATGACAACCTGAACCATCAAAGCAAAGAAATAGAGCGGGATGGCGCTTCAAGGCAGCCAACCTTCCATGTGGAGACGGCACTCAATGAGAAAAATTAAATTTTAATTATTTGCTTGTCTTGTTGAATGTGTTCACTAGTTGTAGGTCCTATGGAGTTTTTGCCAGTATAATTTGCAAATTGATTATCCACTGCTGATGTTTAGTCCTAGCATCCCAATGATGTCCTTGTCGATCTGCGCACTGATAGTATAAGCTAAACTGACCTGGCGATCGTCTTCGATGGGTTGGCTAAATCTGATTTACATGTGTAGGTAATAAGCAAATAAGCGCGATAGTACGCAGCCCTGTCTGACTCCAGATTAAACTTAGCAGTGGTCTGTGTTGTCAGCATCGTTGAGACTCCCAGTCTGTTGTTTGATGTGTGATGGAATAATGACCAACTAATTACTACATCAAGCTTGGGCAGATGGTGCTCGTAAACCTGGGAGGGCCAACCATCTAAGGGCAGAATCCCCTTACAGAAAAGACAATCTACTGCCTTGCAGGAAGATTGGGGACAATCAAAGGCTAAGGAAAGCAAACCTGAATAAAATGCTGGCTGAAATCGGATGCACTGGGCCACTGGCGCATAACACAGTGCAACGTTTTAGCAAGTAATTAATCAGACTGGATCTAACAGACTCTACTTATTAGGGCTCGGATTTTCATGAAATGTCATATTTTTTTCCTGAAGCATATTTTCAGTTTTAAGTTAATTTCTACATGTTTCAAGCATTTCTGAACGATTTTAAGCTGTTTTATTTGTCATATAAATGCATATTTTGACCATAATTTTGATGAGGTCATATTTTGCCTGAAATTGGAGATTTAGGTCATATTTGGTCATATTAGGTAGGTCATATTTTGGTCATATTTTGCATATTTTCTGGTGTACTCAACTTTCTGGTGTACTCCGTTTGCTTATCAATGTTAGCACATCTTAAACTATGTTTAGAGACAAATTGTGAGGATTGGCTACAGGGTTGCCAATTTGGCTTTTTTTAGGCCAAATTCCACAAATCTGGCTTTTTTGGTTTTTGTTTGGCCTAAAGAAATTCTTTGGCTTTTTTGGGTTTTTTGGCTTATTCCTGGCTTTTTTTCTAAACCAGTAGTAAAAAAAAGTATAAACCACAATTTCAGTAAAAGTTCTTTAAAAATATAATTATTTTGCTCCAAAAATGCATCAAATCATCTGACTTTAATAAGAATTTGGCGCACTTTTGCAAATTACTTTCACTTTCAGAATCCATAGGTCTTAATTCTTAATGTTTCATTCTAGGAATATCCTTCAAAATAGTTCATTTTCAAAATTGAAACAAAACGAACGTGTCGTGAGTCGTGAGTCGTCGTACAGGAGTGTGCCTAGGACGTGCGCTTAACAAGTCGACTAATTATTTACATTAGTCTACGCTGTGTTTGATAAAGATATTACTTGTGTTACTCATGGCTTCTTCATCAAAGAAATGGAAAGCATCTTATGATAGCAATCGTAAGTACAATAGTATTTGGGAAGAAACATACCCATGGCTCATGAAAGCTTCTGATGGATCAGAGGCAGCATATTGTAAACTCTGCCGGTGTACGATTGTACCAAAAAGAGGAAACATCTCAAATCATGAGAAATCATCTAAGCACATGATGAGAGTTCCATCAAATAGTCAGACACAACTTAGTGTCACTCAAAGTCCTAGACAAAATAACGATAAAGTTAAAACAGCAGAGCTCCAAATTGCTGTAAGCATGACCTGCCACTGTGCAATTCGCACAATTGACCATCTGAGTGAAATTATGACAGCACATGGCCAGGGCAGTACATTAGGAAACATCAAATTGCACAGAACTAAATGTTCATGCTTAATAAAAAATATAATATCGCCAGCACTAAAAACGGATCTCATCCATGACTTTCAGAACAAGAAATACGCCATCATTTTAGATGAATCTACAGATGTCTCCACACAAAAATACTTGTGTATCTTAATTCGGTTTTTCAGTGAAAGAAAACAGGAAATTCTAACAGGGTATCTTGGGCTAATTCCCGTGCAAGAAGCAACAGGAGAAAACATATTTAATTTGATTGATGGTGAAATAAAAAATGTGGCCAGAGTCTCACAAATTGCATTGGATTTGCATCAGATGGAGCGTCAAACATGGTTGGCTGTAACAACTCAGTGTGGTCTAGATTAAGAAATGTATCTCCTTCATGTGTACAGCTGAAATGTATTTGTCATTCTTTGGCACTTTGCATTTATTATGCAGTAGCTAAGCTACCGTCAAATATAGGATTTTTACTATCAGAAATACCGCAATGGTTTTCCCACAGTAGCCTAAGACGAGAAGCCTACAAAGAATTATTTACAGTGATGAATACACCTACAGAATATGAGTCAACCAGAACTGCTCCACTGCCTTTTGAGAAACCATCAGCTACTCGATGGCTTGTGCGAGAAAAGTTATGTTTAATATTCTGATGAATTGGGAAGAGCTAAAGGCTTATTTCATGAGTACTGAATTAGCCCAGTCAAAGTTTGACACAAAATACAAAGCACGATTGTTAAAGGACATGATGTTAGATTATAACAATTATTTGTTCTTTGTTTTCGCACACCCGTTGTGCAGGAATTTGAAAGACTCAATGGCCTTTTTCAACAAACTAAAGCTGATCCTCATGAACTGTGTCAAGAATTATTTTTACAAAAGGCAAGTCTTCAGAACAGATTGTATGATACAAATGGACAAAGAAAGGATATAAATCAAGTTGATTTTGGTATCAAATTTTTAACAGAATGTAATACGTTCCTACAAAAGAACAACAACACTGACGCTCATCACGAAATTAAAAATGTCAAAGAAAGATGTATGTGTATGCTAGAGGAAGCTCTCAATCAAATAACATGTAGACTTCCTTCGGCGAGTAATATATTTCAAAATCTATCAAAGCTGAGTCCACGGATTATTTTAAATCAAGCTTCGAGAGCAACGTTTTCAGACTTACCCTTCTTACACCTAGCAGGAAGTAACATCAGCACTATTGAAGAACAATACAGAAAAATTATATTGATTGATTGGAAAGAAGATACCATGTTTAAGAAAGATGGACTTCCTACTGACAGTGAACAGTTTTGGATTGGCATACATCAGCATCAGTCATTCAAAGAGTTAGCCAACTTTGCCCTAACTTGTCTGATCACCCCATGCAGCAATGCCATAGTTGAAAGAATTTTCTCCATTGTAACGTCAGTGAAGACAAAAGCAAGGAATAAGATGCAACTGCATTTGCTTGACTCTATTGTCAGGATTAGAGCAGAACTGTTGCTTTCAAACAAATGTTGTAAAGACTTCATCCCATCAGCAAAAATGCTCAAAGAATTTACATCAGAGAATTTGTATGCTGTAGAATCAGGTAGCTCTGATGCGGATGACGTTAATAATCTTGATCTGGAGAGTTTCATGTGATGTGAGTATAGCAGAAATGTTTGGCCTTTTTTTGGCTTTTTAATTGACTATTTGGCCTAATTTGGCTTTTTTCAACACTTTTTGGCCTAAAATCCAAAAATATATCTGGCAACCCTGATTGGCTATATTTCTGAATGTGTGTATTAGTGAATATGCATGTGTATCTTTCATGCGACTGTAGGCCGTAGGGAGGGGAAGACATCAGTCAACTCTTTGATGTCAGTCGGCATCTGAGAATAAAAAAGGGAGTGACATCCGCTCAATACTTCAAAAGAATTTTCTGGGTTTTGTTTCGAAAGTAAATTGTAGGAAACAATTTCAAATGTTTCAACGTCAGGAGCGAATATTCCTGGATTTGTTAAATCTTCCAGTTTCAATTTAAACCGTTTGGCGCCCATTTGTATGTTACAATTATTAATTTGCCATTTGCAACAGTGACTGACTACATGATCTTGTGCTCTAGCTCATAGTTATATAATAGTTATATTGTTTATGGTTGATTCACTGGAATAACTTTGCTTTACAATGCCTAAAGTTTCTAATTCTAATGGTGCAAAGTTGCGTAAATTTGTGCAGGAATTTGGTTCAAAAGTATTTAGTACCGATGGAGAAATATTGTACAGTACACTGTGTGAGGTCAAGGTTACAGCTGGAAAACGGTTTAATGTGCAAACATTGCAATACTTCTAAACATATGAAATGTTTAAGTAGACTTTCTGAAATGGAAGGAAGACAAAGTTTATTACTTGAAAAATGCTCTGCTACTTCCTCTTCTTCTTCGGGAAACACAGAGACCGGTTTTTATAAAGATTTGTGTCTTATGATGGTTTCATCAAATATCCCTTTAAATAAATTGCAAAATCAATATTCCAACAAATTCTGGAGAAATACACTAGCCATCCTATCCCAGATGAATCTACTTTAAGGAAAAATTATCTCTCCAAATGTTATGAGGACATGTTAAATAAAATTAGAAATTCTATTGCAGATAACAAGATATGGGTTTCCGGGACGCTGTAGAGTATTACTGTGAAAACTATTCAACACGGGATAAAATATTTAATGCCCTAGACAAAGACGACGCAACATCAATACAAGCAGTGCAAAGCTTATTTTCTACCAGACTATCACAAAATCTGACTTATATAAAGTCAAACTTTTCTGCAATTTCAAAAGCAATAAAACGTCTGGAAAGCGAAGGGACTGCACTTTATGATGCATTAGATATTGTGAAACAAATTCAAACAGAAATAAATGGATCACGTGGTGAAGTAAGCAACAGGATTAAAGTAAAATTATAATTTTATAGAAAGTGTTCTTCATAGAAATTCTGGTTATTTCTCATTGTGCAAAATTGCAGACATACTTAGTAGTAAACATGCAACATTTCAAGAGGATGAACCTGAACTTTCAGCATATGATCTGACATTATTTAGATTTGCCCCTGTGATATCATGTGATGTAGAACGAAGTTTTTCAAAATATAAAACAATTCTCAGTGACAATCGACGATCGTTCAATTTGAAACTTTAAAAATGTATGTTGTTGTCGGTTGCAATTGCACAAACAATGAAAACTGAGGAATAAATGTGGTAAGTTATTGAGTTATTATTGAGTTATTTGCGGGTCATCATCATTGCACTCCGAACATGTCCATAGGTGCTCAGATCCCCTCCTCAGCAATTCCCTCAGTGTCCAGCGACTGACGACTCCAGTTCTATGTTGGTTGATAAGTCTTTTTACACGGCCACCAAGTTTCTCATTTCTGGCTGTACCCATCTTAACTCCCATTTCCATCATCCGAAGAAGTGACGTTGATCTGTGTTTGTCGAAGTCATGTGCTCTTCCAACATCTCGAAGGGCATTGATGATGTCCGCCCGATCCATCGGTTGCCCATCCTCAACGACAGCGCAGCTAGCCAACCTGTCCGCTCTCTCATTTCCCCGTACTCCCGCATGTCCAGGGACATAGACAAAGGTGACCTTACGTATTTTGGATTTTTGCAACGACTCTACCCATTGCATGCGTACATAGCCCGCCTCCACTTTTTTTATCATGCTCATCGAATCACTCAGTATACATGCGTGGATGTAGTCTTGTGACTCTAACCATTTGAATGCCTTGGTCACTGCCATCGCCTCCATTGTCATGCTACTCGTGGTCATGGCGTATGCACCACTGTCTTCGTAGACTATTCTGCTGCCGAGCGTGCTGTAAATGCCCATGCACTTCTTTCGTGTCGTCTACAGATCCGTCTGTATAGATGACTGCATCATTCTCATCGGTATTATCGCAGATGAGACCGTTGACCTCAGCATTAACCACGACCGGGTTCTGTTCCCTACTTTTCCTGTCGAGTGTGACAATACATGAGAAGTTCCCTTGGATGACGTAGGCACCGGTATCCACTCCTCACCAACAATGTGGTAAGTGTTTTTATACATGCTTTGTTAAGTATTACTACTATGTAATGCGTAAAACATGCAAACAATAATAATTTGCGTTTTTTTTTTTTGGTTCATAAATGAGAAAAACCTTATGGTCATATTTCGGCATATTTAGCATATTTTAGGTCATATTTGCCTTTTTAGGTCATATTTGCACGTCATATTTCAGGATTTTTAGGTCATAAAAATCCGAGCCCTACTAATTATGATAGAAACTACTGCTGACCGGAAGGCTTCAAGAAACAGCTGAATATAATACACTGGAATGCGGAGGGGCAATCGATTCGCTTAAACAGACAGCTGACTTCATGAGAGAGTCTGGAATCCTACTCTGATTGAGTCTTGATCGCAGATAGAGAGAGAGAGAGAGAGAAAGGATAGTTAGATGTTGGCATCGGCATACGAATTGTGTATAATGTTATTATTTCCCACAACCTTTATATCGGTTAATTCGATTGAATGCTGCTTCTTGCCATAATGGACATAATTGACCTCAGGTCTTTGGACTTTGATAAATTGAAACTGGTAACTTCCTAGAGCTATGAAAAGCCAAATTCGATTTTTTCTACATCGCCGCCATTTTCGGAAATTGGCTGACATTGGTATATCCTCTTTGAGTAACCCCCATCTTGCCTTCTTCCTCCTAAACCCCCCCCCTCTCCCTACACCTTTTTCTCTTCTGACTATCTTCATGTCCTTTACCTCTTTATCACTATATCACCTCTCCACCTGGACTGTACGTACGATCTCTCTGCCCACCTCTATGTCCCTCGTCCTTCCTACCACCCCTCTGCTGATCTACTCCTAGCTCACCCTCTCCTCTCTATTAACTTGTAGTCACTACTCATCTATACCTACTATTCCAGTATCCCCCTTATCCTGATGCCCACTTTCATTCCCCCTTTGTTCTATCATTTCCCTACTTCTTTACCTCCTATGGTTCATACCTCTTGCACACCATCCCCTATGCTCCACTTCTTCCAGACTTTCTCTTTTTCCATTCACTTCTTACCTACCGCCTCTCCCCCTATCCAGTTTTCACATACTGCTGCTCTATCCCTCCTCTCCATACCTCCTCCTCCAATACTTCCCTACCTCCCGATAGACTAACTTCCTCCGGACCACCCCTCTATCGCCCTTCTCATTATACCGGCTTTATTATTCTTCCTCACCGTATCTCTTCCTCCAGTATCCAATCCTTCCTTTCGTTGACCTACCTCTCAACTCGTTCAGTTCGAGGCCATCCATTCTGTAGAGTCCATCTCTCTCACCCACTGCCTAGTTTACTACTTTGTCGTGTCATTCTATTTCTTTCTCTTAACCTCTCGCGTGATCTCTCACTTCCATTGTTGAGTGATTTATATGTATTGCTTGTTGTGTCCCAGGAGTATCCTCGTCTATGCCCCTTTCCCCCCCCCCTTTTGGTTTTCCCGAAATTTGATCCTTTTTGCCCTCTTTACTGACCTGTCTTTGTCACGTGTTGCTTTCTATACACGTTCTCTGCGCTTTTAGTCATTTAGTCATTCCGACTGGTTTCAGCACGGATTACAGTTTTCCTGCTCCCTGCTCTGAGCTCAGCTAAGTACAATTTATTATACATTTTTCTCTCTCTTTTTCTATTTATATATTTTGACGCCCATCATACCTCTCATCATGTAAAATTCATTTCTCTCTTTTCTTATTTTGCATCCTACTTTCCTCGCCCTCCACTTTATCATCTAACATGTAGTATTGTGCTTCACCGCTTGTTGTCGTTGTCCATGTATTCTGAAGAAGGCCACAGGCCGAAACGTCAGTATTGTGTTGTGTTCTTTATTTGTAAAGCTGTCACCATACCTTGGAGTGTTTAGCACACCCCACCATTGGCTCCTTGCTACCAGCTTTACCGCAGCATTGCAATTATTTGCCTGTTCCCCCCTCCCTCCCCTTTCCCGGAGATGTCACATGACTTGTGTTACTATTTATATGTCAGGTGAAAGGTCAGGAAATACCCTACTGTCTGGTGAAAGAATTATTCGAATACTCGAAGCCGTTTCAAGATATTAGTGATTGAATGCTTTATTTGTACACTTTTAATGATTTTTTCCATATTAAACATTAAATTTACCGGCTGATCTTGACAAAACGGAGATTTTTTAATTCAGCACCCATTTAAACATAAGAATGCACCCAATTGAAAACGATCTACTGATTCCGTCATGTAAAAAATAATAATTTAACGGGAGCATCTCCATGGGTAGAAATCACGTCACACGCCATATTTGATAGTCAAATCCCATGTCTCAGAATAACTCTGCTTTTTTTTACAAAAATAAATTAATTAACTAGTGACATCACAAAAGCAATGGGTTTGTTAAATTCATTTACCATTTAATAAAAGTGTGTGAAATATGAAAGTGATCTGTCGATTCCGTTATGTCTAAATTAAATTATTAAATAGCAGGGGCTATTCCCTTTATAAACCATTGTGCCATCATAATCGGCCACCTCTAAATTTTCCAGGCACTGATAACTATCCAAACGGGCCCAATGATATTTTCCTCTACTCTATGTTTCTCTTAATCGATTTAAGTCAAATTAATTCATTAAAAATTAATAACTTTTTTTCTAATTGTCGTACAGCCATAATTAAGGTATCATTGTTTAGCTTGCATCAAGGGCTATCTAGCTGCTTTATTTTAAACCACAATAGACAATTTCGAAATTTTTATCAAGTCCCATATTCTTGGTATATCGTATACCAAAGAAAGTAACAAAACTTAAGAGAGATGCACACAGAAATAAAGAGAATGACGATAAAAGACAAACATGCTGCAGGAAACGAATGTATTGCAAACAAAGAGGGAAGAATGCTAACAGACAACAAAGATGTAATAGATAGATGGCAAGAATATATAACAGAATTATTTCATGACGAAAGGGACAAAAAGCCAGACATAAAATGTACATACAACTATAAAATCCTGAAATCTGAAGTAGAAAAAGCTATAAAAACAATGAAAAAGGAAAAGCAGCAGGGCCTGACAATATACAGATAGAGATGATACAGGCTCTAAAAGAGTTTGGCGTCGAAGTGATCACAGACATATGCAATGACATATACTATACAGGATTCATATTTACGATCTAAAAACATCAACTTTCATTGCATTGCCTAAAAAGAATGGTGCAGTTGAATGCAGTGACTTCAGAACAATAAGCCTAATGAGCCAGGTAACAAAAATTTTAATAAAAGTTATACAGGGAAGGATTCAGAATAAAATCAATACTGAATTAGATAAGCAACAGTTTGGATTCAGGAAAAACAGTGGGCAAAAGAAGCCATATTCAGCATGAGAACATTGATTGAAAAGTACACAAAGTAAACAAACCAATATATGCTTGCTTTATAGACTACACCAAAGCTTTCGATAGAAGATAACCAACTTATAGACTGCCTAAAGGATATAAATCTAGACGGCGCAGACATACGACTAATATGTA
Source organism: Megaustenia siamemsis (assembly GCA_032433765.1). NCBI lineage: Eukaryota > Metazoa > Mollusca > Gastropoda > Stylommatophora > Ariophantidae > Megaustenia > Megaustenia siamemsis. Next base: position 75,782,963 of record JAVIAB010000008.1, read on the forward strand.
ATTTGTACTGGGAGCAAACAGCAATAATAAGATATAACAAGGAGAACTCTACACCCATGGACATAAAAAGAGGAGTAAGACAAGGATGCATCCTATCACCAAGCTTGTTCAATCTATACACTGAGCAAATCTTTAAAAACATCTCAGAGATACCAGGCCTAAACATTAATGGAAAGATAATCAATAACCCTAAGATATGCTGATACTGTTCTACTAGCAGAAAATCCTAAAGACCTAGAACATTGCTTAATGTGATAAACATAACAAGCAAAAAATATGGACTAGAAATGAATATCAAAAGACTAAAACTATGATCATAAACAAAGAAAATTCTCAAGACCTACAATTAAATATCACAGTTGAGGGAATACATCTGGAGACAGTCCAGAGTTACAACTACCTAGGGCATACTATAACCAATGATGGAAATGCAAAACTGAAATAAACAAAAGAATAGGTATGGCAAAAAGTAATTTTAATGCCATGAAAATATACTAACAACAAAATAAATATCAGCAGGGCTGAAACTAAGAATGGCAAAATGTTACATCTTCTCAATATTCCTGTATGGTGCAGAAACATGGACATTAGACAAGAAAACAGAACAGAAAATTGAAGCCTTTGAAATGTGGATTTATAGAAGATTAGGTAGAATTGGATGGAAACAAATGATAACAAACGATAAAGTTTTAAAACAACTGAAAATAAAAAGAGAACTACTAAATACAATCAAGACAAGACAAATGACAATTTTTGAGGCATGTTAAAAGACACAACAGCCTACTAAAAGTAATATTGGAATGAAAAATACAAGGTAAAAGAGGCAGACCAAGACTAACATGACGAGTAGCATCAAAAGATGGACAAGTCAATCTATGACAGGGTAAGGCAAAAAATGCGAAGCTGCAGTAAAGCTGAATGTGAGGAAAAATAAAAAAATTTAAAAAATGGTGTGTTAGAAGCTTTACGTGATAAGTGGACGACACAGACTAAACAACGTTTCGGCGCAATAGGCCTTCATCAGGAACAAACAAAAAACACACACACACAATCTAATAACGAAACAATCAAAACAAAAACAATGAAATGTGTTAAAGAAAACCAAATTATCTATACTGTCAAAACAAAAGGAAATAGCAACAAGTGCGGCTGTCGTGAACGTAGAGAAACGTGCAGAAATGTGCGCAAATGCACATGGAACCAGAGAAGTTCACACAGGGGTCAGTGTGCAAACACAAAGGAGAAAGAATCGAATAGTAGACTAACAGGTGTTCAAAAGGCGGTAAGAGTGAGATGTGTGAGAGTAGGGTACAATAAAAACAAATGAGGGTAAGGAGCACAGAAAAAAAAGTATAGAGGAGAACACCGAAGTGTCTCATAAGGGACTAGAGAGAAGTACTATAAATAGTATGGCATAGTAAGTAGACCAAAGAACCCAAATATGTGCAGCAGAGAAGGCTATGCAAAAGGGAAGGAGCAACCAAAAGGAAACTATGCGTTTGAGTGTGATACATTCATACCTCTTGGGGTCCAAGATACCATACTGGACTATGAGGCGATTTTCAAAGTATAGCGGCTGCGGTCGCCAGAGTGACAAAGGACAATACCAGTGACTCGGATGTCGTCTTTGCCCTTGTGATCAGGGAGTTGAGTGGGAAGACACCGGAGTACCAGTATTCTGTTGGACATCACGTAGATGTTCACAAGATCTTTCAGCTAATCTTCTCCCAGACTCACCAATATAGGTCATGTGGCATCGTTGGCATATGATGGCATAAATGATGTTGCGGGACGCACATGTGAAGCTATGCTTGATCTCGAACACATGACCTATATTGGTGAGTCTGGGAGAAGATTAGCGGAAAGATTTTGTGAACATCTACGTGATGTCCAACAGAATACTGGTACTCCCGTGTCTTCCCACTTCAACTCCCCTGATCACAAGGGCAAAGACGACATCCGAGTCACTGGTATTGTCCTTTGTCACTCTGGCGACCGCAGCCGCTATACTTTGGAAAATCGCCTCATAGTCCAGTATGGTATCTTGGACCCCAAGAGGTATGAATGTATCACACTCAAACGCATAGTTTTCTTTTGTTGCTCCTTCCCTTTTGCATAGCCTTCTCTACTGCACATATTTGGGTTCTTGGTCTACTTACTATGCCATGCTATTTATAGTACTTCTCCTCTAGTCCCTTATGAGACACTTCGGTGTTCTCCTCTATACCTTATTTCTGTGCTCCTTATCCCTCATTTGTTTTTATTGTACCCCACTCTCAGACATCTCACTCTTACTGCCTTTTGAGCACCTGTTAGTCTACTATTCGATTCTTTCTCCTTTGTGTTTGCACACTGACCCCTGTGTGAACTCCTCTGGTTCTGTGTGCATTTGCGCACATTTCTGCACGTTTCTCCACGTTCACGACAGCCGCACTTGGTTGCTATTTCCTTTTGTTTTGACAGGATAGATAATTTGGTTTTCTTTAACACATTTCGTTTGTTTTTGTTTTGATTGTTTCGTTATTAGTTTTGTGTGTGTTTGTTTGTTCCTGATGAAAGCCTATTGGGCTGAAATGTTGTTTAGTCTGTGTCGTCCACTTATCACGTAAAGCTTCTTACATACCATTTTTTTCATTTTTAAAATTTTTCCTCAATCTATGACAGCCTGTACCATCAAAGCAAGAAACAGAGTAGAATGGCGATCCTTGGTAGCCAACCTTCGTTGCGGAGAAGGCACACGACCTGTCCTCTTGAACCCTTTCTCTTAACCACTGTAGATACCTCTGCCTTTCCTTCTCCCTCTTATTCCTTTCCTCTTTCCTCCTCTGCCTCTATCCGCCTCTTCTTTGCCTGTTCCCTTCTTATTCGTGCAATCACTTGTCCCTTCTTTATCTTTATTGTTTTACCCGAGTGATTGATTAGCACTACCGAAAAAACTATTTCCTTCGTTTGTTGTCACTATCCCATCGACTACTCTTATATTTGGCTCCTCCGAGATATCCGGTTTCGCTTCCGTTGTCTCTACTGTCATCCCTGGTTTAATGTAATCATTGTTTCTAATTTTTGCTACCGTAATGTGTACTCTGTGTGGTTTTAATATTACATCTTCCTTAACCCTGGCCAGTGTTGTAATGAGTATATGATCTTCCATTTATATTTCTGTCCTCCTAGTGTCAACATTTGTGTTCCGTAGTTCACTATCACCTCATTCCTTCTCGTCCAATCCCTACCTAGGACCATAACCCTGTTCATTCCCCTAACTATCATGAATCTCTGCAGCATTTTACTCTTCCCTATCTTGATATTTATTCATGTCTCCCCTATGACCTCTAACAGCTGTCCACTTATTGACTCTAGTTTGATGTCCGTCGTATACATCTTCTCCTTTTCTTGTATTGACCGATATGCGCTTTCCTTCATAAAACTTACACTCGCCCCAGTGTCTATAATCGCCCTAAACTTTTGTCTATCTCCCTGCATTATGCACGAGCATGAATCCTCTCGTCTCCCGTACCTTCTAAATTGTTCAGGCCTCTCTTCCGTACACAAAATCGCCTGCCATTTTGAACACTGTCCCCGTTTCCCGCTTTCTGGCCTCTTCCCCTTCTTTCCTGTCCCCTATTTGTTTCTTCACACTTACCTATCAGATGTCCCATTCTCGCTCACCCATAACATCTTTTTGTCTCCTGTACTACTTTTACTCCTCTTGTTTCTACCACTTGCCTCCTTCCTTGTCTAATATCTACCTCTCTACATTGACTCCTAATATGACCTATCTTTCCACATCTATAACATGTTCTCCTCTCTTGTATACTGATCACCATTTGCCTATCTTTTGCTGCTCTCTCCTTTCCCTCATGTGATCTATTTCCATCGTACTCTCCTGTCTATCTCCCACACTCTCTTCTAACTTTTGTCCCTTTTCTTCAAATCTTCTCGCCAAACCTTCTTCTATTGCTGTGTCTAATAACTGTGACATTTTTGTGTCTTTCTTCCTTGCTAACATTAATTTGTCTATTATTCCCTCTATCAACGTTGCTATTAGCAGCTTCTCTACTTGCTCTGTTTCTATCTCCTGTCCGAACCCTCTTTCTGCAATTACTCTTATTCTCTCCCCATATTCCTGTATTGTTTCATACTATCCTTGTCTTGACCTTTTCAACTCCATTATCGCATATTGTTCGTCTTTAAACTTGCCATATCTCTTAGCTAAGTATGACTTAAATTCTTACCATGACTCTTCCTTCTTATCCTCTACTCTTCTTCTTACACACTTCACCACTCCCCCTTGACTAGTGGCTACTGCTAACTCTTTCCACTCCACCTGGCTCAACTCCTTCCTCTTACCCCAAAATTCAATCGCTTGTATCCACTCTTCGAATTTCTCTAACTGTCCCATAAATACTTGCACCCTTCTTGATATTTCCTGCATCTGCAAGTACTACCTAACCTTTCTACTACATCCCCCATTTTCTGCATCGCCTGCCACGTGTAACCCTCTTGGGACATTCCCTCCATCTTTGACTATTGGTTTCCTTTATCTATCCCTTCCTTCGTAGTAGCTCGTTACACTTACCTTATTTAATTCCCCTTCTATTCAGCAGTCATTTTATTCCCCACTATTCCATCCTTCTTATTTCAATCTTTGACTCTCTTTGTTCTAATTCCCCCTTCCTATTCTACGTCCTTTCCTATCTACACACTATTACCCTTACTACTCCTATCTCTCCCTTTCTCACCATCTAATTCCTGAACTCAATTTGTGTCCCCTCCTAGTATGCATACATTTTCTACAATTATTTTCGATAAATTGCCTTTAACAACTTTGCTTATTTTCCACTAATTATTTCTACTATCAATTTCAACTATCTGTCTTCAACATCTTTGCATTATTTTACACAATTATTTCTACTATCAATCTCAACAATTTGTCTTCAACATCTTTTCATTATTTTACACAATTATTTCTACTATCAATCTCAACAATTTGTCTTCAACATCTTTGCATTATTTACACAATTATTTAACACTTTCTATATTCTAGCTATGTGTGTCTTCTATTTCAATCCTATTCGTTTCCTATTCTACTCCCTTTTCCTTCTTCAATCGTTCTTTCTACTCTAACTAACAAATATTCTGACACACACGACTGTAATACTTCTTTATCACAGTTGTTTCTTTCCATTTGTCTGTTTAATCATTCTTTTACTCAATTGTCATCCCTTAAATATTCTTAATTAACTACTTAATACATCACATCCCCGATGATCCTTGGAATTCTTAAGTTTGCCGCCTTTGTCTTATTTGTCTGCAAACGACCTAGCGTTGATCACAACCCATTGTAATATCCTTTTCTCCTTTTGATTCTACGCTATTTAATCATTTCATTCTTCATATGTTAACCTTCACATCTTGTTGCCGTTCTTTCACTTGTTCTGACCCCTGCATTCATTCATCGCTAGGGCTATCTAGACAGCTAACATTCTGTAATTCACTCTCAACACCTATGAGTTGCACATAGAACAGTTTAATTGTCATATGAAACATTTCCGGCTCATCCATTACCATTTACAAATACATAGCATACGAACTAACATATTTATCTCCTGCCTTGCTCCTTTAACCTCAGAGCTGAAGGCAGCGTTGTCTTCCTCTCGCACCTATGTCAGATTCAGCCGACACACAGTTTCATGTCATATCAATATCATCTTTCTATCAATGTTCTTAAGATGTATATTGCATTATTGGTGCCCTTTCCTTCCACAAATCCATATTGTTCCTCACTTATTTCTGTTTTATTTTGTTTCTTACACGTCTCATGATTATTCTTAGTAATATTTTAGCCATATGCCTCATGAGACTAATAGTGCGATGGTCTTCACAATCAGTGGCTCCTGACTTCTTCGGTATGGCTACAAAGATAGATTTTAGTAGATCTTCGGGTATGTGTCCAGTGTTATATATGTCATTGAGTAATTTTGTTATGACTTGTACTCCCAGCTCTCCTAACCAACCCAATTAAAAGCCTCTACAACAGCAGCTGCACAGTCAGAACAGCAGCAGGTTACACAGACCGCTTCGAAGTTAGATCAGGTGTATGACAGGGGTGCGTACTATCCCCCCTACGGTTTATTACATACATGGACTACATGTGCAAGTTAGCCAACCCATCAGAGACAGAGGAGATCAACGAGCTTCTATTCATAGACGATCGGGCACTAATACATGAAACAATAGAAGACCTACAAGAACACTTAAATAGACTCAACGGAACAGGCACAAATTACAACATGAAAATCAACATCAACAAAACAGAAGTCATGAATATAGCAACAGAGAAACAGAACCTCAGTATAACTATAGACTGCAGACAACTAAAACAAGTAGAGGAATTTAAATACCTAGGAACTCTAATGACAAACAATAATCCACAAACAACATAAATAGACTCAAGATGCAACAAAGCTTGTCAAATTATTGGAACAGCTATCACCACTATTGTTCAACAAGGAAATAACTCTAAAGGCAAAACGAGCACTATACAATACAATCTTCATCTCAACGTTGTGCTACCAATGCCAGTCCTGAACCCTAGATGAAAGAACAATAAGAAAATAAACTCTACTATATATCCTATACATGGTTTTCTATACGTGTACGGGCCCTGGTTTATACATGACTTTCTATACGTGTGCGGGCCGTGGCTTTACAGCTAAGTTGAAAATTGAACTTCTGGGGGCCAAGATGTATAAACCCATGCATATATAGAAAGTCATGCATAAGCCAGTGGCGTATACTGGTTTTGGGGTGTAGGTTACCGCTGACATAATAAATAAAAACATACATTATTTTCAGTAGGCTAACATAAAGTCATATTTTCTAATGACATCACTACATTTTAAATTACTTACTTATTTATGTTAATTATATCCGTATTGTTTGGGACGAAAATATCTTGATGACTTTGTCATTGAAAGTACTTTTGGGTTGGTTTCTAAGTCTCTGAGGGAATGATTTCTCAATGGATTTTAATGCCAAACCAGATAGGCGTTCTTGTGTCTGAGTTGAGCGACAATAAGATTTGATTCTCTTGAGAGCAGAAAAAGTTCTTTCTACAGATGCTGATGCGCATAACGTAGTTATAAATAGCTATGGAAGTTCTGGTAATCAGACATTGTTTCACTTTCACTTTGTGACGATTCTGATTGGCTAGAGCTAAAAATAACCCATGAAACTGCATTAGTGTAGAGGTAGCTTTGTCGTATTATTTTGACGGGATTTTTAAAATGTCAAGGTCGTTAATACAGGGTCCGGATAGAGGAAAAATGTACCGCTGGCTAATAGAGGTTTCAATGTTGTTTCGGCTTCATTCACAAACGTTATAGTAGCCAGAGAAAAACCTTGCTTTAATAAATGCAAATCAAAGCAAATAAATCATATTGGCCTACGAAATGTGTAATAGAATTTTAGCAAATTTGTAATATAATTATGAAAAAATATAATAAATTATCATTTCCTTTTGTATTTTGTTAATATGTTCAGGCTACCGGCGGTAGCTGCGGTATCATAGAGAATACGTCACTGGTATAAGCTACGGCCCGTACCCATATACATATTGAAAGGTAAGTTCTAAGGACCAAAAGTTACAAGCAACTAGATGATGATGATGAGCAGACAGTTCCGATAACTCCGAAGAAAGTTTGCGTCGATTTGCGCCATCAAAAGCCGCCTGCTGCTACTGCTGAATTACGTGTGGAGGAAAACAACAAAATGGTTCGTTTCAAGAACAGGTGAGTATATTTCAATAACAGTTTTATAACTTCAGAATCGTTGTCTTGTCACGGTTTAACTGAGTTACAATTTATATTTAGTTATATAAACTATGCAAAGTTAACCACAACCCAGAAAATAATATTTAAAGTAAAAGTAAAAGTAAAAAAAGGAACGATAGCCTCCGATAGGAGACAACAACAAGTAAGTGTTTGAAAAGTAGTTAGAAGAAAAGATACTAAGAATTAGAAAGAAGAATAGAATGGGAGTAACTTGAAAAGTGGACCAACAGTCCAACGCCAACACCTCCTGGTTCTTACCAATCAACGAAAGAAAATTCAAAAACTACATATAATAAAATTGTATAAATTCAATTTTCAGCCTGCCTATCATTACTAGGTAATTTCCTAGTTTGATCAGATATATTATTTCAGTTTGGAAGAGTGATGTCCCCTAAAATATGTCTGCCAAAATACAGTGGTTCTACGCATCTTGGCGTGGGGTCATTACGCTGGCATGTAATCATTTCGTAACTGAGTATCTGTTGATTGGGCGTTGGTCCAGGGGTTAGGTTTAGCTTTAGTGTTAAATATTTATAAATATATTATAACGCGTGAAAAAACGACGCCACTCGGCCTAATTATGATCTTCTGATCGAAGGGAATTGTGCGGTTGATTACCAATCGCCGTAATTTACTGCCAAATGTTGGAAGATTGTCAACTTTGGCTATTAATTAAAATGCACATAAATACAAAAAATATCTAGAAATAGCTTTACGAACGCCACGCTGACCCAAACGCCAGTGTGAGTGACACATGCCAGCGTAATGACCCCAACGCCAAGAATGCGTAGAACCACTGTATTTTGGCAGACATATTTTAGGGGACATCACTCTTCCAAACTGAAATAATATATCTGATCAAACTAGGAAATTACCCATTACTATCAACTTATCAAGAAAACACTCTCTTCTCTGCAAACTTGAAGATAAAAGACCATATCACATAAAATATGTTACACTTCTACTTCTTATTGTAATTGACCACAACCCAACATTGATTATGATAGCTTGGTGTCACCATGAATCGCACTGCGATTCACAGAATGACTTGGAAAAATCAGATAGTCAGATAGTATAGACTAGACAGAGCAAGGATAAAAGCCAGAAAACGAATAAATATTATGAAGAAATTGGCAGGAATGGACTAGGGGGTGCAGACAACAGTATTTTGAAATGACTATATGTAGGAAGAGTCAGACCAGTTCTAGAGTATGGAGTCACAGCCTGGGCTATGGCTTCCAAATCACACCTTAGCAAAATTAACAGAACACAGAACCAAGCTGCCAGTATAATCACTGGTGCTATGAAATCTACAAGTACACCTATCAAGATTCTAGAAACAGTAACAGGTTTACAACCCTTAGATGACAGACAGGTCACTAAAGTATTGCAACAAGCGGAGAAATATAGAAGGCTCCTTAGCCACCTCATGCACCAAAGAATAATAGGTTCCGGAATTGTACGACTAAAGAGGAGCAACTTTGCTGCAATTGTTAATGAACTAACTACTGGAGACCCAGTACTTTCCCAAACAATATCGAAACCCTTGGGCCCATCTGATATGTCTCCTCATGGATAACATAAAATACCAGAACTTCAGGAAAATATAACAGGAATCATGAAAAAAGGCACAGAAAGAAAACACGTAGCAGAAAAACACATACACCATACCTACCCACAGGACTCTTGGTCCCACATATACACAGATGGCTCTGCTACAAATGCCACCAGAAATGGAGGGAAGGTGTGTTCTTGACGCTGAATAATCAGGACGAGATCACCAAGTCAATAGCTACTGGAAAATTCTCAAACAACTTTAAAGCAGAAACTGAGGCCATCAGAGATGCTGCAACACTGGCTACTCAACACAAAAATAACATGCACAATAAATTGGTGATTCTGACTGATTCACTGTCAGTACTATCAGCTCTAAAAAGCCCCAAGAACAATGAACTAGATGACTTTGAGAACAACTCTGGACCAACTATGCAATAACTTCCAGAGAGTAGTCATTCAGTGGATACCATCACACTGTAACATACACGCAGACAAATTAGCTAAAGAGGGAGGGAGATTACCACAAGAGAACCATCCGCTCAGTTATGATGAAGCCAAATTCATCCTCAAAGGTCAGTTCCATGAAAAATGGAAACGAGAACACCCAAAGCATAACGAGAGTGACGGATACCACCAACTATCAAAGAGGGATCAAGTCATCATACTTCGCCTACAATAGAATGGGAAATCACATGTTCACCAAATTCAAAATAGGTACAACCAGCCTATGCCACTGTACACTGGACAATATGACTACAAAACATGTTCTACAGGATTGATTACACAATGTGGTCCAAGCAATGTGGTCCAAGCCCACCTCCCTGGAAGAAAAACTATATGGGGCAATTGATTCGCTTAAACAGACAGATGACTTCATGAGAGAATCGGGAATCCTACTCCGATTGAGTCTTGATCGCAGACAGAGAGAGAAATAGTTTCTCATAAAAGAAACAGAGCAACAGCTGAGGTGAATAGAATAATCCAAGAACAACATTTTGAAAACAGCCACAGAGATATGCTGGACAGTAAAAAGGAACAAAGAATAGACCAGAAAATACAGGATACCCAAAGAAGAAAAGAGTGAGATGTCTCAGAGTAGGGTTAACTAACATCATGTAAATGGTAAGTACAGTGTAGTGCAGGTGGAAAGGGTATCACCTTGCACAAAAGTAAGCAGCCCAGAAGACACACAAGATATAGGGAACCATTGAAGTGTTGCAGTATGGTCTAGTAGAGGGGAGCAGAGAGAATAGTATAACATGTACATATACTAATGTTCTTATACGTGAGCAAAAGAGTAAAATATGCATTTGGGAAGGAGCAGATTCAGGGAAACTGTGTGAATGTGATACTTTCATGCCTCATGGGGTCAGCAAACCCAATTGGACTATGAGATGATTCTCCAGTGTGAACTGGCTGTGGTTGCCGGAGCAGCAAAGAACAATACCCGTTATACGGACGTCATTTTTTGACCTTGTGATCTGAGAAATTGAAGTGGAATATCACTGAAGTGTCAGTATTCCGTTGAACATCCCGAAGGTGTTCACAAAATCTGTCCGCTAAGCATTTCCCAGACTCACCAATATAAGTCATGTGACATATGATGGCATAAATAATGTTACGGGACACACATGTGAAACCATCCTTGATCTCAAACCATCTGTTGGGGGAATAAGACAGAGTTGGTGCGGAACAAATAAGCACAGATATTACAGTCACGTTCCCAGGTAACTGTACCCAAGTGTTTATGGTCGAATCAAATTGTTGTCAAGCTAGAAGGCGACCGGGAGCCGTGATAGCTCAGTGGTTAGTGAACTGGACTACAAAGGATAAGGGGTAAGGTTCGATCCCAACCGACGGCTTCTGGGTTCACCCAGCCTTACCGGATTTTTTTCTGGGAAAGTAAAGCAGCACGGGCGTAATACCGACCACATTACCCAAAAATCATGTGCTGAAGGTCTGTAAAATATAGGGTCACTAACACCATATTTCACTATACACCACTTGGCATGACAGGAGTACTTTACTTTACTTTTTACTGCATCCACTGTTTGTCACTTCTTTGGGGATCGCTGTGAAGTTACTCCTTGTTAGTCTTCCTCTTCTGAAGCTAGTAATTCTTTGGTACATGGCGTATTTCTCTTATATATCTCTGCTTGCTGCATCACTTTAATTTTTCATCTGTCTTCCATAGGTTGGAGGCCTGTTACTTATTGTAGAGTCTCTATGGGTGTGAATTTCATAGGACTAGTAATGATATAAATAAACTGATTTTGTGTTCTGTTAACTTTGTTAATCTGTGATCTGGAAGCTGTAGTTCAGGTTGTGACTACATATTCAAGGACCAGTCTTATTCTTCCTGTGTATAGTTGTTTCAAGATATTGCTGTCTGTTTCACAGTCCATTCCTGCTAATTTCTTCGTTATATTTGTTCATTTTCTGGCTCTTGTTTACTTGGACACAATAGAACAATCTATTAACTGTATCATAATTATCACTGAACATTATGGACACTATCACCTTGGCGTGACGGGGGTACTTTACTTTACTAGAAGTCAACTGGGGGGGGGGGGGGTCACGAAAAAGTAGACAAGTGGTGGGATCGGAGTGGAGAATGGAAACTCTTGAGAATCTTCACAGCAGCTACGCTGTGATGGTGGTAGGTGAGGGTGAGCATAGTTTTGTCAGAGGAGGGGCTGTTAGATGGGGTGAGTGTCTCCAGACAAATGTGGAGGATCCATTTGAGGCTAGATTGGAGGATTGAATCTGGATAAAGCTGGTAGCTAAAGAAGTTTGTATCTTTTGCATAGGAGTGAAGACTAGACACAGTGGATTGAAAGACGCTGTCCAGAAAGTCAGATATGTGTTCAGTTAAGCCAGAGTATGCTGCCAAACTGTCTCTCTCTCTCTCCTAAGATCACTCATACCGACTTTTTTTGTCTTCCGTTCTTTCTTGACCAAAGGCAACACCCATCTGTTGATACTTCCACTCTTCTACACCTCACCGAGTTTGTCCTCAACCCCTACACCTTTGAGCTCAATGGCGACTTTATGACCAAGTTTGTTATGTAGCCATGGGCACCAAGATTGGTCCTAGCTATGTTTGTTTATTTATGGGTTACCATGTACACCAAACACTCATTTTGTACCATGGCACCCCCCTCACCTTCAAAATACGTCCAGTACATTAATGACTGTTTCAGACTAGCCAATCTACCAGAGGACATCTCCACATTCATCGACTACATTGGCAGCTGTCACAAAGCCATTAAGATCACATCATGTATCTCCACTTCCTTGTTTACCTTTCTGGACCTCATTATTTCCTTGTGCACCTCTTACCCCCACACCTCAGTTTTCTACAAACCCACAGACACCCACTGTTACCTTCTCTAAATTTCATCTCATTCACCTTCATGTCGTGATTCTATTCCATTCTCTCAATTATTGGGTCTCCGTTGTATCTGCCTGAATGGCCAGGATTTTCTCCAACAGGCTCACCTTATGTTAGACTTCTTTAGCCACAAGCCATATCCTAAGTCAGTCCTTCAATCTGCCCTTCAGCGGATCCTCCGCATTTCTCATCTGGGGACACTTACTCCATCTAACCGCCCCTCCTCTGACAGAACTTTGGTCTCGACACCTACCACCATAACAAATTAGAAGCTCTGAGGATTCTCAACAGTTACCGTTCCATTCTCCACTCAGATTCCACTACTCGTCTACTTTTTCATGATTCCCGTATGGTCACCTCCAAACGTGACATTTTGAGAGACATCCTGGTCAGAGGTTGTTTCCCTCACTCCAACCATAAACACTTGGGTACAGTTCCCTGGGAATGTGATTGTAATATCTGTGTTTATTTGCTCCGCACGAACTCTGTCTTATTCCCCCAACAGATGGTTTGAGATCAAGGATGGTTTCACATGTGTGTCCCGTAACATTTATGCCATCATATGTCAACGATGTCACATGACTTATATTGGTGAGTCTGGGAAATGCTTAGCGGACAGATCTTGTGAACATCTTCAGGATGTTCAACAGAATATTGGCACTTCAGTGGCAATCCATTTCAATTTCTCAGACCACAAGGTCAAAAAATTACGTCCGTATAACGGGTATTGTCATTTGTTGCTCCGGCAAGCACAGCTGGTTCACACTGGAGAATCGTCTAATAGTCCAATTGGGTCTGTTGACCCCATGAGGAATGAAAGTATCACACTCACACAGTTTCCCTGAATCTGCTCCTTCCCAAATGCATATTTTACTCTTTTGCTCATGTATAAGAACATTAGTATATGTACATGTTATACTATTCTCTCTGCTCCCCTCTACTAGACCACACTGCAACACTTCAGTATCTCGTGTGTCATGGAAGTTAGCTGCTGGAACAACTATATCAACTATAAGGATGTTAGCTGCTAGAACAACTTTATCAGCTGTAAGGATGTTAGCTGCTAGAACAACTATATCAGCTGTAGGAATGTTAGCTGCTGGAACAACTATATCAACTATATGGATGTTAGCTGCTAGAACAACTATATCAGCTGTAAGGATGTTAGCTGAAGGAAAAACTATATCAGCTGTAGAGATGTTAGCTGTTAGAACGGCTATACCAGCTGTAGGGATGTTAGCTACTGGAACAACTATACCAGCTGTAAAGATGTTAGCTGCTGGAACAACTATATCAGCTGTAGGGATGTTAGCTACTGGAACAACTATATCAGCTGTAGAGATGTTAGCTGTTAGAACGGCTATACCAGCTGTAGGGATGTTAGCTGCTGGAACAACTATACCAGCTGTAGGGATGTTAGCTACTGGAACAACTATACCAGCTGTAGGAATGTTAGCTGCTAGAACAACTATATCAGCTGTAGAGATGATAGCTGTTGGAGCTACAACAACTATACCAGCTGTAGGGATGTTAGCTGCTGGAACAACTATATCAGCTAAAGGGATGTTAGCTGCTGGAACAACTATATCAGCTATAGAGATGTTAGCTGCTGGAACATCTATATCAGCTATAGGGATGTTAGCTGCTGGAACAAATATACCAGCTGTAGAGATGTCAGCTGCTGGAGCAACTATATCAGCTGTAGGAATGTTAGCTGCTGGAACTATATCAGCTGTAGGAATGTTAGCTGCTGGAACAACTATATCAGCTGTAGGGATGTTAGCTGCTGGAACAACTATATCAGCTGTAGGAATGTTAGCTGCTGGAACAACTATATCAGCTGTAGGAATGTTAGCTGCTGGAACAACTATATCAGCTGTAGGAATGTTAGCTGCTGGAACAACTATATCAGCTGTAGGAATGTTAGCTGCTGGAACAACTATATCAGCTGTAGGAATGTTAGCTGCTGGAACAACTATATCAGCTATAGGGATGTTCGCTGCCAGAACAACTATATCAACTATAGGAATGTTAGCTTCTGGAGCAACTATATCAGCTGTAGAAATGTTAGCTGCTGGAACAACTATATCAGCTGTAGAAATGTTAGCTGCTGGAACAACTATAACAGCTGTAGAAATATTAGCTGCTGGAACAACTATATCAGTTATAGGGATGCTAGTTGCTGGAACAACTATATCAGCTGTAGGAATGTTAGCTGCTGGATCAACTTTATCAGCTGTAAGGATGTTAGCTGCTGGAATAACTATATCAACTGTAGGGATGTTAGCTGCTGGAACAACTATATCAGCTGTAGGAATGTTAGGAGCCAATGGTGGGGTGTGCTAAACACTCCAAGGTATGGTGACAGCTTTACAAATAAAGAACACAACACAATACTGACGTTTCGGCCTGTGGCCTTCTTCAGAATACATGGACAACGACAACAAGCGGTGAAGCACAATTACTACATGTTAGATGATAAAGTGGAGGGCGAGGAAAGTAGGATGCAAAAATAAGAAAAGAGAGAAATGAATTTTACATGATGAGAGGTATGATGGGCGTCAAAATATATAAAATAGAAAAAGAGAGAGAAAAATGTATAATAAATTGTACTTAGCTGAGCTCAGAGCAGGGAGCAGGAAAACTGTAATCCGTGCTGAAACCAGTCGGAATGACTAAATGACTAAAAGCGCAGAGAACGTGTATAGAAAGCAACACGTGACAAAGACAGGTCAGTAAAGAGGGCAAAAAGGATCAAATTTCGGGAAAACCAAAAAGGGGGGGGGAAAGGGGGCATAGACGAGGATACTCCTGGGACACAACAAGCAATACATATAAATCACTCAACAATGGAAGTGAGAGATCACGCGAGAGGTTAAGAGAAAGAAATAGAATGACACGACAAAGTAGTAAACTAGGCAGTGGGTGAGAGAGATGGACTCTACAGAATGGATGGCCTCGAACTGAACGAGTTGAGAGGTAGGTCAACGAAAGGAAGGATTGGATACTGGAGGAAGAGATACGGTGAGGAAGAATAATAAAGCCGGTATAATGAGAAGGGCGATAGAGGGGTGGTCCGGAGGAAGTTAGTCTATCGGGAGGTAGGGAAGTATTGGAGGAGGAGGTATGGAGAGGAGGGATAAGAAGCAGGTATGTGAAAACTGGATAGGGGGAGAGGCGGTAGGTCAGAAGTGAATGGAAAAAGAGAAAGTCTGGAAGAAGTGGAGCAATAGGGGATGGTGTGCAAGAGGTATGAACCATAGGAGGTAAAGAAGTAGGGAAATGATAGAACAAAGGGGGGAATGAAAGTGGGCATCAGGATAAGGGGGATACTGGAATAGTAGGTATAGATGAGTAGTGACTACAAGTTAATAGAGAGGAGAGGGTGAGCTAGGAGTAGATCAGCAGAGGGGTGGTAGGAAGGACGAGGGACAATAGAGGTGGGCAGAGAGATCGTACGTACAGTCCAGGTGGAGAGGTGATATAGTGATAAAGAGGTAAAGGACATGAAGATAGTCAGAAGAGAAAAAGGTGTAGGGAGAGGGGGGGGGGTTTAGGAGGAAGAAGGCAAGATGGGGGTTACTCAAAGAGGATATGAAAAGCAGGGATGGACGAGGAGTAGAGGACCCAAGAAGAGAAATAGGAAGAGAGGTCCATAGGTAGGAGGATGGAGTCGGAGGCAGGAGGGTCCTCAGAGGGACAGGGATACATTGATGCCACGAGGGGTGAGGCAGCCCCAACGAGCGATCAGACGGTGCTCAAGAGTGAGCCGACTGTGGTGATCAGAGGAGCATGATACTAGGCCAGTTACCAAGACATCAGTCTTACCTCGATGGCCCCTCGAGTTAAAGTGGGCTGCTACAGGAGTGTCCGCTTCTTGGGTGATGTCATTCAAGTGTTCACGGCACCTATCGCCGATTCTGCGACCAGACTGACCGATGTAGGTCAACTTGCATCGCTTACAGATGATGGCATAAATGATGTTCCGCGATGTGCAAGTGAATCCCTCTCTGATCTCGAAAGGACCATTAGGGAAGAGGACAGTGTCGGTCTGGAGAACGTGGTCACAAGTTTTACATACTCTCCGGTTGCAGCGGATAGTGCCTCGATGGCTGAAGTGGTCAGCAGGAAGACGGCCCCTGACAAGAAAGTCTCGGAGGTTCCGGTCACGTCTAAAGGCCACTAGTGGTGGGTCAGGGAAGAGCAGACGAGTAGTAGGGTCAGATCGAAGAATAGGGAGGTAGCGGTGGATGGTCCTAATAGCGGCGTAGTGGTGAGGGTGATGGGTGAGAGCGAGCACTACTCTATCAGAGGGGGGATGAGTAAAGGGGTAAGAGCAGACTGACGTGAAGTGTGGAGAACTCGACGCAGGGCAGGGAGGAGAGCTGATTCAGGATAGAGACGTCGGCGGAAGAAATCAAGCATAAGGTGGGCATTGTGAAGGAAATCTTCGTCGTCTTGGCAAAGGCGACGAAGTCTGAGAAGCTGGGAATAGGGAAGAGAGTTCTTGCAGGATGTAGGATGAGAGGAGTCGTAGCGGAGGAAACTATGGGAGTCAGTGGCCTTGTAGAAGACCGAGGTGAGAAGATGAGAGGTGCCCAAGGAGACTAGGATGTCCAGGAAAGATACGGAGGAGGTGGAGATGTGGAAGGTGATGTGGATAGAGGGGTGGAAATGTCCGACATATTCGATGTTAGCTGCTGGAACAACTATATAAGCTATAGGGATGCTAGCTGCTGGAACAACTATATCAGCTGTAAGTATGTTAGCTGCTGGAACAACTATATCAACTGTAGGGATGTTAGCTGCTGGAATAACTATATCAACTGTAGGGATGTTAGCTGCTGGAACAACTATATAAGCTATAGGGATGCTAGCTGCTGGAACAACTATATCAGCTGTAAGTATGTTAGCTGCTGGAACAACTATATCAGCTGTAAGGATGTTAGCTGCTATAACAACTATATCAGCTATAGAGATGTTAGCTGTTGGAACAACTATATCAGCTATAAGGATGTTAGCTGCTGGAACAACTATATCAGCTCTAGGGATGTTAGCTGCTGGAACAAATATATCAGCTGTAGAGATGTTAGCTGCTGGAGCTACTATATCAGCTATAGGAATGTTAGCTGCTGGAACAACTATATCAGCTGTAGGAATGTTAGCTGCTGGAACAACTATATCAGCTGTAGGAATGTTAGCTGCTGTAACAACTATATCAGCTGTAGAAATGTTAGCTGCTGGAACAACTATATCAGTTATAGGGATGTTAGCTGCTGGAACAACTATATCAGCTATAGGGATGTTAGCTGCTGGAACAACTATATCAGCTGTAGGAATGTTAGCTGCTGAAACAACTATATCAGCTATAGTCAAGAACATGTGGGGTGACTGGAGTGTAAGCTGTGAAGAAGGCAAAATCGTGAAAATCACCACCAGTTAACACAAGTGTTGCAAGAAGAATGGAATAGCATGCCCAATGACTGATCCAATGGCTCAATGAAAAGGCTCTGTTAAGCACTGATAACAGCTCAAGGTGGATATACACGGTACTGAGATCAAGATCTAATTTTTTAATAGGTGGCGCTACACTCACTTTCATCATTGAGTGCTGTCTCCACATCGAAAGTTGGCTACCTGACAGTACACCAACCGAACATATAAACACACAGTTGGTCGTCGAATTATTACCGTCACACATCAAACAACAGACCATACGGTTAGCGTACAACGAACAAAACACGGTGCAAATTCCCAAAGATGAAAATCTTCGGTCGACTTGACAGAGATATCCATTAATGCGTTTCAGCATGTAAATAACTTGCGTCCAAAATCCCAAAGTCGGCCATTGAATAGTACTAACTGTGACGTAAACCGCATGTCAACACTAGACGGTGAAGGTCGCCATTACAATACTTGATTTGTCAAAAAGAAAAATGATGTTCTACTTAGCAAATCTGCGCGACGAAGTGGATAAATCTGCACCGGCGATGTACATACAGCAATGTGAGTAAATGTCTACACCAAAGGACACAGCACCTGCTAATTATCATTTGTCTAACTACAGTTAAATCCTAGTCCCTTGGGTTTTTTTAATGGTATTCTTTTGTTTGCTATAATTGATTAAGAATGTATCATACACTACTATATTGTCTTGTGCATCATCAAGACAAGAGACTAAGCAACATGGCATTCCTTAGTAGCCAACCTTAGATGTGGAGATGGCACTTAATGAATGAATGAACATTGTCTTGAGAATTTTTTTTGTTTTTTTTTACTTTGCCGAAGCATCTGTTGTCACATCAATGAATATTTGCTCTGTAGGTATATTCTGTGTGAGTTGGTTTTTCCAGACAAGAAGAATGAAGTTCAAGTAGACACCAAAACTGTGTACTTCACTGTCAGAGATGCCATTCTAGATGCTCATGGAGATTATGGACTTGGGGCTGTGCAGTTTTCACTTTCAGGTATAAAATAAATATAAGTAAAGGTTAGATGGTACTAATTGAGAGCATTTCTGGGTATAGTGCATTAAAACAGTCAGAATGAGAGAACAAAAAAAAAACAAATAATATTAAGATATATAGAAAAGTGAAATAGCGTCTGTCCTTTATTAAATGTTGGGGCTACATTTATATTGCAATTGATAAAACATTCCAGACACTGACAAATGTTTATTTTTTCATGTCCAGACCAGATAGATGAGTGCTGTATAACAAATGAAATGTCTGATGTTGATACCTATTTGCTGCTGATGGAAGTGAAATGCTAGTTTGTTGATAATCTCTCTGTGATAGGGTGAAGGGATTGGTAAATGTGGAAGTTACCACCCACTCAATCATGATGATGAAAATTGAAAAAAAGAAAAAGTGGTATGGTAACAGCTTTACGTAGGTGAGAGACAAAACAAAAGTAGAACGACGTTTCAGCCAAGAAGGCCAACTAACAACAACACACAAACATATATAAGGATATACACAGGAATCTACATGGCGATAATATGCTAAACTCAAAAAAGGAAAATACGTCACTTCCCTGTGTTCCAGAGCTTGGTCAAGCACCGTATTTTCATGATTCCTGTTATGTTTTTTTTCCTCAAGTTCTGGTGTTATATGTTTCCTGTGGGAAGTCATACTGGATGGGCATGAGGGTTCTGGCATAATTTGTGAGAGTACTGCATCCACTGGGAGCCGCGATAGCTCAGTGGTTAGTGAACTAGACTACAAAGGACAAGGGGTAGGGTTCATCCCAACCGACGGCTTCCGGGTTCACCCAGCCTTAAATGGGTACCGGATTTTTTTCTGAGAACGTAAAGCAGCACGGGCGTAATACCGACCACATTACCCCAAAAATCATGTGCTGAAGGTCTGTAAAATATAGGGTCACTAACACCATATTTCACTATACACCACTTGGCATGACAGGAGTACTTTACTTTACTTTTTACTGCATCCACTGTTTGTCACTTCTTTGGGGATCGCTGTGAAGTTACTCCTTGTTAGTCTTCCTCTTCTGAAGCTAGTAATTCTTTGGTACATGGCGTATTTCTCTTATATATCTCTGCTTGCTGCATCACTTTAATTTTTCATCTGTCTTCCATAGGTTGGAGGCCTGTTACTTATTGTAGAGTCTCTATGGGTGTGAATTTCATAGGACTAGTAATGATATAAATAAACTGATTTTGTGTTCTGTTAACTTTGTTAATCTGTGATCTGGAAGCTGTAGTTCAGGTTGTGACTACATATTCAAGGACCAGTCTTATTCTTCCTGTGTATAGTTGTTTCAAGATATTGCTGTCTGTTTCACAGTCCATTCCTGCTAATTTCTTCGTTATATTTGTTCATTTTCTGGCTCTTGTTTACTTGGACACAATAGAACAATCTATTAACTGTATCATAATTATCACTGAACATTATGGACACTATCACCATCATCACACTTCACAAGGCATAGTGGGTACCCTCTTACTACCATGAAGGTAATCAGAACAGTCAAGTACGTATAGATATACATTTGCGACAGTATGCATTATCTCAAGCATAACCATAAGTATATTTATATTTTTAGAAATAAGTGGTGGTGTGTTGCGTACACTCCTATAAGGTATGGCGACAGCTCTACGAAAAAGGAACTCAACAAAATACTGATGTTTCGGCCTACATGTGGCCTTCTTCAGAGAATGAGAACAACACAAACGGACACCAGAATAAAGATAAATTCTATCTAGAATGTGCAGGACAGGAAAATCAAGGAGAAATAAAGAGGGATAAGAGATGAAATGGTAAAATGAAACGTTGATGTACTAAATAAAGGAAGATACAAATTTACATATGTAAAAATTAGTAAGCCAAAAGATATTTAAAAATAAACCTACACTTAACTGAGACATGATCCAAAAACTTCTAGTGAGATTTCTCAGAATCAAATGTGTATATGATATATCTCCCCCGTGCAAGGGGAAGTGGGCAAATATAACCAGTCGCATGATTAGATGAGAAGTCAGATGAGATTGGGAGGTGATAGTATGAGGTGTGAAAAGTGGTAACTAATGAGATGGGTACCAGCTGAAGATAGAGAAGTGTGTACTATGAAGTGAAAACATGAGCAGACAAAGCCAGATGTGACAGCGAAAACAAGGAGATAAATGTGGTGTAATAGGGAGTTATGGAGGCACAGTCCTGTAAACACAGGGTGCGATATATGAGGAGGGATAGGATGATAGTGTTTCCGCAGAAGTGGTATAATAGCAGTTATATGGAAACAGAATATAAAGAAAGAAAAAAAAAGAATAAGGTAGAACTGGAATATAAAATGAAGGAGGAGAATTTGGCAGAATACCTGTTAAGGATTATAAATAGGAGCAGAGAACAGGCAAATAATAGCAGGCTGCTGTAAATATAAATATAAGTTGGTAAATAGGAATCATACTTCATAAACTTCATAATGAAGAAATGCTGCACTGGTAACAAAGGCATCGAATGGATACAAGGAGACCATTTGGAGAACCTTGACTTTGCCGATGACATAGTTCTCATCAGCAATCAGATAAAAACGATGCAGGGAAACACAAATGAACTATCACCAATAGCCAGAAAAATTGGGCTTGAGAGCAATCATGAAAAGACTAAAGTCATGAAAAGCTCAATTCCAACAGATGACAGAATATACATGGAAAATAAAACAGTGGAAGAGATCGACCACTTTATCTATCTTGGAAGTCCTATTGATCGGAAAGGGTATACAAGTAAAGAAATTAGAATCAGAATAGCTAAAGCAGCAATGTCTTTCAGAAGCCTTGAAAAGTTGTGGAAATCAAAACTCATCAACACAAACACAAAACTTATTCAAATCAAACGTACTATATCCCTTATGTATGCATGTGAGAGCTGGAAAACAACTAGAGACATAGAAACAAATTTGAACACATTCGAAAATAAATGTATAAGAAAAATACTTGGTATAGCTTGGAATGAATTCAACACAAACAAGAAAATTAGAGAAATCGCCAATCAACCACTAATATCTTCAGTAATCAAGAAAGATAAATAATGCATTTATCTCGAAGAGATAATGCATTAGGAGAGCTGGGAGTACAAGTCATAACAAAACTACTCAATGACATATATAACACTGGGACACACCCGAAGAATTACTACTAATCTATCTTTGTAGGCATACCGAAGAAGTCAGGTGCCTCTGATTGTGAAGACCATCTCACTATTAGTGTCAAATGTACTATCTACCGATACGTATGCATGTGAGAGCTGGAAAACAAGTGACATAGAAACAAAGTTGAACGCATCCAAAGATAAATGTCTAAGGAAAATACACCCATTGATATAAAAAGAGGAGTAAGACAAGGATGCATCCTATCACCAAGCTTGTTCAATTTATACACTGAGAAAATCTTTAAAAACATCACTGAGATGCCAGGCCTAAACATTAATGGGAAGATAATCAGTAACCTAAGATATGCTGATGATACTGTTCTACTAGCAGAAAATCCTAAAGATCTACAACAATTACTTAATGTAATAAACATGACAAGCAAAAAATATGGGCTAGATATGAATATCAAAAAAGACTAAAACTATGATCATAAACAAAGGAAATTCTCAAGACCTACAATTAAATATCGAAGTTTAAGGAATACATCTAGAGACAGTTCAGAACTACAACTACCTGGGACATACTATAACCAGTGATGGAAAATGTACAACTGAAATAAACAAAAGAATAGGAATGGCAAAAAGTAATTTCAATGCCATGAAAAATATACTAACATCAAAACAAATAACACCAGGGCTAAAACTAAGAATAGCAAAATGTTACATCTTCTCAATATTCCTGTAGGGTGGAAGTTTTAAAACAACAAAATGAAAAAAGAACTAGTAAACACAATTAGAGCAAGACAAATGCAATTTTTTGGTCATGTTAAAAGACACAACAGTCTAATAAAAGTAATATTAGAAGGGAAAATACAAGGCAAAAGGGGCAGACTAAGACTAACATGAACGAGTAACATCAAAAGATGGACAAGTCAGCCTATGACAATCTGCACCATCAAAGCAAATGACAGAGTGGAATGGCGCTCCATGATAGCCAACCTTCGATGCGGAGACGGCACTCGATGATGATGATGGAAAATACTTGGTTTAGCATGGAACAAATTCAAAACAAACGAAGATATTAGAGAAATCGCCAATAAACCACTATCTTCAGTAATCAAGAAAAGATGATGGTCATATGTTGGACATGGGATGAGGAGAGATAATAACAAAGCAAGCCCTCATGTGGGAAACAACAGGTAAGAGGAAAATAGGGCGACCCAGAGAGACACTGAGAAGAACATTGATCAGAGAGGCAAGAACAGCAAAATTGGCTCCCTCAATGAGATAGTTGCTTGCACAGAACAGAGACAAATTGCGAGATTTGATAAAATATCTTTAAAAAGATTGAAAACTGCTAGAATAAAAATTTAAATAAAAGAAAGATTATCTGGGTCTATGCCCTATGGGCCGGCTATGGCTCGAAAGGTCATTAGGTAGATGGATGGATGTGTAGACGGGGGAGAGACACCACGAGAAATTGAAGAAGTGTGTGGGAGAGACACCACAAGAATTGCGTTGGTGAAAAGTGTGAGTTCTGAAATAGTTGACAAGCAACCGGAAATGATAGAGTCCACAAGAAAGTCAAAAGAATTATGAAACAAACATCTTGAAGTGCTGGGGTGTATTAGTCGAGAAATTAAACACGTGGGTTGATTTGACTGGAGGAGCCGACAAATATTTAAAGGTGAGACACAAAGAAACAGGAGGATTTTCCAGGAGAACATTAGAGATGACACACGCGTAGGTGTAGAGAGAGCGGCCACATGTGTGGTCCGCCATAGGGACTATCCATAGCCAACTTAGTAATTAACTAAGTGTAGACTAAGAACCTTTAGATGTAGAGAGTTCTGAACAGTCATAGATGAAACCTCGAGGATTAAGTTAGGAGTGTCTAGAGAATTAAAGTCCACGAGACGATGCAGCCATCAATGTACCTACCATACATAAGGAAAAGAGGGTCTTGATAGATATGGGTGTGATCTGCTGCTCCAGATAATCCATGAGCAAACAAGCAGAGCTAGGACCCAGTTTGGTGCCCTTCTCTATCCCACTTTTTTGGGTGAAGAAATTGCCTTCAAACTTGAAAGATTTGAGGTTAAAATCTTGTTCTGCTAGATGGAAGTGGACTTCAGTTATGATAGAAGGTTGGCTTCCCTTATCAAGGAAAAATTTGAGAGCTCAAAGGCCATTGGTGTGGGGAATGGAAGTGTACAGGCAGCAAACATCCTTGACAAAGAGACGCTAGTTTCGCTTACGAAAAAGGGTGATGGAAGCAAAGAAATTCAGAGCATCATTGATGTCTTTAACAAATGAGGGGAGGTTCATGACAAATGGGTTGGAAAATAAGACCAAAATTATGAGAATTAATGCAGTTGGCAATAACCAAATAACAATAGTAGAAATACCTCTACTAGACGTACAATCTTACATATATCTAGGCAGAAATATAGACAAAGAGGGAGGAACAGAAAAGGATATCAAAAGCAAGAGGAGCATTTGTTGCACTGGGAAACATATTGAAGTCCAAAGAAATTAGGTTAAATACAAAAATAAAAATTTTCCAACTCCAATGTTAAGGCAGTTTTATTATATGGCTGTGAAACATGGAGAACAATAAAAATGACAATCATGAAGCTACAGATCTTCATTGATGGATGCTTGCGCAGAATCAAAGTATGGAAATTGCAGAATAAAATTACTAACATAGAATTATGGAAATGTACCAATCAAATACCTCTGGATAAAGAGAAACACTGAAGACAATGGTGCTGGATAAGGGATACACTGTGGAAGCCAACTGGCAATATTACACAATCAGGCCTTTATTTTTTTGGAATCCCCAAGGAAAAAGACAAAGAGGAAGACCAAAATATTCTTGGAGAAGACCGATGGAAGCAGAGATGAAGATGATGGGGAAGACATAGAATGATCTTAAAAGAATGTGAAGAAACAGAATGGCTTAGAAAGTGTTTGTTGAAGACCTATGCTCCACAGGGAGCTGAAAGGTAAAAGAAGAGGGACCGACCATGAATGAAAGTACAACCATTATAAAGATGTTTTGTCTAGATTGTGGCAAGTTAATGTATATTTGCAATCTCATTGCCATTGTGAAACAACTTCATTGTTCAAACAAGCTATAAAGAAAGGGACTAGTATCTTTAACAGTAAAAGTGCATGCTATCATAGTGAAGAGCATGGTCTTATCTTCTATCATGTATGTAACATGTTTCTTGAGCGTTTATAAGCATCTTCAGAGCTATTACTACAAATATGTCCAGTCATACCTAGTTTGAAGCATTTCTTGATTGTTTGTAAGCATCTTCAGAGCTATTACTACAAATATGTCCAGTCATACCTAGTTTGAAGCATTTCTTAGTTATTTGTTTATGGAAGGCCCTGGTATCACTGCAAACAAATTAAAATCCATAATTGCTCAACCGCAAGTGCCAGCGGAATCATCCGAATTAATATCTCATCTCCTAAACAAAGAAAAGTAACTGTAGTCCCCATCGTAGCAGTCTCAGCAAACGCCAAAAGACATAAGGCGAAATCGCGCAGAAAGTAAACACAGCCAACTGTTCCCTGTCATATGATATCATCATTCATCGTAAACAATTAGAATATCGAAACATGATCAAAACGGATGAAACACACAGCTCACGGTGTGCACAGAGCACTTAACTCAGTAGCTCCTGCAACAAGCTGGACTTGGAATATGAGGAAACTGCAACAAGGAACACTTTTCATGCATTGCATTTCTTGATTGTTTGTAAGCATCTTCAGAGCTATTAATACAAATATGGCCTAGTTTGAAGCATTTCTTGGGTGTTTGTATTGAACTCCTGAACTCTTGCACTAGATAGGTTAAAAAAAAAGTTAGTTTTGAAGCACTCCTTGAGTGTTTGTAATCAACATCAGAATTATTGCTCTAACTATATATGGCCTTTTTCATCTTGTCAGACAGTTTAGTGGAGCCAATTGTGTATTTTGAGGGTTTTTTTTTTTCGAACAGCTTCTCTCTTTGCTGATTCTACCAATATTTGACACACATACACACACATTTGGCCACAGAATGAAAGTCAGGCGCACTGATCCACAGGGTTTTCTATCTTTTTTAATGAGTCTTTTCTCTTCCATGTTTTGCCATAGTACAGCCTCAAATGATGTTATACCATTCCTTATACATGCTCTCCATGATGTGTGATCTCTTGCCAGATGTTCCCAGTCAATTTCACAAATGAAGTCATTCAGAGATGATTTACAGATATCATCTCTATATCGTAGTTTAGGTTTGCAGATATGTCTCTCTCCGTGTATTAGTTCACCATATAGTATTTTCCTAGAAATGGGGTTTTCTTCCATTCGCTGGATGTACCCCACCCATCTTAACCTTCAGGTTCGGAGCATTGACATGATTGTTAGAGTCTTAGCATTTTGCAGGACAGTTAAGTTGGTTATTTTGACCTGCCATTTGATGTGCATTATTCTGTGGAGACATTGCATGTAGAAATTTAGTCTTTTTTCATGATTTGAGTATGTTGTCCAGGTTTCAGATCCATATAACAGTGTGCTAAGCACATAGGTCTGATATATTAAGAGTTTGGTCTTTGTGGTTAATTTTGTGTTGTTCCAGGCCCTTTCTGTAAGTTTGCCAGAAGTCATAGATGCCCTACCAATTCGGCTGTTTATTTCATCATTAAGGGAAATGGTATGTAACATACACACAACAGTGCTCAGAGCCAAAATAATGGAGAAACAATCACGATCATACAGACATAACGTAAATAAAATTGCAACCATAAATATTTGCGGTATCAGAGACATAGAAGAACAATTAATCGACGCAATGATAAAAAGAAGAATCAAAATACTTGGAGTAGCAGACACAAGACTGAAGGAGAAACAAACAAGGAAAGCGTGCATGAATTATACCATAACAGACTCAGGAGTTAACACCAATGAAGTAGCAAACACGGAGTAGGATTCATTGTAGACCCAGAAACGTCCAAAAACATTATAGAAATACATCAACATTCAGAAAGGATAATTACCCTAAGAGTAATAGAAAACAACGTCAATATAACATACATCCAAATATATGCACCTTGCAACAACAACAACGAAAAAAGTAAAGAATTCTACGAAATCATAAACAAAGTAAATAAGAACGAAGATCTACTGGTGATGGGGGACTTTAACGGGAGACCAGGAAAATGCAATTTTGAGAATTCCAAATATCTGGGCCCATTTGGAGATAACACAAATAGAAAGAACGAAAATGGCAACCGAATGCTTGAATTATGCAATCAACATGAATTATGCATAACTAACA
Source organism: Megaustenia siamemsis (assembly GCA_032433765.1). Lineage (NCBI taxonomy): Eukaryota > Metazoa > Mollusca > Gastropoda > Stylommatophora > Ariophantidae > Megaustenia > Megaustenia siamemsis. The sequence goes on from JAVIAB010000008.1 coordinate 75,810,689, forward strand.
CTTTCTTTAAACATAAAGACTCACAAATATACACCTGGTATAAATGGAACGATAACAATTGTAAAAGTAAAATAGATTTCATCCTAGCGAGAACACAAAGGAAGAGGAAAATCAGAGACAGCAGAGCTGTACCTAACATCACAAATGATGCAGACTATAAAATGGTGCTAATAACCATCCAGAAAGCAAAACAGGACAACAAGAACCAATTGAAAACAAGAAAACAATCCGAAAGGACAATGAAATTAAGCCAACTTAAAACAGAAGACAAAAAGAAAGAAATAGAAAAACAACTAGAAAGCCAATCTAAACAACTACCACAACAAATAACTACAGTAGATAATGAGTGGCTCATATTAAAAAAATCATTGACGAAAATAGCAACCACAATATGCGGAACGAAGCAAAGGAAGAAGGAGGGAAAGATGAGCACTCCATGGTGGAATGATATAGTCAAGAACGCCATAAAAAGAAAGAAAAAACTATACAAAATCTGGCTAAAAACTAAAAAGCCAAGCGATTATGATATATACACAATAGAAAGAAGAGAAGTGAAGAAATTAATCAAAGAAGAAAAACATAAAGCATGGTTAAAATTTGGAGAAATGATTAGTAACAATCACAAATCAGCATCCAGAGACTTCTATAGAACAATTAAAGCCATAAGACAAAAGAAAGACAATTATGACCCAACTGAAATCATCAATGATTAACGAGATGGAAAGAATATTTCGAAGAGCTTTTGAATGTAGAAACAAGTCCAAAAACACACAAAAAGCAACTAATAGTTGGTGATAAAGAACCAAATATACTAATGGAAGAAATAGAAGAAACATTATGACTAGCCCCAAGAAACAAAGCCCCTGGAATCGATAACATCCCAGTAGAAATGCTAACAGCAGCGGGAGAGACAGGATGTAAATAGCAACACAGAATATTCAACGCTGCATGGATACAACAGCAAGTCCAAGACGATTGGAAACAGTCCATTATATTACCAATATGGAAAAAGAAGGGCAGCAGAAGAGACTGCAACCAATATAGAGGAATATCGCTATTAAGCCACACAGGGAAGTTATATGCCAAGATAGTTGAAAAAAGATTGAGACCAATTATAGACCCACAACTAAGCGATGCTCAGATGGGCTTCAGGAGGAACAGAGGTTGCACAGATGCCTTATTTATCATAAAACAACTAGCGGAGAAAACAATAGAGCATAATAAAACACTATATACAGCTTTTATTGACCAAGAAAAGGTGTTCGATAGGGTGGACAGGGAACAACTATGGTCCGTATTGCCCTTGTATGGAGTGAGTCACCATCTTGTAGAGATATGCAAGAGCCTCTATGAAAGTAGTCGCACTACAGCAAGATCTTCAGCAGGCTACTCTAAACATTTCACCATTAACTCCGGAGTAAGACAAGGCTGCGTGCTTTTCCCCTTTACCTATCATCACATATATGGACAATATATGCAAATTAGCATGCCCAATCAAAGGAAATATACCAACACGGATGATAACAAGCGATAACACAAAAGAGAACGAAATATACGTACCAGAAAACAACAGAAGAGAGGAAGAAATAAATGAAATACTATTTGCAGACGACCAAGTTCTGATACATGAAACAACTGAGGACCTACAAGAACATATCAACAGGCTAAACAACACTTGTAAACAATACAACATGAAGATCAACATAAGCAAAACAGAAGTAATGGCAATAGCGAGAAAGAAAGAAAAACTAAACATCATAATAGATAATATGACTTTGAAGCAAGTAGACAATTTTAAATATCTAGGTAGCACGTTAACAGAGACAATAACCAAGAGACCGAGATAGATATAAGGTGTAACAAAGCATGCCAAGTTATAGGCCAAGTATCAACACTGTTGAAAAACAAAGCAATAACTACGGAAGCAAAAAGGGCAATATACAAATAAATTTTTCTACCAACTCTGTGCTATCAGTGCCAGAATTGGATGCTGGACTCTAGAACAATAAGAAAGATAACGACCACCGAAATGAAATGTGTCAGGACAGGAAACAGCTTAAGGGAAAGAAGTAAGAAACACTGACCTGAGGAAGAAACTCGAAATTGAACCAGCCATCAAATACATAAAGAAACAACAGATAAATTGGTTCGGCCACATAACAAGACAAAAAGAACTAACAATGACTCAAAGAGCCATAAACAAACGCTACGAAAACGCCAGATTAAGAGGAAGACCGAGAAAGAGATGGATAAAGGGAATACTAGAGTCACTAGGAGGAATAACATCAGAAGAGGCCAACAGAAGAGCAAAGAATCGCAGATTGTTTCTCCCCTCGACGCCAACGGCAGCAGAGGAAGGATAGAAGAAGAAGGGAATCATGGTTGACATGATTGGGGATCCAAGATACGTGAATTTCTGAACTGACTTAAGTGGACAATATTTACAAAGTGATTAATACAGACTAAATGTCTTCTTGACTTAGAATTACTTTTTCTGAACACTAATAGACAGTGAAAAAAAAGTTGCATGCTTTGTTAAGGTTGCTGATCAGCGATTGTAGGGTGGCTTCACTATGAGTGACTAGGGCTGCATCGCCAGCAAATATAAGTTCTTTAAGTAGGGCAACTCTTGTTTTGGCACTCAGTCATGTTAAGTTGAACAGTGAGCCATCCGATCTTGTGTGAATATAAATGTCTCCTGAGCTGTTTTCAAAGGTGTAATTTAGAAGGGCAGTAAAAAAGGGTGCCAAAATGGGTGGCAGCAAAAATACATTCCTGTTTCACTCCACTGTCGACTTTAAAACTCTCTGATGAACTCCCATGAGAGTGGATTTTAGCATCGATGTTTTCATGAAAGGACATAATCAGCTTATGTAATAGGACCCCTTAGGTGGGCAACCTATGCTTTCCAACACCCTGTAGAGCCCAGCTCTATTTACTGAGTTGAAGGCCTTTGTGAGATCCATAAAGGCAATATAGAGCTGTATATTATTCTCTGCATTTTTCTTGTGAAAATTGAGTGTGAAAATCATGTCTATAGTTGGAAGAATGCGTTCTGCAAGTCTATGCAGGCGTTTTAGTATTACTTTCGCAAAAGCCATGCTGGCTGTGCTAAGGAGAGAGATGCCTCTGTAATTATTGCAATAACTCCTGTCTCCTTTGTTTTTGTATAGTATTATGATCTTAGCATCTCTCAAATCATGAGGTATTTCTCCTTGTCTCCAGCATTTGATTAACAGTTTGTATAGATGTGGAAGTAGTACATTTCAGTTTTCATTTAGTATCTCTGTGGGAATGTTGTCGTTTCCTGCAGCTTTTCCTCTTGAGAGGGCATTTATGATGTCAGCAAGTTCATTCATTGTAGGCTCAGAGTCCAGCTCAGACATTGTAGGATATTTAGGTAATGATTGGGCTAGAAGTGTGTTTGCTGGTCTGTCATTATGGTATAGGTTGAGTAGTGTTCTACCCATCTTTCCATTTGTTGTCCCTTGTCAGTAATAGGTTCTCCAAACTTGGATTTTATGGGGTCTAATTTGCTTATTTTTGGACAGAGGGCCTTTTTTATATTGTCATGCATGGTTTTTTGAATCACCACGGTCTGAAGCTTTCTGGATTTCAGAACATAAATTGTTCCAGTATTCATATGTGCATCTTCTTGCTTCGCATTGCCGAATGGCTTGCGTGTGTCTAAGCTGGTCCTTTGTGTTTTGGTTAGGGTTGTTTTTGAAGTTCAGTCATGCCTTTTTCTTACTAGCTATTAGTGGGTCTAGTCTTGTTGAATTTGCTTCGAGCAAGTGGTTTTTTTTTTTTAGAACTTTTTTTGGCCGTAAAAAGATAGGATGCAGTTATAGATATGTGCTTTCAGAGAGTTCCAGTTGTCATGCAAACTTGAATCTTCTGCTTCTTCTACGAGTTCTTCAAACTTAGATCTAAAAATATCTTTATTTGATGAGATTCTAGTCGCTGTGATGTTAATCCTGGTCGCTGTAGGCTCTCTTGATTTGTAAATGTGACTACTTCCAGCTTTAATCTTACTGATGGTGAGAGCGTGGTCTGTATTGCAGTCTGCGCTGTGATATGCTTCTGTTATTCTGTTATTTAAGACTGCACATGTGTTAGAACTAGGCCTAGTTGGTGCCAGTGACCACTTCTAGCATGACGCCATGTTGATTTATGTTTATGTTTTACATTAAAGTAGGTATTAGTTACGCATAGATGATTATCTGAACAGAATTCTAGAAGTGAATGAATTCTTCATTGATTTTTCCAATGCTGTGATGGCCTAGGCATTTTGGCCAAGATTGTTGGTCAGATTGTGTGCATGCATTGAAAGCACCAAGTATATATAAAAGCTCTTCTTTTCATTGCTCTAACTAGGTAAAGAAATATCAGTTTTGAAGTACCCCCTGGGTGTTTTAAGCAACTTCAGATATCTGATGCAGTGTGTTTATACTCTGAACTTGTGGGCATCTGAGAAGGTTGTGTAGTATCCTGCTACTCAGGATAAATCTTTTGGGTTTGACATGTTGGGTACCTCATCCATACCTAAACTGGCAGAAGGAAGTTTCCTAACAGGGTAGGACAGATTTTGATTGGATATGAAGTGAGATCATTGGAGGCACCCTGTTTCCAAAGGCTGGGGATTGTAGTATAATGCTGGCAAGTCTGCATCTGCACCAGAAAGAACATTTGATACATTAGAGGAAAACATTTGGCTACAGGGGGACATCCAAAGCATGTAGCATACTTGAAAGTGATGGAAGTTGAACAAATACAGGTGGATTGAATATTAATAACAAAAAAAGGAGGAAAGTGATAGACCTTATTTTAAAGAACATAACACCAGTCAAAGTTGAAGACCAGGAGCTTGCATCAGTGAACACATTCACAAACCTAAAACATGGGATGTATTGTAAAACCTGATAGGGGAGCCAGTGAAGATATCAACAAAGTATAAATAAAGCCACAATAGCTTTTACCATTCTAAACAATATCTGGATATCAAACTAGTAAAACCACACAAAAAATGTATGAAAGGATGTATAAAAGTTGTGTACTATATGGATCTGATGCAGGAAACCAATTTTTGTTTGAATACAATGTCGAGACTTCTTCTACACTAATTATCTGAGGAAATATCTTTGCCAGACAAAATGAGCAACCAAGAACTGCTCAAAGGATGCAACCAAGAGTTGTTATAACAAATATATGATGGTGTTTGGCATGTAGAAGGTCTCAGAAACAATCACAAGAACTGCTCAAAGGATGCAACCAAGAGTTGTTATAACAAATATATGATGGTGTTTGGCATGTAGAAGGTCTCAGGAACAATCACAAGAACTGCTCAAAGGATGCAACTAAGAGTTGTTATAACAAATATATGATGGTGTTTGGCATGTAGAAGGTCTCAGGAACAATCACAAGAACTGCTCAAAGGATGCAACCAAGAGTTGTTATAACAAATATATGATGGTGTTTGGCATGTAGAAGGTCTCAGGAACAATCACAAGAACTGCTCAAAGGATGCAACTAAGAGTTGTTATAACAAATATATGATGGTGTTTGGCATGTAGAAGGTCTCAGGAACAATCACAAGAACTGCTCAAAGGATGCAACCAAGAGTTGTTATAACAAATATATGATGGTGTTTGGCATGTAGAAGGTCTCAGGAACAATCACAAGAACTGCTCAAAGGATGCAACCAAGAGTTGTTATAACAAATATATGATGGTGTTTGGCATGTAGAAGGTCTCAGGAACAATCACAAGAACTGCTCAAAGGATGCAACTAAGAGTTGTTATAACAAATATATGATGGTGTTTGGCATGTAGAAGGTCTCAGGAACAATCACAAGAACTGCTCAAAGGATGCAACCAAGAGTTGTTATAACAAATATATGATGGTGTTTGGCATGTAGAAGGTCTCAGGAACAATCACAAGAACTGCTCAAAGGATGCAACCAAGAGTTGTTATAACAAATATATGATGGTGTTTGGCATGTAGAAGGTCTCAGGAACAATCACAAGAACTGCTCAAAGGATGCAACCAAGAGTTGTTATAACAAATATATGATGGTGTTTGGCATGTAGAAGGTCTCAGGAACAATCACAAGAACTGCTCAAAGGATGCAACCAAGAGTTGTTATAACAAATATATGATGGTGTTTGGCATGTAGAAGGTCTCAGGAACAATCACAAGAACTGCTCAAAGGATGCAACCAAGAGTTGTTATAACAAATATATGATGGTGTTTGGCATGTAGAAGGTCTCAGGAACAATCACAAGAACTGCAAGGGCATAAACTTCTGAGCAAATTTAAAAGTCAAGCATACCAAGGAAAAATTGACAGAGGATGGTGGAAACAGATTAATAGTGTGGGGCAGACATGAGGCACCCTATAAAGAATGGCCACAGACTGCACAAAGTTTGTTGTCATGCTTAAGGACACCACAAGACTGACTGACTGTTATAAGTCTGATGATAAGTAAAGAAAAGAAGACAGAATAAAAGAAGTTCTAAGCCTTGACCCTGGAGATGGGTAAACCAAAACAAAATGAACTACTTCAAGGTTTGCTTTACTGAACTAAATGTTAATTTTGTAATCTATTTTTACCATCTTTGAACAGTGTTATTCCTTGATACTTGAACTCAGATATTTATTTTAACCCATGACATCAGGGAGGTATAAAACAGGTATCAGAGTTCAAGTCAAGATGAATTTCATGACATACATTTTATGTAATATAATTTGTCAATATATTTCAGTGAAGTATTTCAATATCAAAACTAACATAATCATCATCAGAGTAGAGAGGAAGCACGTTGATATAGTGGCATCAGCTCTCATTTTTATCAAGAAATTTGGCTCCCATAGTGCCATTATGAGAACACTTCATGTTGGAGGTTTGTTGATAAAATTTATATATTGATTGCTTTATATTGTGTTTCATAAGTTATTAAATGTCCAGACGACAGAAAAGAAGTTAAATACCAAATATATGTGGTACCCAGATAGTTCATAGTGTATCACATTAGATAGCACATATTGTATATAGATGAATAGACCATAGATTAGATGACGTAAATATGTGAACAACTGGGCCATATATTATATAACAGAAATAAATGTATATAGATGACTGGGCTATATATTATATAGCAGAAATAAATGTATACAGACCACTGGGCCATATATTATATAGCAGAAATAAATGCATATAGATGACTGGGTCATATATTATATAGCAGAAATAAATGTGTATAGACTACTGGCCCATATATTATATAGCAGAAATAAATGTGTATAGACTACTGGCCCATATATTATATAGCAGAAATAAATGTATATAGACCACTGGCCCATATATTATATAGCAGAAATAAATGTGTATAGACTACTGGCCCATATATTATATAGCAGAAATAAATATGTATAGACTACTGGCCCATATATTATATAGCAGAAATAAATGTATATAGATGACTGGGTCATATATTATATAGCAGAAATAAATGTATATAGATGACTGGGTCATATATTATATCATCATCATCATCAATTGCCTTTCGAGCCGTAACCGGCCCATAGGGCGTAGACCAAGATACACCTTCTCCTATATGAATTTTTTGTTCTAGCAGTTTTCTTTTAAAGATATTTTATCAAATCTCGCCATCTGTCTCTGTTCTGTGCAAGCAGTTCTATCTCATTGAGGGAGCCGATTCCTGCTGCTCTTGCCTCTCTCATCAATGTTCTTCTCAGTGTCTCCCTGGGTCTTCCTCTTTTTCTTTTACCTGTTGTTTCCCATATGAGGGCTTGCTTTGCTATTCGATTATTATCTCTTCTCATCACATGTCCAACGTATGACCATCGTCTTTTCTTTATTACTGAAGATATTAGTGGTTGATTGGCGATTTCTCTAATTTCCTCGTTTGTTTTGAATTCGTTCCATTCTATACCAAGTATTTTCCTTAGACATTTATTTTCGAATGCGTTCAACTTTGTTTCTATATCTCTTGTTGTTTTCCAGCTTTCACACGCATACGTAAGGGTTGATAGTACATTTGATTTGAATAGCCTAAGTTTTGTGTTTGTGCTGATGAGTTTTGATTTCCACAACTTTTCAAGGCTTCTGAAAGACATTGCTGCTTTAGCTATTCTGATTCTAATTTCTTTGCTCGTATCCCCTTCTCGATCAATGTGACTTCCAAGATAGATAAAGTGATCGATCTCTTCTACTGGTTTGTTTTCCATGTATATTTTGTCACTTGTTGGAATTAAACTTTTCATGACTTTAGTCTTTTCATGATTGACCTCAAGCCCAATTTTGCTGGCTATTGATGATAGTTCATTTGTGTTTTCCTGCATCGTTTTTATCTGACTGCTGATGAGAACTATGTCATCAGCAAAGTCGAGGTCCTCCAAATGGTCTCCTTGTATCCATTCGATGCCTTTATTACCAGTGCAGCATTTCTTCATTATGAAGTCCATAACAATTCCAAATAACAAGGGCGATAAAATACATCCTTGTTTTACCCCAGTTTCTATTGGGAAACATTCGCTCAGTCCTTCCTCTGTTCGAACTGCACATGTGTAACCATCATACATGTCTTTGATAATATTTATATAGCAGAAATAAATATGTATAGACTACTGGCCCATATATTATGTAGCAGAAATAAATGTGTATAGACTACTGGGCCATATATTATATCGCAGAAATAAATGTATGCACCACTGGGCCATATATTATGTAGCAGAAATAAATGTGTATAGATGACTGGACCACAAATTAAATAGCAGACATAATCATCATCATGTGCCATACCGGTTGACCGGTAGGTGTTCATGTCCCTCCACAATCTTCTATCTACAGTGCATCGTATCAGTTCTGTTGTTGACTGTTTTCCATGCTATGACACCAAGCTATCCAGTATTTTCTCTCTTTGTCGTCCACGATCTCTCTTTCCTTTTATTTTGCCAGTTGTAACCAAGTATTCCAACTTTCCTCTTCTCATGATGTGCCCAAAAAATGTTGATTGCTTCTTTCTGATGTTTTAACATATGCGTTAACCTATGGTTAGATGGTTAGCGGGGTAGAGTTCTACCCTACCAAAGGAGAAGTAAGGCATCTCCTTTCCTCTGCTAGTCTTCGGGACACCCTTGGGCAAGGTGGAGCTCTCATTTAGCCCCCCTATCAGGGTTATGTGAAGCCATTGGAGCAGGTGGTGGATGGTTGTGGGAGCAGCCGACAAGTAGTGCCGGTTATGGTCCCAACACAGCGATGACAGGCAGAGGATCTCATGTATAGAGACAATGGCTGCGATCTCCGACTAGTACAGTCACTGTCAAGAAGGAAAGGAATGGCAAACTACCTTCTTAAATTGCCTGGAATAATCATGACAAATCAGCAGATATAATGCTAAATATAAATAATTGTATCATGGTAGTAGGAAACTATTTGTACAGAGCTTCGCAGCTGGAGGCAATTTGATCATCAGAAGTACACCCCTGTTGAGCAAGTGTTTTGGCCCTTTAGCTTCTTGACACTCTAGGGGAGGTGGGTCCGCCTGGGTCATGACTCCCAGGCGTAGACCTCCTGCTGCATTGTCTCTAAGGCTTACACAGTATGTTCGGCACAAGATAGCTATACTTAATACACAAAACATTTGAAAATAGTTTAACTAACCTAACCTAAGGCTTACACGGTATGTTCGGCACAAAATAACTACACTTAATACATAAAACACTAGAAAATAGTTTAACTAACCTAACCTAAGGCTTACATTGTATGTTCAGCACAAAATAGCTACGCTTAATACATAAAACACTAGAAAATAGTTTAACTAACCTAACCTAAGGCTTACATTGTATGTTCAGCACAAAATAGCTACGCTTAATATGCAAAACACTTGAAAATAGTTTAACTAACCTGTCTTGGTTTATCCTAGCAAGTTGCTGCGCTTTCCAGTCGAAATAACTTGGCTACTATTGACAACGCAATTTTATATAACCGTCAGTGTCTGACTTTTGTGGGAATTTGGAAGTCACAGATGAAGATTAATGCCTAGTTGTCTGGCCTTCATGTTGTTCAGGACTTATTGTTTGGACTGCTGTCGCCACAAACACCAGGGGTGATGCTCACATCCGGTCGATTATGTAACTTCTTATCACTTCGTCTCGGTCCTACTCTGATTCTCCCTACTCTGTTTATGTGGGAGCAATAAGTGGTCAAGGTGTAAAATAGTCGCCCGCTCGACTGGGCTGGACATAATATTATTTGACTGTTGGTCTGTCCCGATTCTGCCATAGCCAGCACGACACTCTTTCAGCTGACTCAGCAATAGTCTTCATTGTTCTTGACCGCATCCCCCCTTAATTCCTATCATCTTTAAGAGAGGGAGAGGGATGGGGTTGTGAGTCCTGGCACTAACCACCGCCGAAAACACTGTACTCTGGAGTTCCTGATGTTTCAGCTCGGTGGCGAGATCCTTGTATTTGGATAGTTTAAATATATGTTGTTCCTCTATCCTAGATTCAAATGGCACTGTGAGCTCTACTAAGATGACGTGGGTCATATTTGACGTGTAGAATGCAATGTCTGGACGCATTTTAGATCTCTTAATGCACTCTGGGTGCTTTCCTCGCCCTGGGAGGTCAACAGCCATCTCCCAATCGTTTGCTATGTCCAGGATAGTGGAGTCGTTCCAGTTGTTCTGCTTAGGGCGTGCGGCCTGTCCCGCTCTGAAAAAGTAGGTGTTAGTCATAGCTGGTCAAACTTTATTGTTGGCCTTCATCCGCGCCCCATCCACGGTGGCAGCCAGTTCATGCAGCACTCTTTTGTGTCACCACGTGTACCGCCCTTGGCTTAGTGCTGTCTTGCATGAGGAAAGAACATGCTCTATCGTCTGTCTTCCTCCGTAAATAGATTGTCATCTGTTTTCCCCCACTTCACAAGGTTGCATGCTGATGGTAGAAGGTCGTACGTCAATCTGATTATGTAGCTGAGCGCAGCGGTGCCATATGCCACATGTCATTCCATGTTAGTGTCCTCTGCAAGGCCATATACCATGTCGTCCATTGGCCTTGCTGCACTTGTTGTGCTGCCTTTTTCACACGCTTGTTCTCCTCAACATCTCTGATCTCCTGGACTACCGTGTCCCTACTTTGTCTATTTGTTGCTTTTGACCACCATCGAATGTCTCCGTGATCAAATCCACACCTGTTGGTCTGCATGTAGCTCATTACTTCCTTTAGCTGGAGACCCTCACTTGCTTCGTGTACTACCGTACACGCCTGCCACTTCCGACCGGTCTTTACGGTGGGTTCCACTGTTCTGACAGTTTCGTCTGACGAGCTTTGCAGCATAGCTGCCAGTCTGGCCTTGCCGGCTTTATATTCCTCTAGGACTGACTTGAAGGGAGGACCAGCTTGGCTTTCTTACAGTACAGCACAACATCAGTCAGTCCTGGTGGTACTCCCAGCCATTTCCGCGTGTACTAGTTAATCTTGCTCTCCATCACTTCCACCGTACTTGAACTGATCTCATATATCAGATGAGACCATAACAGTTTGGGTATCAACATGAACTGGAGGCACCAGATTTTAAACTTTCCTAAAAGTCTACTCCGGTCGATGATATGTAGCCCTTGCTTTGTCATCTCTCTTACTCTCTGGACTGCTTTTGTGTCTTTCAATGAGACATCATACACTCTGCCTAGACTCTATTGGCTCCTCGCAGACGGTTGGGATCCTGTTTCACTACACTGAATGTGACTTGCTTGGTCTTCCCTTGTCTGATGGAGAGGCTTTGTGACTTCCTTGGTTTGAATCTCATCCTGCACCACACGATGAGTTCATTCAAGCATGCTGCGGGTGTGGCTCTCTTCTGACGCTAGGACCGTGATATCATCCATAGATGCTCTAAATGGTGGCATGTGGTATCCACCTCCAAGGTCTGGTCCTTTTCCAACTCCCTATGCTGCTTTCAGTATTATCTGCATAGCCATCACGATGAGTATGGGCAAAATTGTACAGCCCATTGCAATGCCGACTTCAATTCTATCCAGTCGGTTGTGTATTCCTGTGTGGAGAAACGCACAGTGAAGCCGGTAAAATACAGCCTGAGCATGGCGGTCACACTCTGGGGTACATTCGGAGAGCCTGCCAAATCATCTGATGTGGGACTGATCCATATGCGTTTGCAAGATCTAGCCATATGACGTCTAGATCTAGCTTCTCAGTTTTTGCTCTCTGTATCGCATCCCATATCATTGTCGTGTGCTCCAAGCATCCGGGGACACCAGGGACTCCTCCCTTCTGTATGGCAGTATCTATGTACCCATTCTCCATGAGGTATGATGTGAGTCTCTTTGTCTTTACAGAGAAGAATACTATACCTTCCACATTCAGTAGGGAGATTGGTCTGAACTGCGTAATCTCATTTGAGTTTAGTTCCTTTGGAATGTACACGCCATTGGCCTTCTTCCACTCCTGGCTTACAATCTGCCTCTTCCATGCACTCCTGAGCAGCCAGTCGCTTCAGTACCTCTGGGCATCTTTTGTAAACCAGGTACGGAACGCCATTTGGACCTGGCGCCAAGTTGTTGCGGGCTCTGTGAACTATATCTAGTACTTCTTGTAACGTCGGAGGCCTATCATTGAATGGGGTGCCCAGTTCTCTCGGCCACAATAGCCCTGTCATCGACTTAAGCGGTTCGTCTCTCTGGCTGTCCGAACAGGTCTCTCTCAGATGTTTCTCCAGCTCTTCCTTGCTGACTGTTAATGTTCCAGATCTTGGTGGTTCAAACAGCTCCTTTGCAAACTTGAACGGGTCTTTGAAGGTTTCCCTGGCCCTCTTGGTTGTTTTCCTTTTTCGATACAATCTTTCTGCTCTACCCAGTGCCTTATGTTTGAATTATTTCCTGGCATGATTTTTCTGCCTCCTAAATCTCTTCTATTTATTTTTGTCATCTGCTTTTCTGTGGTTTCGTGCTTGTCCTTACTTCCTTCGTGCCTAATTTCTTGACACAATAATAATAGACCACTTCGCCTATGCTTTCAAGCTTCTGGGACAAGTTCAGCCGCTTAAGGTGATGGTCTATGGCTTTTGCTAGTGACTTGTCTTGTATCCGGTGGTTCTCGCTGTATCAATTCTATGCCTATATTAACTTCTCTATGTTATCTTCGTGTGTATTACCTTCGCGATGTTGCTTTATTTGATATTTTACATTGACCGTTAACCTCGGTCAGCTGTTAGCCTGTGACAACACGCCCTTCCAGCCCTTGTCAGTTCTGTCTCCGTGACCTTCTCCGGAATGTGGCCCTCGTGTTTACATTGAGGCCAACTCCTGTCTGGGCTCACTGGACGCTGATCGCCAACCTCGTATTACGATGACTTACTCACGTTGTGTTTTGCCGCGACAACTTGTTGGTTGTTCTAGTTCGTGCCCAGAAGGGTGACGCAAGGCAAGATGTTTACACTGGAAACACATAGACAAACGCTTGACTATAAAGGTTAGTCCGACTTTTATTCTGTCACAATGTATTATGGTTACACACACAATAGATTGCCACTTACATACTTGGAGTGCACTCCTCTGGGGATCCACATGCATTCATACTAATTGACTAATTATCTGTGAACCGACCCATCGTCGGCCCACCCCTAAAGTTATTCTGGTTTTTGTGCTATCAAATGAGATGTGGACCGACCCATCGTCAGCCCACCCCTAACCTAACCTAACACTAATTTGTGTGGCAGTCTTCAGTCCACACCGTCTCATTGTATCTCAAGTCGGCTACTCCAAACTATCGTGTGTCTCTTCCAGACTGTCCGTAAGTCATCTCTGCAACCGTCCCCTTCGAGTGTTCACTTCCAGTGCTTCTCTCCAGTGTTCCTTTTCTAAAAAATCCCCAAACTTCATAACTATTTAGTTAACTTGCGTTCTGTTCTAATGCTACCAGGTTCTGATAAACCTGTCTTCGGGTCGACCACTTGGTCGCCCGGCGGTTACTAGCACATGTGCACTGTCTCCAAGTGTTGCACTCCAAAGTGCTTTCTAAAGTGTTCTTCTCAAACTCTAGTGTTCACCTCTTAAATTTGGCTCTTGCCAGTCAATCAGAATCTTACTTCCCACACATGTCTGACCACCCACTTCCCAGGCATCGCCGTCACTATTTTCCACGTGAATCCCAATCCCTTGTTTCCATTTTCTCCCGACCTTGTCTTAATGTCTGGTTTCCTCGACCTTGTTCTATCGTCTGTTGTGCGTGGGACAATGCAGAATTGCAGGTACATGCGGTTAGGGTCCAGACCCCAGTTCATTTCGTGATTGTTAATGTGTATGCCTGTAATGGGAAGGTGAACACACAACAATGGCAGAAGCTCTTTGAGTTCGATGAAGAGAATGTCATTTTCTGCGGAGACTTTAATGCTAGAGGAAACCTGTGGGGTAATGTCATAACCAACAAGCAGGGAGAAGACCTAGAGAACGCACTGGTGTGGGCCGATTTAGTGTGCTTGAATGATGGAAGGGCAACAAGAATGGCCACTCGAACAGGGGACTCTGATAGTGTCATAGACCTGGCACTGGTGTGTTCCACCTTCGCACCGGTTTGCAGGTGGAGTGCACTGTGGTTCCACGGAAGTGATCACTATACATGTGTCCTCCTAATTGAGAAAAGCAGAAATAAAAGCCAGAAAAGAAAGCTCCACACATTCAACTACGAGAAAACGGACCAAGACGTCATTAGCAAAATCAGACATAGGAAACAGAGCGCCCCTCGTAGGAGGCAGGAGAGATGGACGCAGCCACCCTGGTGGAATGTATATGTCGAGGAAGCTTGGCGGAGCAAGAGACAAACAGTCAAGACATGGCAGAAAGCCTGAAGGAATGGAAGAACACAACCTGAGCTCTTGAAGCGTCTGAAAGTAGAGGTTGACCAAAAAATGATGCACTTTAGAATGCGCTAAAGATGCCAAATGGGATGACTTCTGTAAAGTGTGCTCAGAAAAATCGCTCGCCACATTCTGGCGTCTTCAACAGTACATGAATGGCACAACACGACACAGAGGCATACCAGACTTTCAGAGCACAGGTCGGATATGGTACAAATCTGATGAGAGCATAGGGAAGGCCCTGCTTGCCCGCTACATTGAGCAGACGGACCAAAGAAATGAGGCTGTAAGAATGAGGATACGGGGATCGCTGTCAAAATTGTGTAAGCATGTAGGGCTGGAAGAAGATCTCACAATCACAACCGATACAATTCGCACGACACTGTAAAAAAGGTCACACTACACTGCTCCTGGTCCAGATGGTGTTTGGTACGATGACATAGGCGATTTAGCTGACGATGACTTGACAAAACTGGCCAATGAGTTTAATGCCAGTATTTGGAGTGGCCAGATTAAGGAGTGGCTACACAGCTACTTACTACCGTTACTCAAGCCAAACAAGGACCATTCTCAGATCAGTGCCTACAGAATCATCACAATGCAGAACACTGCGGACAAGCTGCTGGAGAAAATAGTTGCCTGTGTCCTCACCTGTCACCTTGAACAGAAACGCGTATTCCTACCCACACTCTGAGGTTATAGATATAACAAAGAGACATGGCTCAATGCGGCAGTCTTTGCCTATGACGTCTTCGAAGGCTTCCACAGACGAGAGGAGACATGTGCTGCTGCTTTAGATCTGGAAGATGCATACAACAGGGTCATCATCATCGTGTGCCCTCTCCGCAACGAAGGTTGGCTACCATGGATCGCCATTCTACTCTGTTTCTTGCTTTGATGGTGCAGGCTGACATAGATTGACTTGTCCATCTTTTGATGTTACTCGTCCATGTTAGTCTTGGTCTGCCTCTGCCTCTTTTGCCTTGTATTTTTCCTTCCAATATTACTTTTAGTAGGCTGTTGTGTCTTTTAACATGCCCCAAAAATGTTATTTGTCTTGTCTTAATTGTATTTAGTAGTTCTCTTTTTATTTTCAGTTGTTTTAAAACTTTGGTGTAGTCTATAAAGCAGGCATATATTGGTTTGTTTACTTCTGTGTACTTTTGAATCAATGTTTTCATGCTGAATATGGATTCTTTTGTCCAATTGTTTTTCTTGAATCCAAATTGTTGCTCCTCTAATTCAGTATTGATTTTATTCTGAATCCTTCCCTGTATAACTTTTAGTAAAATTTTTGTTACCTGGCTCATTAGGCTTATTGTTCTGAAGTCACTGCATTCAACTGCACCATTCTTTTTAGGCAATGCAATGAAAGTTGATGTTTTTAGATCGTTTGGTATGTGTCCTGTATAGTATATGTCATTGCATATGTCTGTGATCACTTCAACGCCAAACTCTTCTAGAGCCTGTATCATCTCTATCTGTATATTGTCAGGCCCTATTGCTTTTCCCTTTTTCATTGTTTTTATTGCTTTTTCTACTTCGGATTTCAGGATTTTATAGTTGTATGTACATTTTATGTCTGGCTTTTTGTCCCTTTCGTTATGAAATAATTCTGTTATATATTCTTGCCATCTATCTATTATATCTTTGTTGTCTGATAGCATTCTTCCCTCTTTGTTTGCTATACATCCGATTCCTGCAGCTTTTTCGTCTTTATTCGTCATTCTCTTTATTTCTGTGTGCATCTCTCTTAGGTTTTGTTTACTTTCCATAGTTTCGATTTCTAGACATCTTTGGTTGAGCCAGTCTTCTTTTGCCTTTTTGCATATTCTCCGTATTTCATTGTCTGTATCCTTGTATCTGGCAGTGTTTTTCGTTTGTCTTCTTTCTTTCATTTTTTCTAATATTTTGTCTGTTACCCATTTTTTATTTTTGTTACTTTCCTTTTTGGGCAAGGTGTTGCAGGATTCTTGCATGCTGTTTTTTATGCACTGCCATTTTGTTGTGACTTTTTCCTCAGGATTTTCTCTTCTGTACTGCTCAATCCCCTCTTCTAGTAGCTTCTGATATGTGTTCTTTACTTGTACAATATAAGTTTCTTGTACATCTTTCTGGTTTAACGCTGTTATATCTATTTGGTGTTGCTGCATTAGTTTTTTGTTTGTTTCTCTTTAATTTGATTTTCATTTTTATCATTACATGATTGTGGTCTGAATTTATATCTGCTCCTGGGTAGGTTTTGGCTTTCTTGACGCTGTTCCTGAATCTGTCTTTTATCATTATGTAATCTATTTGATTTCTCTTCTTGTCTCCAGTGCTTTTCCATGTGTATAATTTTCTTTTCTCTTGCTCAAAGAAGGTTGTTGCATATTCAGTCTGTTTTCTTCGCAAAATTGTGTTAATCTTTCTCCTCTGTTATTTCTTTTTCCTAGACCATGATTTCCTATAATGGTTTTATATTTACCTTTTCCTACTTTAGCGTTCATATCACCCATTATAATCAAGATGTCTGTTGATTTCACTTGCTTCATAACTGTGTTTAGATCTTCATAGTATGCCTTTATTTGTTCGTCTGTATAGTCTTGAGTAGGTGCGTATGTCTGTAATATTGCTATGTCGAATGGTTTTGCCTTCATTTTTATTAGTATATTCCTTCATTATATGTCAATTGAGTATTTATATATTTTTGTAGTTCTCGTTTTATTAGAATGCCTACTCCTCTTTGATGTTCTTTTGTGTTTCCTGAATATATAAATGTATATTTATCGTCTTGTATGTATCCACTTTCCTTCCATCTTGTACCCACAACAGGGTACCATATGAATATCTCATGCATATGCTCCTCAAACTGGCGTGCACCCCTTCCTCATTAGATGTATCGCCGCGGCACTGTTTCAGAGGAAGGTGATACTCTGATGTGGAAGTTGGTCTTCCGAGCCAACATCCATTTGTCCAGTGCTGCCACAAGGCTCACCATTGTCACCAGTTCTATTTAACTTGTACACAATAACGATCACAGAACAACAGCTGGATGGGAGGGGAAGAACTATGACTTTTGCTGATGATATTCTGGTATATCGACAGGGAAGAGACAGACGGGGAATCGCCTCCATAACGCAAGATGAACTCGATCGCATTTCTTCCTGGTGTGGGGTTTCAGGTGCCTTGGTTAATCCTAATAAAGCATCAGTTTCATGGTTCTCCCGTAACAATCATATCGTTAATACGACCACACTGGTAGTATGAATGGGAGCTGATGAGGTGACCAGGGACAAGTTGATGACATACCTCGGAGTTAAGTTTGATCGCAGCCTGTGTTTTCGGGACCACGTCGACCATGTGATAACAAAATCGCACAAAGGATTAGCCGTCTTGAAGGTCATGGAAGTTGCCAACATCGAGCAGAGGCTACTTACTCTTCTGCTCCAGGGATTAGTCCTCGCACCAATCGAGTATGCCCTGGCAATTCTTACTGTCAGTGCGACTCAAATTGATAGGCTGGAGAAAATACAAAATTAAGCCATGCGCATTATCCTGGGATGTACAAGGGACACTCCCAGTGTAGCAATGAGGTATCTTCTTGACTTTCCAACCATGGATGACAGAATCAATATCTGGAGAGCACGAGCATACCCAAAGATTAGTACAGATACAGAGCATCCATTGCACCACGTGCTCAACACAGAGAAAGGTGCCAGGCTAAAAAGAGGCAAATCATGGGTGGGCCGAGCAGAAGATGTCATCAAACAGGTCTGTGGGCTTACCAATATCAGTGTTGGTGAGGAGTGGATACCGGTGCCTGCGTAATTCAAGGGGACTTTCTCGTGTATTGTCACACTTGACAGGAAAAGTAGGGAACAGAACCCGGTCGTGGTTAATGCTGAGGCAAACGGTCTCATCTGCGATAACACCGATGAGAAAGATGCAGTCATCTATACAGATGGATCTGTAAGACGACACCAGAGAGGTGCATGGGCATTTACAGTACGCTCGGCAGGCAGAATAGTCGAGGAAGGCAGTGGTGCATACGTCATGACCATGAGTAGCATGACAATGGCAGTGACCAAGACATTCAAATGGTTAGAGTCACAAGACTACACCCACGCATGTATACTGAGTGATTCGATGAGCATGATAAAAAAAGTGGAGGCGGGCTATGTACGCATGCAGTGGGTAGAGTCGTTGCAGAAATCCAAAATACGTTAGGTCACCTTTGTCTATGTCCCTGGACATGCGGGAGTGCGGAGAAATGAAAGAGCGGATAGGTTGGCTAGCTGCGCTGTCGTTGAGAACAGGCAACCAATGGATCGGGCGGACATCATCAATGCCCTCCGAGATGTGGGAAGAGCACATGACTTCGACAAACACAGATCCACGTCACTTCTTCGGATGATAGAAATGGGAGTTAAGATGGGCACAGCCAGAAATGAGAAACTTAGTGGCTGTGTAAGAAGACTTATCAACCAACATAGAACTGGAGTCTTCAGTCTCTGGACACTGAGGGAATTGCTGAGGAGGGGATCTGAGCACCTATGGACATGTTCGGAGTGCAATGATGATGACCCGCAAATAACTCAATAAACCTGTCTACGGGTCGACCACTTGGTTGCCTGGCGATTACTAGCACATGTGCACTGTTTCCGAGTGTTTCACTCCAAAGTGCTTTCTAAAGTGTTCTTCTCAAACTCTAGTGTTCACCTCTTAAATTTAGCTCTACATTTAGCAGGAACAATTGTTATACATACACATCATCTGGGTGTTCCACTATTCTAGAGGTAATTATCTCTCAGTTGCCAATGAAACATAAGCTTTTTAGACACCAATCAACTGAATGTAAGTTTCAGTATTTTTCTCTTTTTTTCTTCACTTCTTCTCTTGTATCTGTTCAGGTATCAAGGGAAATACAAAGTTCTTGTTCGTCTTACTCTTGGGTCTACCACTTTTAATGTATGCTTTGTATGGTAAGGAATCACACATCATTCTTTCTAAATGGGCAAACCAGTTTATTTGTTGTTTCTATATGTAGCTTAGGATTGGCTCAATGGCTACTCTTTCTCTTATAGTGTCATTTCTGATTGTGTCTTTTCTGGTTACTCCAAGCGCTTTTCTCGGTCATTATAATCTTGTGGTGACAAGCTTTCTTTTGTGCTTAGAAGTGACTACATTTGGCATTGCTAGCACAATGTTGGAATGAATATACTCTGTATAAGTTTCTTGGTGGTAATAGGTATTACTTTATGTTGAGTTTAGGGGATAGCTGTCCCAACATTTGGTTTGCCTTGTTGTACCGTATATCTATTTCTTTGTTGATTTTACCATCTTCAGAGAATATTGTTCCTAGGAAAGAGGCAAAGCTCCAGGGCCTGACAATATAACAATCGAAGAGATAAATGCATTAGGAGAGCTGGGAGTACAAGTCATAACAAAATTACTCAATGACATATATAACACTGGACACATACCCGAAGATCTACTAAAATCTATCTTTGTAGCCATACCGAAGAAGTCAGGCGCCACTGATTGTGAAGACCATCGCACTATTAGTCTCATGAGCCATATGACTAAAATATTACTAAGAATAATCATGAGACGTGTAAGGAACAAAATAAAACCAGAAATAAGTGAGGAACAATGTGGATTTGTGGAAGGAAAGGGCACCAATAACGCAATATACATTCTAAGGACATTGATAGAAAGATCTATAGAGGTAAAGAAAGATCTATATATGTGCTTTATAGACTACACATGTGCATTTGACAAAGTAAAGCATGTGGAAATAATAAATATGCTGGAGAAATTAGACATTGATGGCAAGGATCTGCGAATCATAAAAAACATGTGCTGGCAACAAACAGCAGCTATACGAATTAACAACCAAACAGGACAATTTCAATATATAAAACAAGGAGTCAGACAAGGCTGTGTTCTGTCACCGGACTTGTTTTCACTTTACAGCGAATATATTATGAGATCAATAGTAGACAAAAAAGGAATTGAAGTCAACGGTCACAACATAAATAATTTGCGATATGCGGATGACACAGTCTTAATAGCAGAGACAGAGAACGAACAACAAGAAATGATAGACATAATAGTAGAAGAAAGCAACAAGAAAGGTCTCAGTCTGAATAGTAAGAAAACAGAAGTAATGGTTATATCGAAGAAACAATCATCACCATCATGCAGCATAAAAATAAACGAGACAAATCTAAAACAAGTGCAACATTTCAAATACTTGGGCACAATAATTACATCAGATGGGAGATGCACCACAGAAATAAAAAGCAGAATAGCTCAGGCCAAAATAGCATTTCAGAAAATGAAAAATATCTTATGCAACAAATCTATATCAATAAAAATGAGAAAGAGAGTTCATCGGTGCTATATACAACCAATTCTGACCTATGGAAGCGAATCATGGACAGTAGACAAACAAATGAAAAGACGGTTAGAGGCCACAGAGATGGGATTTCTCAGAAGAATGTTGAAAGTTCCCTGGACAGATAAAAAGACCAATGAGGAAGTTCTCAAAGAGGCCAACACAAAAAGGGAGCTCTTAAAAAACATCAGAAAGAAGCAATCAACATTTTTCGTGCACATCATGAGAAGAGGAAAGTTGGAATACTTGGTTACAACTGGCAAAATAAAAGGAAAGAGAGATCGCGGACGACAAAGAGAGAAAATACTGGATAGCTTGGTGTCATGGCATGGAAAACAGTCAACAACAGAACTGATACGATACACTGTAGATAGAAGATTGTGGAGGGACATGATCGCCTACGCCAACCGGCAGGGTACATGATGATGATGATTTTCATGTTATTCGTTTTACATTATTTATTCAAGGAAGTAGATGTTGTTGAAGTTCTGTTTCTTCTAAAGCTGTTAGAGCCTGGTCATCAGTAAACATTTCATTTATATCTTCACACTGTCATTTGGCACTGCTCACGGTGTGCACAGAGCACTAAACTCAGTAGCTCCAGCAACAGGCTGGACTTGGAATATGAGGAAACTGCAACAAGGAACACTTTTCATACACAGCCTGTAAAAGTTGCTACTGCCTATCCGCCATATTGACTGGTATTACACATATATGTCATGCAGAGCTATGCATTACACTCTCTAACTTTCCCTCCATGAAAGACAAGATTACAATTTATTGAGCATGTGCTCACCTTCAAGTTAGTGCTTACCCACTGTAAAGTGTAATCTGGAGTCAGAAAGGTAGCAGGTTAAAGAGCTGATCTTTATCATACTCTGTCATATTTTCTGGAGGCCCATTTGAGTGTCACTGATCTGTAGTTCTATAATTATTGTTAACCTTATTTCTATAATTTTGGTATACAGCCTTTTTACATGGCTGAGGAGGAGATACCACTGTATATGTTGCAGTCTCTTGTTACCTACTTTTTTTCATATTGGTACGATAATTGACTGTTGGCAGTTTTCTGGAGCTTTCTATTGTTGCCATAATGTGTTAAATATTCTGTGTAGCCATGCGACTCCTGTTTCTCCTACAGACTATTATTTCTACTGGTATGTCTATCCCAGGTGCTTTATTTCTTGGTGCATGCTTTATTACTTCATAAATTTCTTCTTTTATGAAGTTAGGTTCATTGTCTCTGCATGCTTGTGTGGTTTTTGCCATATAATAATATTTGTAGTATATTGTATATTGCCATAATATTGGTAGTTAGTGCCATGTTCAGTAGGTCTTCAAAATATTCTGTTGCATAAGTGGTTTTTTTTTTCCTTTTGGCTTTCCTTCTTTGTTATTTATAAGTTCAGTGGGATTGTATTTTTCTTTTCTTGCTCTTGTTTCTCTTATTGCTTTGTGGAAGTCTTTTGTGACTGCCTAAAAGTCCCTGCTCATCCTTTGATCACCCATGTCCAAGTATTTTGCTTTGCTTCTTTGATCATGATTTTAACTTTTTTTCTGGGCTTAGGTGTATTTTTATTATTCTTCTTGATTATTCTTTTTCTACTTTTCTTTATTTAAGTGTTTCTCTCATTGTATCATTGAGTATGCTCTGGAAAATAAAATAGGCTGTGGTTAGCGTCATGCTGATAAAATCAGCTTCCTTTTTGTGTCAGGATATTCTTATTAAATAGATAGTCTTGCTGGGTTGGCTGTTGTGGAGAATGGGGACCCTGGCTGATATTATATGTGGGACAAGTGATTCAGGCAATGAATATCATCATCTTATGCCATACCGGTTGGCATAGGAGATCATGTCCTTCCACAATCTTCTATCTACAGTGCATCATATCAGTTCTGTTGTTGACTATTTTCCATGTCAGGACACCAATATCCAGTATGTTCTCTCTTTGTCATCCACGATCTCTCTTTCCTTTTATTTTGCCAGTTGTAACCAAGTATTCCAACTTTCCTCTTCTCATGATGTGCCCAAAAAATGTTGATTGTTTCTTTCTGATGTTTTTTAGGAGCTCCCTTTTTGTGTTGACCTCTTTGAGAACTTCCTCATAGTCTTTTTAGCTGTCCAGTGAACTTTCAACATTCTTCTGAGAAATCCCATCTCTGTGGTCTCTAATCGTCTTTTCATTTGTTTGTCTACTGTCCATGATTCGCTTCCATGGGTCAGAATTGGTTCTATATGGCACAGATGAACTCTCTCATTTCTACTGACATAGATTGAGATGATAGACAGGAATGGCAAACTACCTTCTTAAATTGCCTAGACTAATCATGACAAATCAATGAATCTACATCCTGGAATTAGCTGCAAGAGCATCACATCAAAAGGTTGATGCCAGCAAGCAATATGCAGTGGGCCAAAGAAGACTTGTAAATCCACACAGAACTAGGGTTGTCAGTGACTGCACATTGAAGGGATATACTGAGAAGGGGATACTAGCATTTACAGAGTAGTCTGATGTTAAGAACAGATGGTCTATCAATTAACTGACAATTGTTTGATATACATCAATGGTCCACACATAGCTAATACAATAGTTATACATCTGTAGATGTCTGTCCTATACATGAGACAGCAGATACAATTTTATATATATATATATATAACATAGATTGAATAGCAGGCACAAATGTATATTGATGGGTGGAGTGTAAAATTATCAAAGATAATGTTGTATATATATATCATAGTTATTTGCCCACAATAGTCATTTTTGTGTCACTATGGTCTGAATTTTGTGCATATTGATGACTTATCTTTATGACTTAGCAGGTCGGTAAGGGATAATTGTATTTATGCTCAGAGAAATACATAGAATATGGAGATCAAAGTAGCAACGATAAACATATGCGGGATAAAAAATAAAGAAACCGAACTTATAGAAGAAATGACAAAAAGGAAAATTAAAATACTAGGATTAGCGGACACCAGAGTAAAAGGACAACAGATAAAGAAAACACACATGAACTACACGAAAATATTCTCGGGAGTCGACAACACAGAAAGAGCAACACATGGAGTAGGTTTTATCATCGACCCAGAACACGCAAAGAACATTCTAGAAATAAAATACCATTCAGAAAGAATTATCTCAATTAAACTGCTAGAAGACGAACGAAAAACAAATTACATTCAAATCTATGCACCATGCAACAACAATGTAAAAGACAGCGAAGAATTCTACGACACACTAAGTGAAATTATTAACAAGATTGACGAAAGCGACGACATGTTAGTGATGGGAGATTTTAATGGAAGGCTTGGGAAACGCAACAGTGAGAACAGTGACATCTTAGGACCCTTTGGCGATAAAACAGCTGAAATAAACGAAAACGGAAGCAGACTGCTGGAACTATGCAATCAAAACAATTTATTTATCACCAACACATTCTTCAAACACAGAGAGTCGCAAGTATACACCTGGTACAAATGGAATGACACAACATGCAGAAGCCAGATAGATTTTATACTAACAAGAAAAGAGTAACCGACAGTAGAGCAATCCCAAATATTACAGACGATACGGATCACAAGATGGTTATGATCACATTAAGACAGCCAAAAATAAAGAGAATATACGAAAACAAACAAAAGAAGCGAAAAGAACAGACAATAAAAATAAAACAATTAAACGATCAAGAAACAAGGAAAACCCTAGAAGAAAAACTCAGAGAGGAATTCAAGAAACTCCCTAACGAAGTAGGCACAGTAGAAGAAGAGTGGAAACAATTTAAGGAAACAGTAACCAACATCTCTAAAACAGTTTGTGGAACAAAGCTAAGAACAAGAGAAGGGAAAAAGAGCACCCCGTGGTGGAACGAAACAATCAGAGAAGCAATCAAAGAAAAGAAGAAATTGTTTAAAAATTGGAGGGAGAACAAGAAAAATATGAAAGATATGCCTTAGTTCGAAAAAGAGTTAAAATGCTGATCAAAGAAGCTAAGCAAAGGAATTGGACAGAATTCGGACAAAACATGAGCAGGGACTTCAAGACAGCCACAAGAGATTTCTACAAAGCAGTAAAAGCCACAAGAGCGAGAAAAGAAAACCATGATCCTACTGAGCTGATAAATGACAAAGACGGACAACCAATATCAAACAACCAATGTATGCAACAGAGATGGAAAGAATATTTTGAAGACCTGTTAAACATACCAACTACCAACAAGACAACAAAAACCACGCTAGAACTCACAAATACTGAACCCAACATAATGAAAGAGGAAATAGGAGAAGTAATCAAATATGCACCAAGAAACAAAGCACCAGGGATAGATAACATTCCAATAGAAATAATAGCAGCAGCGGGAGAAACAGGAATGCAATGGCTGCACAGAATATTTAATGCAGCATGGCACCAACAACAAGCCCCAGAAGACTGGCAACAGGCAATCATCATACCAATATGGAAAAAGAAAGGTAGCAAAAGAGACTGCAATCAATATAGAGGTATATCTCTGCTCAGCCATGTAGGAAAGCTATACACCAAAATCTTGGAAAAAAGACTGAGACCAATAATAGAATTACAGTTAAGCGATTCTCAAATGGGGTTCCGAAAAAACAGAGGATGTACCGACACACTATTCACACTAAAACATCTTGCAGAAAAAACGACAGAACACAACCAAAACTTATACATAGCCTTCATTGACCAGGAAAAAGCATTCGACAGAGTAAACAGAGAACAACTGTGGGAGATACTAACAACATACGGAGTAAGCCAACATCTAACCAACATTATTAAAAGTCTCTACGCCAACAGCAGCTGCAGGGTCAGAACAGCAACAGGCTACACAGACCACTTCGAAGTTAAATCAGGTGTAAGACAGGGGTGCGTACTATCCCCCCTACTGTTTATTACATACATGGACCATATATGCAAGCTAGCCAACCCATCAGAGACAGAGGAGATCAACGAGCTTCTATTTGCAGACGACCAGGCACTAATACATGAAACAATAGAAGACCTACAAGAACACTTAAACAAACTCAACATCTTAGGAACAAAATACAACATGAAAATCAACATCAACAAAACAGAAGTCATGAATGTCGCCAAAAATAAACAGAACATCAACATAACTATAGAAGGCAGACAACTAAAACAAGTAGAGGAATTCAAATACCTAGGAAGTCTAATGACAAACGACAATTCCCAAACAGCAGAGATAGAATCAAGATGCAACAAAGCTTGTCAAATCATCGGACAGTTATCACCACTTTTATCCAACAAGGAAATAACTCTGGAGGCAAAACGAGCACTATACAATACAATCTTCATTCCAACGTTGTGCTACCAATGCCAGACCTGGACTCTAGATGCAAGAACAATAAGAAAAATAACCTCTACAGAGATGAAATGTGTTAGACGAATGACAGGAAACAGTCTGAGAGATAAGATCAGAAATGAAGAACTGAGAAAAAAGCTAGGAATAGCCCCAGCCATAGAATATATAAGGAAACAACAGATAAAATGGTTTGGCCACGTGACAAGGCAGAAAGAACAAAACACAACACAACGAGCCTTCAACGAACGTTGTGAGAACAACAGACCCAAGGGTCGACCACGAAAAAGATGGATCGATGGAATATTAGAAGCACTAGGAAACATAACAGCAGCAGAGGCGAACAGAAGAGCAAAAGACCGCAAATTATATCTCCCCTCGACGCTGAAAGGCAGATGAGGAAGGAAAGAAGAAGATCTTTATGTGTCTTTTTCTTTAGTATTAACTGCACAAACAGCATTCTATAGAAAGTCATTGACTTTTTTTAAAAAATGATTTTGATCTGAAGTCTCCTTGTTTCAAATATCTTCCCATCAATGCATGTGTATAGACTGGTAAAAACAATGCAGCAACTGAATGTATCTCTTGATAAGACAGGTAACATGAGACTGAAGAAAGTTCTAGATGTCAAGCTTTATGTTGTTTAAGACACTAGAGTAATGTCCTGTGATATGGAATCTAAGCATGCATCATTCAATATTTTAGATGATGTTCTATCAGTATTTACAACCCTTATTATTAACTGTGTATATGGCTCTTTTCGTCTTGTCAGACGAAACCCATAACCCATTTATTTCAGGGACATCTTTATCTTTGTTGCAACAGTTATTTCTGTCCTTTTGCTGTTGATGTTGAGTCGTTACATTTACTTTCTACCACCACAATATCAATTACTTTCTGTCATTCATATTCACTCTTACAAATTAAGACTGTGTTATCTGCATACCTCAGGTTATTAATATTATGACGACTTACAGATATTTTGTGTATGTCTTTTATGGATTTTAGTATAATTGCTCTAAACAGATGAAATAAATCTGATGATAGAACACAACCCTGCATAACATCTTGTTTATCTGTTGAAATTTTCCCACATGACCTTCAAATTTTGTTCTTCCTGTTTGTTGCCAGTACATGTTCTTTTCTTAGTTCTTTTGCTGTCAAATTGATAATTTCTAAAATTTTCATTATTTTTTAAATGCTTTAATATGTCAAATGCCTTGATGTAGTCGCAGATATCTAGATGAGAATTCTATGTTTTGCTCATTCTGTCTGATGTAAGTTCATTTCATATTCATAACTAAGCTTGAGACATATCTTGATTTGATCTGAAAAACTTTTCACTGTACACATTTTTTTTAAAACACTTGGTTGCTTAGTAATGTTCATCTTCGTTATCTGGACCTTGCACAGAGTTCATCTCCATTATCTGAACCTTGCACAGTGTTTATCTTCATTATCTGAACTTGACATCGTTTATCATTATCTGAACCTTGCACAGAGTTCATCTCCATTATCTGAACTTTGCACAGTGTTTATCTTCATTATCTGGACCTTGCACAGGGTTCATCTTCATTATCTGGACCTTGCACAGGGTTCATCTTCATTATCTGGACCTTGCACAGGGTTCATCTCTATTATCTGAACCTTGCACAGTGTTATCTTCATTATCTGAACTTTGCACATTGTTTATCATTATCTGAACCTTGCACAGTGTTCATCTCCATTATCTGAACCTTGCACAGTGTTTATCTTCATTATCTTAACTTTGCACAGCGTTCATCTTCATTATCTGGACCTTGCACAGGGTTCATCTCATTATCTGGACATTGCACAGGGTCCATCTCCATTATCTGAACCTTGCACAGTGTTCATCTCCATTATCTGGACATTGCACAGGGTCCATCTCCATTATCTTGACATTGCACAGGGTCCATCTCCATTATCTGAACCTTGCACAGGGTCCATCTCCATTATTTGAACCTTGCACAATGTTCATCTCCATTATCTGGACCTTGCACATTGTTTATCATCATCATCTTGACCTTGCAAGGACCATAATTTGCTTTCCATAGTGTTAGTGTGGCTATGACAATTTCTTAATGAGAACAGTGAAATTTTGAGCTTTATGGACACAGCAAGTTTACAGAGTAGCCTTTTCTGTTTCCTTTGATTTATCATTTGCATCCACAACTTGTCTTATTGATGCATTAAATCTAGCTATGTTGTTGTCAATAAACTTAATTATTTCTGGTTTTTAATGTAACATTAGACATTTGAGATCTCTCTTCAAACTTTAGTCTATCTATCTATTGACCTTTCGAGCCGTAACCGGCCCATAGGGCGTAGACCAAGATACACCTTCTCCTATATGGATTTTTTGTTCTAGCAGTTTTCTTTTAAAGATATTTTATCAAATCTCGCCATCTGTCTCTGTTCTGTGCAAGCAGTTCTATCTCATTGAGGGAGCCGACTCCTGCTGCTCTTGCCTCTCTCATCAATGTTCTTCTCAGTGTCTCCCTGGGTCTTCCTCTTTTTTCTTTTACCTGTTGTTTCCCATATGAGGGCTTGCTTTGCTATTCGGTTATTATCTCTTCTCATCACATGTCCAACGTATGACCATCGTCTTTTCTTTATTACTGAAGATATTAGTGGTTGATTGGCGATTTCTCTAATTTCCTCATTTGTTTTGAATTCGTTCCATGCTATACCAAGTATTTTCCTTAGACATTTATTTTCGAAAGCGTTCAACTTTGTTTCTATATCTCTTATTGTTTTCCAGCTTTCACACGCATATGTAAGGGTTGATAGTACATTTGATTTGAATAGCCTAAGTTTTGTGTTTGTGCTGATAAGTTTTGATTTCCACAACTTTTCAAGGCTTCTGAAAGACATTGCTGCTTTAGCTATTCTGATTTTAATTTCTTTGCTCGTATCCCCTTCTCGATCAATGTGACTTCCAAGATAGATAAAGTGATCGATCTCTTCTACTGGTTTGTTTTCCATGTATATTTTGTCACCTGTTGGAATTAAACTAGTCATGACTTTAGTCTTTTCATGATTGATCTCAAGCCCAATTTTGCTGGCTATTGATGATAGTTCATTTGTGTTTTCCTGCATCATTTTTATCTGACTGCTGATGAGAACTATGTCATCAGCAAAGTCGAGGTCCTCCAAATGGTCTCCTTGTATCCATTCAATGCCTTTATTACCAGTGCAGCATTTCTTCATTATGAAGTCCATAACAATTCCAAATAACAAGGGCGATAAAATACATCCTTGTTTAACCCCAGTTTCTATTGGGAAACATTCGCTCAGTCCTTCCTCTGTTCGAACTGCACATGTGTAACCATCATACATGTCTTTGATAATATTTATGATTTTTGATGGTAAACCATATTGCTTCAGAATTTTCCACAAAGAATCTCTATGAATACTATCAAATGCTTTTTTGAAGTCGATGAAGTTAAGTACAAAAGGTTTTTGCTTTTCAATGTGTTCCTCCAATATAAGTCGTAGAGTGAAAATGTGGTCAATACAGCTTCTCCCTTTTCTAAACTTTAGTACTCGGGGTTAATTTTTGAAGTTATTAATCAGATCAATAATTTCAATATAATATCAATGAAAAGTTCAAATTTTTACCATAATTTTACACTGATATTTGAAGCATAGTGTAGTCAGCAAAATAGCAATGATTGACTTGTTAGCACAGTGCTGCATTCAAAGAAAAAATTGCTTTCTGAAAAAAAAATATAAACATAAATAATTGGAGCCCCCAAAAAATTTAGATTTTCTAGCATAGGTGGTTTGACATCTGCATTTATCAGATTTATAGCAGGAAGTCGTCATTATAAATGACATCTATATTTATGAGATTTAGAGGAAGAGATTGTCATTAGAAATGTTTGATAATATTGGTGAAGGTTTACAAATTTACTTCAGAAATCTGGATCATGAGATATAATGCTAGACTAAAACCATTTTATCTTAATGAGAGAAAATGGATTGACTTTGAGGATTGGACTGGGAAAGATGGAAGATGGATTAGTATTGAGAACTGGGGTGGGAAAGATGGAGGAGAAATTGTACTGATGTTGAGAATTTGACAAAAAAAATGGAGGGGTAGTGGAGAAAATGGATTGACTTTGAGGGCTTGACAGGGAAAGATAGAGGATGAAGAGATAAATGGATTGATATCAAAGGTTCAAGAGGGAAAACATTCAAAGAAACCTTAGCATATCCTTGAAGATGAAAAGAATAGCTTGAGCAACTCAATGTGTTGGTGCTTTAAAGACATGATAACTAAGGGACAGTGCATGTAGGCAGACAATGTTATAACATGATCCATATATTTTCGCTGATCGATTTTCATACAATACAGGTTCTGTACGAGCATGTCAAAAGTTCCTGATCACTTATCATAAGAGGACTTTGCCATTGCTGTACTCCAGCTGCAAAACTGAAGGTAGGCAATTGAAAAATATTGTCTTTTCAAAAATACTAAAGTGTTTCTTTTCTTGATGTGTGCATCCATACATAAATACTAAAGTGTTTCTTTTCTTGATGTGTGCATCCATACATAAATACTAAAGTGTTTCTTTTCTTGATGTGTGCATCCATACATAAATACTAAAGTGTTTCTTTTCTTGATTTATACATAAATACTAAAGTGTTTCTTTTCTTGATTTATACATCCATACATAAATACTAAAGTGTTTCTTCCTTCACGTGTACATCCATACATAAATACTAAAGTGTTTCTTTTCTTGATGTGTACATCCATACATAAATACCAAAGTGTTTCTTTTCTTGATTTATACATCCATACATAAATACTAAAGTGTTTCTTTTCTTCACGTGTACATAAATACTAAAGTGTTTCTTTTCTTGATGTGTACATCCATACATAAATACCAATGTGTTTCTTTTCTTGATGTATACATCCATACATAAATACTAAAGTGTTTCTTTTCTTGATGTGTACATCCATACATAAATACTAACATGCTCCTTTTCTTGATTAAACATCCATGCATAAATACTAAAGTATTTCTTTTCTTGCATTGTATATCTATTTCATTGTTGATTTTATCATCTTTATAGAATGATGTTTCCTGAAATTTAATGTATTACTTATTTTATAATTTGATGTTCTATAGCTATGTTTAGTGTCTTCTTTGTCTTCCTATTGATATAACCTCTGTTTTTTCAATACTTCTTCTTCTACCTTTCAGCTTCCTGTGGAGAATAGGTCTTCAACAAACACTTTCCAAGCAGTTTTGTTTCTTGCTATTCTTTTAAGATCATTCCATATTTTCCCCAACATATTCATCTCCTCTCCCATCTGTCTTCTCCAAGAATATTTGTGTCTTTTTCCTTGGGGATTCAAAAAAGGGCCTGTTGTGTAATACTTTCAGTTGGCTTCTGCAGTGTGTGTCCTATCCAGCACCATCGTCTTTGTTGTATCGCTCTATCCACTGGTATTTGACTGGTATGTTTCCATCATTTTATGTTAGTTATTTTGTTCTGCCATTTTCATCCTTTTATTCTGCACAAGCATCCATTAATGAAGGTCTTTGACTTTCCCATGAAGTTTTTTCCGCTTATTTTATTTTGCAGTACAGGATAGCCAGTCCCATGCTAAACCCTATTTAGTCGCTGATTATGAACATTTTCAGTACTTATTTTCATGTTATTCATTTTACATTCTTTATTCAAGGAAAGTAGATGTTGTTGAAGTTCTGTTTCTTCTAAAGCTAATAGGGCCTGGTCATCAGCAAATATTTCATTTATATCTTCACACTGTGATTTGGCCTCCTTGTATATGTTGTCAATGTAAGTGATAAACAACAGTGGTTACAACACGTAGCCTTGTCTTACTCCAGATGTTACAACAAATTGTTTTGATGTTTCTTAGCTTGCTCTAACTTCTGCAGTTACATAATATAAACTCTTGCAAGATCTCATAACTTGGTCATTTACTTCATAATGAGCCATGGCTTGCCATAATATATTTCTATCCACCCTATTGAAACAGTAAGTAGAAAAACTTAAATACCCCACAATAAATAGAAACATGAATGCAATAAATAAAATATTTAAATACCACATAATAAATTGAAAAATGTATTTGCTGTAACTTAGTGAGGAGTAGGTTGCTGCTGTAAGGTCTGTTGCTGCTGTAAGGTCTGTCAAGACCTTTGACAATACATGAAAATACATTCATCAGAAAAAAGGAAAGCTTTGTTGTGTAAGTATTATCTCAGTGCTACAACTCAAGTAACAAGTTAATCACTACTTGTGATTGCATTCCGCAATCTATCCTCTCTGCTACTTGTGGTTGCCTTCCTCAACCTATCTCTTCTCTTCCATACTTCCCAAACTGATCAGACGCTATTGTAAAAGGAGGAATTGCACGCCAAAATGGGCAGAGACTGAATTTGTGCAGAACATTGCGAAAGGGGATAAGAGTGACGTGGCATGTGATGACGTGCGTTGGCAGGGGAGATGGTTTTTTTGGGCAGTTAGAGTGAGTCGTTGGCAGTTTTTTTCATCTCATCTGGGACGGGCCTCATATCCTGGAACTTGAAAAGGAAGGAAGGACATGGCTAGCTGTTTATTCATCATCTTTATATGTGGACATCAGCACCAACATACCTGCTGAGCAGTGACAAACGGACTTAATGGTAGAGAACTAATGAAGTTCCTTGTGGAACTTAGAGATAAGCAAAGTCGCTAGAGTGGTAATCATGGAGAATACGTCTCATGTTTAAGTCGAGACAGTCCTGTGTTTGAATAAATGTGTAGTTTTTCCAGTTATTTTATTAACTCAATTTTTCAGTGTAGATTCATGTAGTGTGGAAGACACAACAGTCTTAAAAAGTGCCTACAAGATATTACATACGTGAACAGCAGAGTACACGGTCAATTGCTAGTCTGTTTCTTGTGAAAATATCATGTGACTTGCTACGTGGAAATTAATCAACTCACGTCATTTTCTATGAATGGTTTAGTTAAAAACCCTTGTTCGTATGTGTTACGGTCACAGTGACAAATGACATAGAGATGAACAAACCATAAAATCAACGTGAAGTACACCATTGAACACAAGCATGACAAAAGCGGCACAAGTACAAACAGAGATTAACGCATATAGAAGGCGCTACACATTTTTAACGCATAAAGAAGACGGTACACTATTCTCTCTGTGTTCAAAACCAACTGTGTATCTGAACAATTCTAGAGTTTCTCTGTAGTTGATATCTTCTTCTGTATTCTTGGGGTTGGTTCATCAGATGACATTGTCTAGCAATGTATCCCACTTTATTGCACCTATAGCATCTCCTACTCTCTTGTATAGAAATTACTACACCTTTGTAGTTTTGCCCTGTTTATTTTTTGTCTTGTGTTTTCGATCTCCATTGGACTCTCTTGTCTATTCACCCTGAATAGGTTTTCCTTCTTTGGTATTTGTTTTCTTCAAACCTTTTGCTAATACTTTCTTTCTCTATGGCTGCATTCATGACTTGCGATAATGTTGTAAGTGTTCTTGCTTATTGCAATTTTAATCCTTTATTTCTTAATCCTGCTATGAATGTTACTATAAGTAATTTATTTACATGTTCGTTATCTATCCCTTGTCCAAATTCTTGTTCTACTAATTCCAATAATTTTTCTCCTACTATGTACTGAATTTATCTACTTCCCCTGTGAATATCTGCATCCTTTTAGTTGCCTCCTGAATCTGTATATTACTCCCTAACTTCTCAATAGCTTCCCCCATCTTATGCATTGTCTGAAACATCTATACCTCCTGTCCTACTCCTTCCATTTCTTCTTTTCTACTATCCTCTTTTCAATTGAATATACAATATCTCTCTACTTCCTTCTAATAGTTTCCACATAGTAAAATTTGTGCCTACTTAATATTATGAGCATCCACACTTAACATATTACATCTTATTTGTACAACATAATATATACATAGCATACAATCTATGTTACCTTATTACCAACATCCTGTGTATCCTTCAACTTGCTACTATTTCAACTTGCTACTATTTCTACTTCCCTTACCAAGTCCACCCTTATTCCCAAACTTTTAATCCCTACTTATCTGTTACCTTACATGTATGTCTAATCTAAAAAAAAAAACAACTATAGAACACACATGATGTTGCTATAATTCACAGGATATTATTGATACATTCTACCATTCACACATATGCTATTTAAGTATAACTCTTGACTTGTTTCTCTGGCTCTCTGTGGAAATATTTAAAGTCTCTATTTGCCACTTTTACTAATTTAATAATAACACTTACTAGTTTATCTTGTACTAACTCCTTAAACGAATGACACTCAATATTTAATTAGGTATTAATTCACGTTTGAAGATCTTTATAATTGCCTTTCATCAGCAATGTTATGACTAATAATCCAACTTAAATGTAACAGTCTCGTGACTACACCTGTTTCAGTGACACATCCCGTTTCACGTTTTTCAATAGTAATGTCATCTTGCCTCTCTGTTACGGTGCTTGAAGTTTCTGCATGAATGTTATTATCCCATCTGGTTGACCTGCGTTCGTTCTGCCTAACAATGAAAACAACTTCCGACATCAACTGTGTTTGCACTCTGTTCTTACACACAGTCTAACTTGTTGATACTGTGAATAGTTCTTGTTTCCAACCCTGTTTGATGAAATACCGCTTGTGATGTGGTGGTCACAGACACCAATGTAATGAAATGTGTTGCTGTCCAGTTCAAAATGTCTCAATAGCGTCACACAGGTAAATGTAAAAGTAATTGTAATGCTCACAGGTTCAAAGGCATCACAAGATAATGTGGTAACACGGTAGCCGTAAACTGGACGTCTTCATGGTGGTAGGCCATTGTAATCTATTGTCTTAAACGTAGCACAGGCCATATCTGAACGTCGAGCTCTACAGCGTCTACCTGTCAATACGTTACAGGCTCATTGTTTTTAGTGATTTCCTTCCACTGTCGCCGCTTGCTCTTCCTTTAAGATCTGTACTCAGTTGTTGATGTCAATTGTCTTTCTGTACTTTGCGTTGTTTGACTCCAGGGGTTGGGTTGTTCTACAATACATGTTTCAATGAACCAATTACAAACATAAGTCTCATGTCAAAACATAGTAAGATTTTAATTTCATATTTCCACAAACAGCAATGTACAATCATAAATACCCAGCGGCCGGACATCTCCACTCGGGTATCAAAGTAAGCTAGGTACCTCTGACTCTTGGACTCACTTTCGACTTACTCTCCTACATGAGAGTTTCTACCACCTATTGAAACTTAACCCTATTCACTACTATCTATCACAAAGCATGTGCTCTACTATGGCTACTAAGCTCACATGTCCTTGTGGTGTGTGCCAGTCTCCTAAGTCTCTAGCTTGCATGTGGTCTCGATCTCTCTCTAAAACCCTCTGCATGGCCTTAAGTACCTTGTACCCCAGCCAATCAACAATTACTTCCTTAATTTCCTAGCCAGTGACTTCTCTCGATGCCATAACCTCTGTCTCACCTTAACCTTCCCTATGTCCCTGGACATGCTGGAGTACGGGGAAATGAAAGAGCGGACAGGTTGGTTAGCTGCGCTGTCGTTGAGGACGGGCAACCAATGGATCGGATGGACATCATCAATGCCCTCCGCGATGTAGGAAGAGCACAGGACTTCGACAAATACAGATCCACGTCACTTCTTCGGATGATGGAGATGGGAGTTAAGATGGGCACAGCCAGAAATGAGAAACTTAGTGGCTGTGTAAGAAAACTTATCAACCAACATAGAACTGGAGTCGTCAGTCGCTGGACACTGCGGGACTTGCTGAGGAGGGGATCTAAGCACCCATGGACATGTTCGGAGTGCAATGATGATGACCCACAAATAACTCAATAACCTTCTCTTATTTCTATTTACTCCTCCGTGCTTCTCTATCCATCTATCTATCTATTGTCCTTTTGAGCTGAAGATGGCACATAGGGCAGAACCACAAAACAAAACAAACCTTGCATGCCAAAATGACACATATAGCAGAGATCCCTGCTTCTAAAATCTATGGCTCTGTTTCCATAACAATACTTTTTACAATGATAGCTTGT
Organism: Megaustenia siamemsis; assembly: GCA_032433765.1. Lineage (NCBI taxonomy): Eukaryota > Metazoa > Mollusca > Gastropoda > Stylommatophora > Ariophantidae > Megaustenia > Megaustenia siamemsis. The sequence continues at coordinate 75,847,440 of JAVIAB010000008.1, forward strand.
CAAGCCATCAATCAACCTCCTTAGTCGCCTCTTACAACATGCCTGGAAGGTCACAATGTCACTATTCTTAACTTCCCTCATAATGAGGCCCTGGTAACACACGGGATATCTGCGCTTCTCACCGGTCTCCAATATCACGAGATTCTCTCATCTCTACTCACCCAACAACAGTTCACCCAACATCCCATGAATGTCACTTTCCCCGCACATACCATGTTACTCTCATTTCTCCTCACACCATCCCTACTCCAATTATTCCCCTACATTCCTCCTTCCCTGGCTACAAATGGCTATCCGACCCAGGCTATATCATTATGTGATGCTATTCTATCCCAGCCTATATACTGATACAGTCGTCCCTTAGGGCTTGTAGTATTTTTCACCATCCATCTCAATTCCTGGCAAGATGTTCGATCTTACCTAATGAGTCTATGTCTGCCAACTTTGCTTCTCTTATAAGTGTTCTTTTTAGTGTTTCTCTAAGTCTTCCTCTTTTTCTGTATCCTGATGTTTCCCACAGAAGAGCCTGTTTTGAAATTCTTTTGTTGTCTTTTCTCAACATATGTCCAATACATTCTCTTCTTAATGGTAGGTGAGATTATTAATTGCATGTCCATGTCTCTTATCTCTATATTAGTCTTGAATTCATTCCATTGTACACAGAATATCCTTTTTAGGCATTTGTCTTCAAAAGTGTTAAGTTTTCTGTCAATCTCTTTTGTTGTTTTCCTGCTTTATTTTCCTGCATGGGTAAGGGTTGGTAATATGTTTGAGTTGAATATTCTAAATTTAGTTTTCTCACTTGGTATTTTTTTTGTTGAGCAGGTTTATCTGCATGACTCATAATAACACTAGACTCATAATAACACTAGACTCAACTCATTATAACACTAGTAGATTATACATCATCCATGGTTTCCCTGCCCAGAGAAAACTCAGGGTGAGATTGTCAGTTCCACCATGCCCAACCATTACACTGCAAGATAGAAGTAAACATATCCACCATCTTGAATCATACCTGAAGTTATCATAGGTTGATCGGGTGATCATTCAAAACTGCTGTAACCTATCCCTTAACCATTAGTATTCTCTAGCAGAGACTATTTTCTATATGTTATATGTAGTTATGATTCGATTTCTTTTCTATATTAATTGTCTTATTGAAAGATGGCATCTTTGCAGTGCCTGTTTCTTAAAATCCACATTTTTGTGGGGGGTGGGGGGGTGTGTTATTCCTGTAGTGAGTACAATCTCACATATTGTCTTTTTTCTTTCAAATGAGTATAATGACCTCATTCTTCCACCCCAGCCTCTGTATTCATTGTATTACACGTTTGGTGTAGCCAGAGTCTATTGCAACATTCCCTTTAGGTTTTAATAACTTTGTTAGTACATCATTAGAACCTGGTGTTTTAATTCCATAAGAATTCCTTCTTTTGGTTTTTAGGATCTTATGTGTTGGTTATATTTTGGTTTTCCTTCATATGATTCTGCTGGTAGTTGTTTAAGGTATCTCTTTTTATCTTTCAAGTATGGAGTTCTTTCTTATTTTTTTTTACTAAATTTATATATTTTTTTGTATAATTGTTTTATTTTTGTCTTGCCCTGTTCCTTTTTACTGTCCAGCATATCTCTGTGGCTGTTTTCAAAATGTTGTTCTTGGATTATTCTATTCACCTCAACTGTTGCTCTGTTTCTTTTATGAGAAACTATTTCTCTGTCTGCCTGCGATCAAGACTCAATCAGAGTAGGATTCCAGATTCTCTCATGAAGTCACCTGTCTGTTTAAGCGAATCGATTGCCCCATATAGTTTTTCTTCCAGGGAGGCGGGTTTGGACCACATTGTGTACTGGGGCAATCCTGTAGAACATGTTTTGTAGTCATATTGTACAGTGGCATGGGCTGGTTGTACCTATTTTGAATTTGGTGAACATGTGATTTCCCATTCTATTGTGGCCAGTGCGTAAGCGAAGTATGATGACTTTATCCCTCCTTGATAGTTGGTGGTATCCGTCACTCTCGTTATGCTTTGGGTGTTCTTGTTTCCATTTTTCATGGAACTGATCTTTGAGGATGGATTTGGCTTCATCATAACTGAGCGGATGGTTCTCTTGTGGTAATTTCCCTCACTCTTTAGCTAATTTGTCTGCGCGTTCGTTCCCGTGTATATTACAGTGTGATGGTATCCACTGAATAACTACTCTCTGGAAGTTATTGCATAGTTGGTCCAGAGTTGTTCTCAAGTCATCTAGTTCATTGTTTTTGGGGCTTTTTAGAGCTGATAGTACTGACAGTGCATCAGTCAGAATCACCAATTTATTGTGCATGTTATTTTTGTGTTGAGTAGCCAGTGTTGCAGCATCTCTGATGGCCTCAGTTTCTGCTTTAAAGTTGTTTGAGAATTTTCCAGTAGCTATTGACTTGGTGATCTCGTCCTGATTATTCAGCATCAAGAACACACCTCCTCCTCCATTTCTGGTGGCATTTGTAGCAGAGCCATCTGTGTATATGTGGGACCAAGAGTCCTGTGGGTAGGTATCATGTATGTGTTTTTCTGCTACGTGTTTTCTTTCTGTGTCTGATTGGGTGCCTTTTTTCATGATTCCTGTTATATTTTCCTTAAGTTCTGGTATTTTATGTTTTCCATGAGGAGACATATCAGATGGGCCCAATGGTTTTGATATTGTTTGGGAAAGTAGTCTCCAGTAGTTAGTTCATTGGCAATTGCTGCGAAGTTGCTCCTCTTTAGTCGTACAATTCCGGAACCTATTATTCTTTGGTGTATGAGGTGGCTAAGGAGCCTTCTATATTTCTCCGCTTGTTGCAATACTTTAGTGACCTGTCTGTCATCTAAGGGTTGTAAACCTGTTACTGTTTTTAGAGTCATGATAGGTATAGATTTCATAGCACCAGTGATTATACTGGCAGCTTGGTTCTGTGTTCTGTTAATTTTGCTAAGGTGTGATTTGGAAGCCATAGCCCAGGCTGTGACTCCATACTCTAGAACTGGTCTGACTCTTCCTACGTATAGTCTTTTAAAAATATTGCTGTCTGCGCCTCAGTCCGTGCCTGCCAATTTCTTCATAATATTGGTTCGTTTTCTGGCTTTTTTCCTTGCTCTGTTTATCTGATTTTTCCAAGTCATTCTGTGATTCATGGTGACGCCAAGATATGTTGGGTTTTGGTCAATAGGGAGTGTATGGTCTTTTATCTTCAAGTTTGCAGAGAGTGTGTTTCTTGATATGCTGAAAATTGTATATGTAGTTTTTTTTTTTCATTGATTGGTAAGAACCGGGTGTTCGTCCATTTTTCAAGTTTACCTAGGGTATCTTGCATCCTGGGCCCAGCCACCGACATACTTTCCTCGCGAGCCCATAACGCCAGATCATCTGCATATATTGCTGAGTGTATTCTGGGTGGAATGTCCATTACAATGTCATTTATGAAAATTAAAAAGAGTGTTGGGGACAAGACTCCGCCTTGTGGGACACCTTGTTTGATAGAGACCTTCTTACTTAGTTGACCTTGAACTTGTACTCTGGCTGTTCTATCCTGAAGGTATTCTTCTTCTTCTTCTTTCCTTCCTCATTTGCCTTTCAGTATCGAGGGGAGATATAATTTGCGGTCTTTTGCTCTTCTGTTCACCTCTGCTGCTGTTATGTTTTCTAGTGCTTCTAATATTCCATCGACCCATCTTTTTCGTGGTTAACCCTTGGATCTGGTGTTCTCACAACGTTTGTTGAAACTCATTGTGTTGTGTTTTGTTCTTTCTGCCTTGTCACATGGCCAAACCATTTTATCTGTTGTTTCCTTATATATTCTATGGCGGGGGCTATTCCTAGCTTTTTTCTCAGTTTTTCATTTCTGATCTTATCTCTCAGACTGTTTCCTGTCATTCGTCTAACACATTTCATCTCTGTCAAGGTTATTTTTCTTATTGTTCTTGCATCTAGGGTCCAGGTCTGGCATTGGTAGCACAACGTTGGGATGAAGATTGTATTGTATAGTGCTCGTTTTGCCTCCAGAGTTATTTCCTTTTCGGACAATAGTGGTGATAACTGTCCGATGATTTGACAAGCATTGTTGCATCTGGATTCTATCTTTGCCGTTTGAGAATTATCATTTGTCATTAGACTTCCTAGGTATTTGAATTCCTCTACTTGTTTTAGTTGTCTGCCTTCTATAGTTATGTTTATTTTTGGCGACGTTCATGACTTCTGTTTTGTTGATGTTGATTTTCATGTTGTATTTTGTGCCTGCGATGTTGAGTTTGTTTAAGTGTTCTTGTAAGTCTTCTATTGTTTCATGTATTAGTGCCTGATCGTCTGCAAATAGAAGCTCGTTGATCTCCTCTGTCTCTGATGGGTTGGCTAGCTTGCATATATGGTTCATGTATGTAATAAACAGTAGGAGGGATACCCATGTCTTACGCCTGATCTAACTTCTAAGTGGTCTGTGTAGCCTGCTGCTGTTCTGACCCTGCAGCTGCTGTTGACGTAGAAGCTTTTAATAAGGTTGGTTAGATGTTGGCTTACTTCGTATGTTGTTAGTATCTCCACAGTTGTTCTCTGTTTACTCTGTCGAATGCTTTTTCCTGGTCAATGAAGTCTATGTATAAGTTTTGATTGTGTTCTGTCGTTTTTTCTGCAAGCTGTTTTAGTGTGAATAGTGCATCGGTACATCCTCTGTTTTTTCTGAACCCCATTTGAGAATCGCTTAACTGTAATTCTATTATTGGTCTCAGTCTTTTTTCCAAGATTTTGGTGTATAGCTTTCCTACATGGCTGAGCAGAGATATACCTCTATATTGATTGCAGTCTCTTTTGCTACCTTTCTTTTTCCATATTGGTATGATGATTGCCTGTTGCCAGTCTTCTGGGGCTTGTTGTTGGTGCCATGCTGCATTAAATATTCTGTGCAGCCATTGCATTCTTGTTTCTCCTGCTGCTGCTATTATTTCTATTGGTATGTTATCTATCCAGATTGCCGGCACATGACTTCTCTTCCAGCTAGCATTTATTATCCTTAGAATCTGGTTCTTGGCTTTCTGTCCCAGATTTAGGAGCATTTCGTTGGAGATTCCATCTTTACCAGGGAAACTTTTGAGCTTCAATCCTTTGAGGGCAACATCTAATTCAGTTGGGGTAAAGATGGTCGTCTGATGCTCTTCTGGTGCTAAAAGCATGTGTTTTGCATCTTGGTTTTCCCGTCTTGCAGCTTTCTGTTTGTCTATTGGAATGTTTATTCTACTAATGTTTTTGTAAGTCTCTATCAGTAGATTTGCTGCCCTTCTGCCTCTGAGGATGTTCTGATTGTGTGCTAATGATATTGGAGGTTGGCAGTTGTTTTCATCGCTCAGAGCTTTCGCAAGTTTCCATAGTTTATGAACCATTTTTGTCTAGATTAAGGCTCTGTTTTGTCTAACCAGCTCTGTCTTGCTGATATCATGACCTCACGTCTGTATTTGGCCGAGGCTGCTTTGTAGGCAATGTTGCTCTCTGTGCTTTGTGATGTTTCAGCTAGTTCTCTGGCAGAGTCCAGTTCCTCTTCTAGTCTTTGTATTTCCTTGTTCCAGTATGGCTTGTAGTTTCTTCTTGCTCCTCTAGGAATTGATTCTTTAGCAGCTCTCAGGATTGCCTTTGTTGACTCCTCTATCATATTATTGACCTTCTTTCCGTGGGTGTTGATAGGCGCAGTATATGCATCAGTGAGCCTTGCAAACTTTGCCCAATCTGCTCTCTTACAGTTCCAGCGGGGAAAAGGTATTTGAAACTCCTGTTTGTGAGCAAGAGCCACTGAAAGTTTGACTGGTCTATGGTCACTATCTCCAAGTTGGTTCAGCACTTTTCTGGTTATTTTGATAGAATTGTCTCCAGTTGCAAATGCTAGGTCGGGAGTGGAAGTTGTTTTCCATCTTCTTGAGTAGAAGGTTGGGGTTCCTCCCTAGAGTTTATGAGGAATAGGTTGTTGTCTATTTCCCATTCTTCCACTTCTTCACCTCGAACATTGGACTCCTTATATCCCCATCTTTCAGAGTGGCTGTTAAAGTCTCCTACTACCAAACACTTTGATGGTGTTATTTCCATTGACTCCAGCTTCAGTAATTTGTCATTTGGACAGTATATATTAAATATCCTTATACCAGCAGAGTTTAATGTATAGGTCTGTACCAATGATCTCTGCCTCTCCGTTTGTGACTACATCTATCAGTTTTGCTGGGATGGAATTTTTAATAAGTATAAGAATTCCACCCTTGTGACCTTCCCTGTCTTGTCTAAATGTTTGGTAGTTCCTGATCATAAATCTGTGTTGAGGATTAAGATGAGTTTCCTGGATGCAGGCAACGTCTATCTCCTCCTCAGCTATTCTGATTGTTAGAGCTTGTTTTTTGTGGTATATGCCCTCCGCATTCCAGTGTATTATATTCAGCTGTTTCTTGAAAAACTCAGCGTCATACAATTACATCAACGGTTTTGGAACATCATGTGTTGATGTAATTCGCATGTATCGCTAGGCAGGGGAAGGTCATATTCACAAACCTTTGACTTGACAATGAAGAACAATGAGGTGAGTACAACCTGTTATCATTGGCGAACTTTGCTAACTGGATCAGTTGATTAGCTCAGATGCAGAAAATTACACCGTAGAACCGAAACTAATCAGAGTTCCCTAATGCAACTTCTGCAGTGGTCCAGCGAATGTGACCTCATTCCACCATGTTTGGAAACGGAAGTCAGAAACTATTTAAGTCAAGTGTGGTGGACTGCAAGAGAAAATATATTGCTGTAAGATGAGACAAAGTGCCCTTCCGCCTATGTCATGTGACTACCAGAGCAGACAAACTATGTCAAACATCAAATACAAAGAAGAAGAACCTGTTATCATTCTCTTCTTAGTTTAACTTGTATCCTTTGCTCATATCAAGTCATTTGAACATGATTGTGATGCACATGATTCATGCCATTGTTTTTTTCTTTTTGATGAATTTACAGAGCAGAGAATTCAAGTTTTGCAGTCGATTGTTGAAGCTTGTAATGAACTGGAAAATCCAAATGTGAAAACAGCTGTGACTGACAGCTCATCTACTTTCAACATTTTGTTGGCTGGTGACTGATGGAGAGTCAGATTATATCATTTGTATGCTTTATAGTTGAAGAACTAAGAGTGTGTTAGAGGGTGTGGACTTGGATATGTCAGATCAGTGATTGTTTGTGGTTAGATCAGTGATTGTTTGTATCATATCAGTGATTGTTTGTGTTAGATCAGTGATTGTTTATACTGATTTTTGAAAGGAGTAAACTGCTTAAGTGAAGGAAAGAAATTATAGAAGAGTAGACTGTTAAAGTGAAAGAAAGAAATTATAGAAGAGTAGACTGTTAAAGTGAAAGAAAGAAATTATAGAAGAATAGACTGTTAAAGTGAAAGAAAGAAATTATAGAAGGGTAGACTGTTAAAGTGAAAGAAAGAAATTATAGAATAGACTGTTAAAGTGAAAGAAAGAAATTATAGAAGGGTAGACTGTTAAAGTGAAAGAAAGAAATTATGAGCATATGACAGGTCCAACAGTTGATACGGCAGTTATTCTATTAATTTTTTTTCAATGCTACACAATATCTAATTAAGGAGATTACTACAACAATGGTGATCGGCAAACACTCTTCAGTTTGCAACAAGCCAGATCTCCTACCGAGATACAATACAAAGCATATATTAAAAGAGAGGGCAAAAGAACAAAGATACAGACCCAGAGTAAGATGGACAGGCAGCAACAAAGAAGCTTTACAACATCAATTGACAAATGAGGGAAGCTGACAAAAAACTACCAAAGAAAGGAAGTTTACTGGAGTACACAAATTATAGAGGAATACAATAAAATGTAAGAAACTGCACATTTGATATGCAACAAACAAATGTCAGTAGGTAATTATATTACCCTTGCATGGGGAAACTTGTGAAAAAAATATCTAGTGAAGTCGACGGGTCAAATTCATGATAATGGTAATGAAAACTTTCTACGTGAATTAGAGGGGAAATAAATAAGGTGGGGCATCATCATTGCACTCCAAACAAATCCATGGGTGCTCAGATCCCCTCCTCAGCAAGTCCAGTGACTGACAACTCCAGTTCTGTGTTGGTTGATAAGTCTTCTCATATGCCCACTAAGTTTCTCGTTTCTGGCTGTGCCCATAACTCCCCTCTCTTTCATCCGAATGAGTGACGTGGACTCATGGTTGTCAAAATCCTGTGTCCTTCCCACTTCCCGGAGGGCATTGATGATGTCTGCATGATCCATTGGTTTACTGTCCTCAACAAAGTGCAGCTAGCCAACCTGTCCACTCTTTCATTTCCCGGTACTCCCGCATGTCCTGGTACAAAGGTGACCTTACGTATTTTTTACTTCTGCAGTAACTCTACCCATTGCCTACGTACAGAGCGAATCACTTAGTATACTGGTGTGGGTGTAGTCTTGTGACTCGAACCAGATGAATGCCTTGGTCACTGCCATCACCTCCGTCATCATGCTACTTGTCATGACGTATGCACCACTGTCTTCATTGACTATTATGCCTGCCGAGCATGATGTAAATGCCTATGCACTCCTTTGGTGTTGTATTACAGATCCGTCTGTATAGATACTGCATCTTTCTCATCGGTGTTATCCCAGATGAGATCTTTGACCTCTGCATTGACCACAACTGAGTCCTGTTCCCTACATTTCCTGTCGAGTGTGACAATACACGAGAATGTCCTACTGAATGACATAGGCGCCAGTATCCACTCCTCACCAACGCTGATATTGGTAAGCCCACAGACCTGTTTGATGACACCTGCTCTGCCCACCCATGATTTGCCTCTTTTTAGCCTGACACCTTTCCCTGTGTTGACCTCATGAAGCAATGGATGCTTTTTATCTGCAATAAATAATCTTCAGAAAAAATGCTCATGCCCGCCAGATCTTGATCCTGTCATCCATGGTTGGAAAGTCAAGAAGATACATCTTGCTACACAAGGAGTGTCCCTCGTACACCACACACACATATACAACCCCCCCTCCCTCTCCCCAAAGATAATGCGCATAGCTTCATTCTGTATTTTCTCCAGCTTGTCAATTTGCGTCTTACTGACAGTAATAACTGCCAGGGCATACTCGATTGGTGCAAGGACTAGTTCCTGGAACAGAAGGGTAGGTAGCCTCTGTTCAATGTTGGCAACTGCCATGACCTTCAAGACGGCTAATCCTTTACCGGATTTTGTTATCACATGGTCGACGTGGTACCTAAAACACAGGCTGCGATCAAATCTAAATTCAAAGTATGTCATCAACCATTCCCTGGTCACCTCATCAGCTCCCATTCGTGGTGTGTGAATATTAAGACAATTTGGGATTTTTTTCTGTAGTCCTTCTCACTAAGAAGAAAAACCAACTGACAGACTTACCTATATGGTGAACATTAGAGCTAGACAAGAATAATTACCCCTACATTCACCCTGTGTGCTTAGCGATGGACTTGGAAGGATGTTTGCAGCAGTGTCCTTGGACTATCACATGCATATACTGGTGGAACTTGAGGTAGGCTACCACCCCCACATCCACTGATTATAAGATGGGAGCCTTTGTCGATGTGTCACTGTGATGGTCACTGCTAGATGAAGGGAGAGAACCCTATCCCTTCACGGATGGTATTTTAATGCAGCGACGACACAGAGATAGAGATGGGATAGGTGGGTCCTCTGCTGAGCCAATTTGATCACATCAAGGTGTGACAGTTCCAAGGGAAACATCGGCCCAGGTGGGGCAACATTAACATGGTTCTCTCTTGGCAATCATATTGTCAACACAGACCTACCATTTGTGGGAGTGTGTGGCGACGAGGTGAGCGGAACTAATTTTTGATAGTGAAATTTCATCACATTTTGTGTTTCAATGGGCATACTGACCACGTGATTTCTAAAGCTCACAAGGGTTTGTCGGAAGAGAGTCATGGCAGTTTCTGGCATCGAACAACATTTGTTGGTACTTCTGTATCGGATGGCCAAACTCGCTATTAGTGAGACTCGAAGGGGGAGCAGAAGGAGGCAGTGTGCATTGTTTTGGGCTGCGCAGGGGACACTTCGTGCATAGCCGCACATTTTCTGTTGGATTTCCCCAATATGGGGAACAGAGTTGGAACAAATCAATTTTTCTACCAACTCTGTGCTATCAGTGCCAGAATTGGACGCTGGACTCTAGAACAATAAGAAAGATAATGACCACCAAAATGAAATGTGTCAGAAGAATGACAGGAAACAGCTTAAGGGACAGAGTAAGAAACACCGACCTGAGGAAGAAACTCGAAATTGAACCAGCCATCGAATACATAAAGAAACAACAGATACATTGGTTCGGCCACATAACAAGACAAACAGAACTAACAATGACTCATCAAAGAGCCATAAACAAACACTACGAAAACGCCGGATTAAGAGGAAGACCAAGAAAGAGATTGATAAAGGGAATACTAGAGTCACTAGGACGGATAACACCAGAAGAGCAAAGAATCGCAGATTGTATCTACCCTCGACGCCAACGGCAATGGAGGAAAGATAGAAGAAGAAGGGGAACAGAGTCATGATGCTGGGAGCATGTGCATGCTCACCCTACACCAGACTAGTACAGTTGGTCGCTATGTGCTGATGAACATTTTGAGAAGATCGGAGTGCCTACGGATGTGGTCGGAGGGCTGTGCCTGAATTAGGAAAAAGTAAACACATTGACGAGTGGGACATCAGTCATAGAAGAACAAAATGATGTGAAAATATGAAAGTGGGCTATACTGCACGCGTCTCTTTGTAATAGTATATATACAGGGATAGAATAGATCACATCGTTGGAGATTGGGATATAGCTTGTGTTGGATATTTTTGTAATTACCTAGACTCCTTCGATGATGGCAGTACAATTAGAAAACAGTCACAGAAATAATAGCAAGTTTTGGGAATATAAAACGTTTGCTGTTATTGGAAAGGAGGTGGAGGAATAGATGTAAATTTAACTTGACCGTCACATGTCCAGAAATTAGGTTGATAAACTCGGGGACGGGCTAAGTTTATGAGAGAGAGATGTCACTCTTAGGGTTCATGTTAGCATTATTTTTAAAACTCTGAGGTGAACTAAAATGTTAAGATGGTGTTTTTTTGCCAAATTTGACACAAAAGTCATCTAGAGTAAAGGTGACCACTTTTTTAAACCCTAATCCGGGACGGATTAATTTAACTTAAATTTTCTAATAATAAAATGAAATTTCTTCCATCTTTTTCAAGTGAATAATACATCTATTTTAAAACTAATTAAAGCACCTAACAATATAGGCTTACAAAACGTTATCAGGAGATTAAAAAAATAAACATTAGTGATATCACTTAATTGGAAGGTGAAGCAGAGTTGCTGTACTTTTCTGATGAGTAGATTTTTAAGATCTTTCTTTCTTTGGAGCATCTTAAAAAATTCAACACATGTTTGCTCATTGTTCACTTTGGTGATCAACATGGCCTTTAAAGTGTCCACACTTAAATGTGATTTATCATTTGTCCACAAGCTGTTCATCAGTGATAACAATCTTTCCGTTGCAGCATTTGTTCGCGGTAGACATAAAAAGAACTCTGCCAGCTTCAGAATATGTGAAATTGGCACATGCCTGTTTTTGAAGTGGGAAGCCATTTCAATCCAGCGCTGCCCTGGTAATGTTTTATTAATATTCTACTCATTAATTTTCTGAGAAGTAGCAAACTGCTTCATGTAAACATATTCGTCATACTGAAACTGGAGTAGTCAGTCACTGGACACTTCGAGACTTGCTGAGAAAGGGATCTGAGCACCTATGGACATGTTCGGAGTGCAATGATGATGACCCGCTAATAACTCAATATTCGTCATACATTTCATTTTCTGGAAAGGCGACTGAAGGTACTGTTTCTTCTTCTGTGATCATGGCTCATTCAGACTAGGATTCCGGACTCTCTTATGAAGGCAGCTGTCTGTTTAAGTTAGGGATGGCCAATTTCTTTCAAATGGCGGGCCAATTTTTATTACTTTTTTTTTTTGTGGCGGGCCACACACATAACAACATCAATACAAATAAACTTAGCATTTGTTTTAAGGTAATATTTTTATTTATCGGCATTATTTGCTTATATAAATCATTTTGTTGCAACAGAGTTAAAAATGCCTAGTTGATTTATAAAAGTTGCTATTTATATTGTTTTGTTGCAACAGAGTTAAAAATGCCTAGTTGATTTATAAAAATGAATAAAAGTTGCTATTTATATTATTTTGTTGCAACAGAGTTAAAAATGCCTAGTTGATTTATAAAAATGAATAAAAGTTGCTATTTATATTGTTTAGCAAACATGTTTTAGTTAGGTTATTTTAAAGTTGACATGTAACAAACCTTAATGAGAACAATGTGGACGTTCATGTGCATCAACAAGTTCATCAAAGTCAATGTGTAAAGATGATGATGATATTCGTAATAATCCTGAAGGTGGCCATCAGTGAGTCGGTTTCTTTGTGACGATTTAATCACCTTCATTGTTGAAAAAGCGCATTCACATATATATGTGCTTTCAAACATAGAAGTAATTTTCAAACTGAAATCACTCAATGCGGGATATTTTTCCCGTGGCATAAGTTTCCAAAAGTCAACTCCTATCTCCATCCTTGATTGGAAAAAGGGTCACTTTGGAGGTTACATAACTCCACCCGAATAGTGTCATGTTGTTGGAAAATGTCACACTTCATATGGTTGTTAAACAAAGCCAGTCCTGGTCGTATACCACTGAAGTAAGAAAATCATTCATTGAATTGCTCCAATAGTTTGTCTAACATTAATACAGAAAATTTGAAATCAGTGTCACTGCACTCCTCAATCAATTCTTTGCACGAAGGAAAATGAATGAAGTTTTCTTTGACCAGGGTAAATCTAAAAACTTTTAGTTGACTTATAAATCCATCTAGGTGTCCTACCATATCTGAGACTGTTTGGGAACATCCCTGTAGCTTCACGTTGAGTTCATTCATGTTCTGGGTGATAACAGTTAAAAAGGCCATTACGCTGTTAAAATGTGGATCGGACATTTTTCTGATCAGTTCTTTGTTGGTATCATGTTTCTCTAAAAACTGCTTTATCTCGTTTCTCAAAGCAAAAAACCGCCTCAAACAATTCCCTCTGCTTGCGGATCAATTCAGAGGAAGAGGTATGTTTACAGCACTCGAACTCTATAATAATATTCATTTATTGTTATTTGTCTCCAGTCTAAACCACTGGAAACTACTATTCGTGCTGTTTCGTCCTAAATGTTTGTCTGCAACGCAAGTATTCAGGCCCTACCCTATCCGGGAGATACTTGTCTTAACAGGAAAAAATACAGAAACACTATGTATTTCCGAGCTGTGCTCGCAACCTAATGCTATAGTCATGAGAACACCTGCGCGAAAGACATTGCCTACGATGCTAATTTTTTGTTAGCTGAGTGGCAGTGTTCCCTAGAGTTTGGCTTTTCGTGGTAAGGTGCTGTGCCACTGAGTACGGGTTCGATCCTGCTTTGGTCCATATTTTTTTCTGTTGTTGACTATTTGTCAATTTTTCCGAGTGCTGTAAAAAAAAAAAAGCAAACTACAAAATCGCCATATTCCGCCTCAACTTCTGATAGAAAATTTATAAACTGTCGGTGTGTCAGTACCCGATTCCCGCCTTTTATTAAATTCACACACTTTGCTACAGTTTTCATAACATCCTCCACGTCTAGAATCTTGCCACACAGCGCCTCCTAGTGTATAATGCGATGTAATGCCGGGCAATGGATTCCAGCCTTCCTTAATAATCCAACTAAACCTATTTGAGTACCAAACATTGACTTAGCACCATCTACCACTATGGTGAAAGTCTGTTTATGTCACCAATACCGTTAACAACTTTCATAACTGAGTCATAAATGTCTTGACCTTTGGTCGTATTATGCAGTGAATCTAAAGCTAGTAGCTCTTCATTGCTAATAAAGTCTTTTGAAACAGTTCTTATGACAATTAAAAGTTGTGTTGTGTCTGATATGTCAGTTTCATCCAAAGCCAGAGAAAAGTAAGCAGAATTTGTAACGACACTCTTTAATTTACTAGATATGTGAGAACTTATTTCCTCAACCCTTCTAGTGACTGTCTGTTTTGATAGTGGAACGCTGTCAAAATGACTGACAATTTTTTCTTCCTCAAATACACGTGCCATTTTAATAGAACAACGCTTTACGAAGTCACCGTGACATAATGATTTTTTTTATTTTGCTATTTCTGCGCTTACAACAAACGATGCCATTAAGGAACTTGTTTGTTTTGTTGTTAATGTAGTAAAAACAGATTTCTGAGCACTAACCTTTTTCTTCAAAATGCACACAAGTCTAGAACGTATTATACCAATGTAGTCCTTGTATTTAGCAGCGTGGGGCTGTGTGTAATGCCGTTTAAGATTATACCCTTTATTTACAGACAACACTTGCAAACACACAAGGCACTGCGGTTTGCTATCCTTATTGTTAATAAATAAAAAATCATGTTCCCATTTCTCATGAAAAAATCTGATTTTTTCATTTAATTGACGTTTCTTGCTCATATTATACCACGACCGAAGCAACAGACAATGAAAACACAGATTACAACAATAGCACTGTTTCCTGTTAAAAATGGAACTGTTCACTGTAACTCGACAAAATCAGAATTATCAGATCAGATATATAATTTTGACTGATGAAAAGAGGATTGGAGAGAAAGATACTGAAAGTAAAATAATTGTGGGGTGAATGTGTTGGGGAGAAGGAGGTGGGTGACTGACAGTATTTCTTGGCGGAAACTGAACTCGCCAAACCAAGAGTCAGTTCTAGGACCATTCGTCGGGTTCTTCCTTTGTTTCAGTCGATCGCAGGATGATCAAACGGAAAAAAGGATGGGTCGGGAATGACGGGAAGGCGACGTTAAACTAACTACTAGAGTGTTAAACATAGGTCTACTTGCACTATTATTATTCTTTGATTTACCTCGGATGTTTCCACCAATAATTATACTTTATTTTAAACAAACTACTAGGGAATATTTGAGTTATCCTTCTCCACGGTAGAAGTTAATGTAACAAATTGTTTATCAATTTTACCCAGGACATTTTGCTCAATGCAACCTGATTTTATTTTTTATCCACCGCAGGCCAAAAAAAAGGACGTCGTGGGCTACTTGTGGCCCACGGGTACCTTATTGGCCATCCCTGGTTTAAGTGATTCGGTTGCCCCATATAGTTTCTCTTCCAGGGAGGTGGGTGTGGACCACATTGTCCTTCTCAGGTCTGTGTACTGGGGGCAATACTGTAGAACATGTTTTGTTGTCATGTTATACAGTGGCATTGGCTGGTAGTTCCTATTTTGAGTTTGGTGAACATGTGTTTCTTATTCTGTTGTGGCTAGTGCGTAGGCGAAGTATGATGACTTGCTCCCTCCTTGATAGTTGGAGGTATCCATCACTCTCATTATACTTTGGGTATTCTTGTTTCAATTTTTCATGATGCTGGCCTTTGATGATGGATTTGGCTTCATTGTAGCTGACCAGATGGTTCTCTTGTGGTAATCTCCCTCCCTCCATAGCTAGTTTGTCTGCGATTTCGTTTCCTTGTCAATTACATTGTAATGGTATCCACTGGATGACCACTCTCTGGAAGTTATTGCACAATTGATCTAGGGTTGTTCTCAAGTCATCTAGCTCACTGTTCCTGGAAGTTTTTACAGTTGTTGAGACTGACATTGTGTTGGTCAGTGCTACAAATTTCTTGTGCACTGTATTTTTGTGTTCAATAGGCAGTTTTTCAGCATCTTCGAGGGCTTCAGTTTCTGCTTTGTTATTTGAGAATTTCCCAGTAGCTATTGACTTGGTGATCTCTTCCTAGTTATTCAGCCTCAAGAACACACATCCTCCTCCATTTCTGGTGGCATTTGTAGCAGAGCTATATGTGTGACCAGGAGTCCTGTGGGTAGTTGTCGTTTGTGTGTTTTCTGCTATATGTTTTCTCTCTGTGAATGTTTGGGTGCCTTTTTTCATGATTTCTATTGTCTTCCTTAAGTTCTGGTATTTTGTGTTTGCCACAAGGAGTCATATCAGATGGGCTTAAGGGTTTCGGCATTGTTTGGGACAGTACTGGGTCACTTGTTGCCAGTTCTTTAGAGATTGCAGCGAAGTTGCTCCTCTTTAGTCTTCCTTTTCCGAAACCAGTTATTCTTTGGTGCATGGGGTGGTTAGGGAGCCTTTATATTTCTCCGCTTGTTGGGTTGTAAACCTGTTACTGTTTCTAGAGTCTCGATAGGTGTAGATTTCATAGCACCAGTGATGATACAGACAGCCTGGTTTTGTGTTCTGTTAATTTTGTTAAGCTGTAGCCCAGGCTATGACTCCATATTCTAGGGCTGGTCTTACTCTTCCTACGTATAGTCGTTTCAAGATATTGCAGTCTGCTACCCAGTCCGTTCCTACCAATTTCTTCATAATATCTGTTCGTTTTCTGGCTCTTTTGTTTTTTTTGTCTATCTGATTTATCAGGTTATTCTGCTATCCATGGTGACACCAAGATATGTTGGGTTTTGGTCAATAGGAAGTGTATGGTCTTTTATCTTCAATTTTGCAGAGAGTGTGTTTCTTTATAGGCTGAAAATTGTGTATGTAGTTTTTCCCCCGTTAATTGGTATTAACCAGTTGTTCGTCCATTTTTAAAGTTTTCCTAGGGCATCTTGCATTCTGGAGTTAGCCACTGACATAGATTCCTCACTTGCCCGTATCGCCAGGTCGTCTGGGTACATTGCTGAGTGTATTCTAGGTGGAATGTCCATTACGATGTCATTTATGAAAATTAAGAAGAGCGTTGGGGATAGGACTCCACCTTGTGGGACAACTTGTTCAATTCTGGCTTTCTTACTTAGTTGTCCATGTACTTGTACTCCACCTTGTGGGACACCTTGTTCGATTCTGCTTTCTGACTTAGTTGTCCATGTACTTGTACTCTGACCGTTCTGTCTTGTAGGTATTGAGATATCTAATTTAATAAACGGCCTTGAATGCCAAGTCTGAGTAGCTTGTTCTTTAATCCTTCTCTCCATACCCTATCAATAGCCTTCTCCATGTCGACCTACACTGTCAGTGTGTGTTTCTTTTCTTGTAGAGCAAACCTTTCTGTATTTCCTGTGTGATGTAGGTAATCAAGTCTTCAGTTGATCTGTGCTGACGGAAACCACTTTGTTGTGGTATGATTTGTTGTTTTGTCTCCAAATGCCACATACCAACCTTTCTGTGGCAGTACTCTTGTTGTTGATGAATCTCTAATCTTGATTTGATATCTTGTTGATCTATCTTCAGCATCTTGTTTATCTAACTTGTTATTGTCCTTTCATATCTTGTTGCTTTCATTTTATATATATATATCTATAGTGACACACACAACTCCTCATAGTTTTTTAACAAGATAAACAAAGTCTTTATTAGTGACTTCTACATGTAGTTTTACAATAGTTTGACAATGTCTCTGATTCACTCAACATGTTTCAAAATTCTCTTATAAAATCTGTCGTTACTTGATGGAGCCGACCGGCGATGGTTATCATAAGTAACTTTGTGATCGTATTAGTGTTCTTGTTAGTATATGCATATCTCTATCTAGTGATTCTGAGGAATAAACTAATATCTTGTCTTTAACTCTAGTTACTACTATTGGACTTCTTTCAAACTATTATACTTCCTAAGTCCAAAATGTATCACAAAATTCTCTAAAGAACTATTACACATGTCTAAGTCCTAACTCTATCTTTTGCCTTGAGGCAGGTATCTGATCTCCTTTGCTCTAGTCTCCATGTAAGTGTAAGTTCTAGTTAGTTAGTTTAAGATCCCTCGTCTAAGTCTTCTCCGGGTGACCCCTCTTAGCCACTCCATCCTGGCTAAGGACCATGGGAATCTAATCTATACATGTCTTATCCTTCGTCTGTCTCCAGTCACTATTTCTTTAGCTCCGCCTTTTTAATTATATCCAAAGTCTTTTTGATATAGACATCCTGTCGACACCCGTCAATCTTCCTAAGCTTCTTCCCTCCAACTAAAGCTTACCTTGGGACTCGACCAAGCGTGGTGATTCTTTGATCTCCAAGTCAAGGAGAACTCAAAGCGTTTACCACCGCTGAACATAAAGATGTCTCGTCGTCGGTGAGTGTCTTTGATTACGCCCCTTGGCGGCTTAACTCCGAATGTTTCAGGGCTGGACTAGCTATCTCATATCAGCAGGTGTTGAGAATCCAGCGACCGCTTCGTTACGTTATGTAATTTTGTCGGCCAGAGCAAACATCTGTCTGGATTTCTACGCTCAGGCTCAACACCTGTACGTATTTTCTTGTAATCTTAAAGTTGGTTACGCTACCGCGTGTGGGTTCAGTAGACTGGCGTCTCCTTGCTAATCCTTAAGACATGTTTCATTACATTTGTTTGCCGCCTACAACTATTGTACCTCTTATCATCGTCGTATCATATTGTATCGTTCTTTTATTCTTCTGTCTGTAGTCATTTTCTTCTCTTCCCAAGTCTTCATGGCTGAGTCAGTCACACTGAGTAAAGATGGTTGTCTGATGCTCTTCTGGTGCTAAAGGCATGTGTTTTGCATCTCAGTTTTTCTTTCTTGCAGCTTTTTTTTGGTCTTTTGGTTTATTCTACTTATGTTTTTGTAAGCTTCTATCAGTAAATTTCTATCAGTATCCAAGAGTGTTCTCAACCCATTGCTGCCCTTTTGCCTGTGTGAATGTTCTGATTGTGTGCTAATGATATTGAAAGTTGGATGTTGTTTTCGTCGCTCAGAGCTTTCGCAAGTTTCCAGAGTTTATGTCCTTTTTTGTCTAGATTGAGACTCTCTGTTTTGTCTTTCCAGCTCTGTCTTGCTGATATCTTGACCTTTCTTCTGTATTTGGCAGAGGCTGCTTTATAGTCTATGTTGCTCTCTGTGCTTTGTGATGTTTCAGCTAGTTCTGTGGCAGAGTTCAGTTCCTCTTCTAGTCTTTGTATTACCTTGCTCCAGTATGGCTTGTAGTTTCTTCTTGCTCCTCTAGGAATTGATTCTTTAGCAGCTCTCAGAATTCCCTTTGTTAACTCCAGGTACTGTTTGACTCACTAATGATAAAGATTTCTGAATATCTCCCCAAGTTGGTGCTCTGTTCAACATTACCCAGCTGTAGACCTCAAGGTTTTGAAAATTATATGCAGCCCATTTCTTCAAATAACTTAAAGCTGTTTCATAGAATGAAGAATCACTGGCTTTAAACTTGTTCACATCATCCTGTGGAATTCCTTCCATTTCCAGCTTGTCAAGAATTAGCTTAACTTGATGGCAACAAACCATAATCCAATTTGGACTACAAGATAGTTCTCAAACCATTGATGTTGTCAATTACTTCAAAAACAGTGACCACCTGTCCCTCTACTTTCTGCACTGCTTTATGGAAAGTGGATGCCTGACTGTGAACCAAAATAAGCTATTCTTCAGACAGGGGGTTTTCAAAGAATTTCTGTATAAAGACTGGGCATCTGTCTTGAGACTGAAAATACGATTTTAAAGGCAGGAACATGTGAAGAACCCTTTCAACAGCAGGCAGCAGTGCAAGCCACCTAGTCTGTGCATAACCTAAAATCATTTGGATCTCTGTGTTCACAAACTGAGAAAACTCCTTGAGACATTCAACTCTGTGTATGACTTGAAGTGCAGATACATTTTAGCAATAATCATTTCAACATCAATAGGTAATACATCTGCAGCTGCTCGAACAGTGTTGTGGAAAATATGGCAAGCACAGCCAACACCTATCAAACCATGTCCAAGGTTTTCTTTCAGCTTTGTGAAAACATTGTTTTTTCCTTTCCTTTCGGTCCAAACCACCCCCCCCCCCCCCCCCACCCCCCACCCCCAAAAAAATAATAATTAGAATTTGTGTTGTCTGCCCATAATGCAACTACATTTCTTTCTAAACCTTTTTCCGTTAGACAGTCATTAATAAAACTACTAACAATATCAGATGGTTCTCCTGACAATGATTTCAATTCTAATGTTTTAACTTTTAGCCCCTTATTGTGATCAAAGTATCTGACAAGCAAAGGAAAAATCTTGATTTCCTTGTGGTTGGAGGCATCTGTCAGTATGGAAATAAATGTTGAGTTTTCTAGGTCACATCGCAACTCATTTTGAAAAAGGGGTGTGAACACATTTCAAATAATGGCTTCTGGTTTCGTACGTGCACAAGCAAATTTGGTTAGAAGTAACCTGAAGTAATTTTGATGTTCAGTCCATAGATCTAAATGTATGATTCTGTATTACTGTATGATAGACAAATGCACCTTCTGTAGCAGCTAATTGTTCTTCTTTGTCACCAATCTGTTCAGCTCGAGAAAAGGTTAAAGACGTGTTTGATGCAGCTGTAGCGACGGCTCTCTTATGTTTCGCACTATTTATGTGACTCTTAATATCACCACGTCCACTATGGTTAGTCGAAAACACAAAGTCACATATACTGCATCTTACAGTGAAGTCTGATGTAGACTTTTTTAGAAAGGGATATTCCTTATGTAAATCTTGATTGAAATTGCATTTACGTTTTGATGCCATTTATTGCAACAATTACAAACTTTACAATCTATAGTTTAAATAATAATTTTCTATTACTATACCATATGCATAACATAAGTTCTTAAATATTAAAATGTCAAGCAACTGAATAATAGCACAATGTAAATAAAATCTAATGAATGCAATGACCTCTATCACTAAACAACACAATAAAAATTAGTTCGTCGGTAAACGAAAGTAACACAATGAATATACAAGAATATGAAATGTCACGGCCGCAAAGATGCTACTTGTTGAGTTTTAGTATACAAGATTTAAAACTTGGAACGCATTTTACTGTTTGGCCAAGTGAACAGTTCAACTTTTTAAACATTTTCTACACAACAACGGAATAATGTATATTTTTATTTTTTAAACTCTATTAGTCAAACTCTTGATTTCTCTACTCTAACTCCAGGCAGGTTCACTGCTCATCTGACCGGTTTCGTACAATGAACACACTATATGGTCCTCTTATAATCTAAATGTTCCTTTAAGTGCTGCGTCTAGAGACTAAGTCCTCTTTATCTAAATCCAAGTTCTCTTCTGTGTGTTCTGTTCTGTCTCTATTAAGCTAAGATCCGAGTTTCTCTGCCTCTGTCTTGTTGTCTCGTGTTTTAAGTCAAGTCATGGCCTTTTAGTGTCCATATACCCTCTCCCACCTGTCCAAAGATCATGGGAATCTAGTCTAGATACGGCTTAGCTCCTCCTTTTTAATCATGTCCATGGTCTTATTGCTTTAAGCGTCCTGTCGACACCCGTCAATCTTACTAAGTTTCTCCCCTCGCAACTAAATCCTACGGTGGTCTCGTCTACGCGCGGTGATTGATTCTTTGATCTCCAAGTTATAGAGACTCAAAGCCTTACCCACCGCTGAACATAAAGATGACCTGGTGTCGGTGACGTCTTTGATCACGCCCTTTTTCGGCTTAACTCTGAATGTTACAGGGCTGGGCTAGCCATCCCATATCAGCAGGTGTCTAGAATCCAGCGGCCGCGTCGTTGCCTTACGCAACTTTGTCGGCCAGAGCAAACATCTCTCTGGACCTCCAGGCTCTCCCTGTACGTATTTTCCTGAAATCTAAAAGTTGATTACGACACAGCGACTGAGTTCGGTAGACTTAACGTCTCCTTGCTAATCCTCAAGACTTCACTTTAATTCCACGCCGCCTACAACTATTTTACCTCCTATCATCGTCGTATCGTATCATTCTTTTATTCTTCTGTGTATCGTCATATTCTTCTTCTCTCTTCCCATTATCGTTCATGGCTGAGTCACACTGTAACAGTTTAACATATTGGCAAAATTGGTAAACGTTTGTGTGCTCAATGTATTTTAACAAATCCGGGATAAAAGCTAAAAAAAAATTGAGACAGTAACAAATCCGGGACAAATGTTGCAGGGTTTCTTCATGCTTCTTTCTGACCTTACTACTTGTACTTTCATTTGACACACATATATAACTCATCAATCTTTTTAGTACAAGTATAAACAAGGTCTTTATTGGTGTTACTTGACATAGCCTATCGGCGATGATGAATTGTCAAATAACGTTTGTGTGTGGCCGTTTCGTATTCATAAAGTTCTATCTGTGGTTATCTATCTATCTTGTTGACCGTATACTCCGTATAGTATTCTTAAGTACATCTGCCTGTCTCTTTCTGATAGTGCTGAGGAACTAGTATCTGAATGTGCTCAGTCTGGCCGAGTGTGGCCGAATTGTCTCGAGTCTGGCTGAGTATAGCTGAGTCTGCCCGAGTGTAGCTAAATGTCTCTCTAGCTACTGCTCCTCGCCCCAAAAGCATTCTGCGCCTCTCCTCTCCTAATCTCCCCAGTTCCCAGGGTCTCGGGGTTTAAGTCCCAGGTGACCACACCCCCCGACCACTGATACGGCCTAACCTACGTCTCCTGACCGTCACTATCTCTCTAGCTCCGCCTTTTTTAATTATCTCTAAAGTCTTATTACTTTAGGAGTCCTGTCGAACCTGTCCATCTTCCTAAGTCCGTCCCCTAACAACTAAAACTCAAGGCGATTTCCAATTCAGAGACCCAAAGAGTAATCACTGCTGCACGTAAAGATAACCTGGTCTTTTGATTACGCGGGGCAGTTTAGTTGTCCGCTTTCATCTCAGGTCTTCACTGGACTTCAAGGCGTCTGCCGATATAAGAGTTTCCTAGGAACCA
This sequence comes from Megaustenia siamemsis, assembly GCA_032433765.1. NCBI lineage: Eukaryota > Metazoa > Mollusca > Gastropoda > Stylommatophora > Ariophantidae > Megaustenia > Megaustenia siamemsis. Next base: position 75,870,310 of record JAVIAB010000008.1, read on the forward strand.
GCGGCCGTGTCGTTGCGTTACGCAACTTTGTCGACCAGAGCAAACATCTGTCTGGCTTTAGGCTGACCACCTGTACGCATTTCACTGGTAATCTTCAAGTTGATTACGACTCAGCGACTGAGTTGGGTAGACTTAACGTCTCCTTCCTAATCCTCTGAAGAGTGTCTTTTCTACGCCGCCTAAAACTATCCTACTTCACATCGTCATCGCCTCATTCTTTTATTCTTCTGTCTATCGTCATATTCTTCTATTCTTCCATTATCGCCCATGACTGAGTCACACTAAACATATATCTCGTCAACATTTCAGTTGAATTGATATATTCATAGATCAATTTAACTCAAAATAAAAACATAGTGTGACTGCTCTCTTTCTACTTCCTTAATGGGCTAACTAATTCCTTTTTCTCATTGTACATCAATTATTACAACAATTAGAAATACAAATTCAACATCTATAAACTGGAATCTCAAAAGAAAAATCCATCATGTATACAATCGTCTTACAACATCGCTCTGCCATGCCACTTTGTTTTGCTTTGAAGCCTCTGACTAACGTGACGTCACTCTGGACCTAGCCTGAATGTAGGCCAGCTAAATTGAGGTCATCGTCTGTTTTGTCTATGTCTAACCCACATTTGTTTCCGTCTATTAATTTAAACCGGTAGGTTCTGTAATTGGTGTTTACATATACAACATTCATAATTCTACAACAATATCATGACATTCAATAAACATCTTTGCGACACGACATGTGTCTCATGTATACAAACATTTTGTGGAAACATCAATTCTGAAATATTTAAGGCTCGATCGGCCTTCGCACTGTACTCTCTTAATTGCCTAATAAGACGTGTTTAGTCTTTCTTCGGCATCATATCTGTGCCAGTTCTGACAAAGAAACAAGACCCGTCTACTCTGTTCTCTTATTCTCCCTGAACACGTGCTCTTCTGGCACTGCTAATAAAGTTGTCTGCATAGCAATACGCTTTCTTACAGAATCTCTTAGCCACAGGCTTAATTTACTGGTCAACTCATGTCGGGTCGACAGTCTTCTTATCTGTTCCTTCTCCCCGCATATTCCTAAATTTTAGGCAATTCTCCCCGTCAACATATAATTACATTTTCATAAAATTGTATTTTAAAAAAATGTGCATTTCACAACATGTTTCTCCTCAAATCATACACCCCACAGTCTTGGACAGACCGAACATTGAAGCATAGAGTAATCACAAACACATAGCAATCAAAATTATGACTTAAATTTGATACAGAATCTAGTCTGTCTAGACTTCCATTAAAATATCCACAACACACTTCATCCACACATCTGCACACCTCACAGTGCTGTTCCACACTTGGAATTCCTATAGAACTCATAGAGTCTCTCCATCTCGGGTCACTGACTCTCTCGTCTCTTCTTAGTCTCCTAAGACTCTCTCCATGCATACTCTATTTCCTGTAAATTCTAAGTTCTCTTAACTTGACTCAAACTTTTTTTTAAACCGATGTAAACATGGTTACCATTTTGTTTGTTTACTTCAGGTGACTCACTAACATCTTCATACATATAGTTCTGTCTCCTCATTAAGGCAACAGTACATTTACAGACTCCTACTCATCATTCAGTGCACACTGACATTATACATATAAAATTCGTCTAAAAGTTAGTAGACTCTTACACCTTATTAGTTACAACATCCACAAGTAAAATAATTACAATTCTTAATATGTATGTTTCTTCTTTTTGTATCTTTATCTCTTCCATCACTAGTGGTTGTCAGGTCTCCTCTTCTGACCTATGATCTTCTCTGAATCTGTTACCTTTATCTATTTCTTTCTGGTGGTCAAAAACTCTTGCCGTCGTCCCAATCGTATGGCAAAAGGCAGGTCTACTTTGACTCTTTCATCGTCTTTTCTTCTTCTTTCAGCGATAATGGCATCACGTTCTGGTGTTCCCAATGGCCAAAATTTCACTTGCTCTGCCTTTTCTATTTGGGTCTTTTCAAACTCTTCATTTATGGCAGCAACCCTCCTTTCTCGTATTGTAGGCAATCTGTCAGTTTCAGGACGTTTCTTGCTACCTTTTACCCCATCTGCCATATCCTCTAATTCCTTGTCCATTTCACGCGCATATTTATCAGCTGCTTTCTCTAATGCATGAAACACTGCTAGTTCGTTAATTTTCTTCTCAGCACTTTTACTTACAACCTCTACACTATTTGTATCACTGTTGAGTTCTATCCTATCAAGTTTCCCTTTTCGTTTTCCTTTTTCAAATTTTCTGTAGTAGATTTCTTTCGCCTTAGAGACGCTACCTCTTCCTCTAAGTCAGACTTCTCTCGTATTAGGTTCTTTACTTTGTCATCTACTTCTGATTTCTCCTTTCTTAAACTTACAATTAAATCTTTGGACTCTTTGACTTCACCTAAAAGTTGGCTATTCTGTGCTTTCATCTGATCAACTTCTCGACTCATACACACACTGTGTCTGTCAGTCTCAGCCTTTTGTTCTTCACGTGTTTCAAGCTCTTTAATTCTTGTTTCTAGACACTTGTTTTTGCACTCTAGCCTATCTACTGTGTCTTTCAGCTCTAATAGCATCAACTCGTCTCTTTCACTTCTCTTTTCCATAATTCTTATTTCGGCATCTTGTCTTGAAATTACATCTTCTAGGATGTTTGTAGCCACACAGGCGTCTCTAACTTGTTTCTTCACCTCCCTCGTTTGTGTTATCTTATCATTAGGTTTAGTTTGTCCTCTAACCTCTACAGTCTGTGTTGTGCACAGCTTACCTGTGTCACTAATACTTCTCTATCAGTACCTTCTGTTTGTGTAGCACTGTCGATCATTCTGTTCTCAGTCTCTTCTAATTCCTTCTCCTTTCGGATTAATTTGTATTGTTTCAGGCTAGACAGCCTGTTGGTCTTGATGTTTGGGCCGTTTGATTTGGACCACTTGGTCGTTCTCGCATCCACGTGCTTGGTTGCGCGCTTCTCTTTGACTCCAGAGGGATCTTGCCAACCACGCCTGGGTGTTGGGTTAACATGATGTGTCCAAAAGTTTGATTTACCATTCACTTTATTCATTTCAATCCTGTCTACACAATTTATTTCATAACTCTTACGTCCAGCAGTTTGTCTTTTGTCCTTCCACCTCCACCTAGATTCCTGGGGTGGTAATCTTCTTCCGTGAAAATGCCTTGTTTCCTTTCTCACTGCATATATTTCTTTACTCAATTCCCTAGTCGTCCCTTATTTCTCCATCTAATACTCGCTTGATTAACTTCCCTAGGATTTTCCACTATTTTTCTTTTATTAAACCATTCACTGATGGTTGGGCTTTCTTCAGGTAGGTTTAAATTCAATTTCTTCATGAACCCGATTTCTTTAATAGAGACATTAATAGCTTCATCTAGCGTCTCAGGGTTCAGCCTCGCTAAGTGTAGTTTTAGATCTGTGGATATTAGTCCATCTATAAAAGTCTCTATTAATTGTCTACCAAAATTATCTTTTTCTAAACCAGATTCCTCTGCTAGCTCTAAAAGTCTATTACTGTATGCAGTTATTGTCTCTCCTCTTTCTTGTTTAAACTTCCTCAAAAGTATGAAAGCAGTGTAGGCATCTCCTACAGCAGCATACCTAGTTTTTAATTCTATCTGAGGGACTTCCATGTGCTTGAAGGTTCATTCTTTAGCCTTCTCTGGATGAAGTCAGATACTTCGCCTCTACTTGTTTTAAAAGCTATTAATTTCTTGTCTTCCTCATTTATAGGAAAAATGAGAGCATACTTTTCAATTTCTGCCATCCATTGTCTGAACATGGATGGGTCGCCAGAGTAATTTGAGATACTGGCACTCATTTCTTGCTGTCTAAAAACTATTTTCTAAACCGGTGATGACTCTACTAATTTCTTGCAGGGTCTGCAAAGTGGGAGTCATGCCTCTCTTCATCTTGATAATTAATTAATTAATTATAAATTAAGTATAATTAACACACAAGTTATTTAGATCAGTCAAAGAATTTCTACTTTCTTCCACTAACACTCAAGAAAAAACTTATTTACTTCACACAACCTTGTTACAACATATCATATGCATCTCTAAAATATATAAGAAAAATCCAACTTACATGCTTCTGAAGTCCATGGAATACCTAACACACTTATGTAACATCCTAACAACTACACAATAATATACTAATTTAAAACAATAATTAACTACTTAGTCTCTTTCAGGTTCTCAATGTGGACATCATTTTCACATTTTGTTCTCTCTGTCTATTTCACTTTACTTCTTTCCTTACAGGAAGTTCTACTTATGAATATGAATGTTCACTTCTACTTTGATATAGCTCGGGGAAAGATCACTGCGGGTTGGCACTTCTAGTCGCTTCTTCGGGATTTTAAGATAAACAGGGTGTAGTCTCACAAACAGGCAGCCATTCTTACGCTGGACTTCGATGTACTATTTGGACACAGATGGCTAGGCTTGATTAACTTCTGTAGACAAAGTTCGCTGGTGTGTTGTACACAAACACATTACTAGGCTCAACTTCATGGGTACTTGCAAATTATGAGGACTGCACTCGTTGCTGGAAGTACTTCTTGGTTATACTGGAAGTACGTAGGTGGACGTCTTGGTTAATTAAGAGAAAAATTCTTACTCTTTTTTTTTTTTTCTCTCCAGGTCCTTTCTAAAGAATAGAATCCTGCGTCACGGCAACAGAAAGTAATGTGATGTTGCAGGGTTTTCATGCTTCTTTCTGACCTTACTACTTGTACTTTCATTTGACACACATATATAACTCATCAATCTTTTTAGTACAAGTATAAACAAGGTCTTTATTGGTGTTACTTGACATAGCCTATCGGCGATGATGAATTGTCAAATAACGTTTGTGTGTGGCCGTTTCGTATTCATAAAGTTCTATCTGTGGTTATCTATCTATCTTGTTGACCGTATACTCCGTATAGTATTCTTAAGTACATCTGCCTGTCTCTTCTGATAGTGCTGAGGAACTAGTATCTGAATGTGCTCAGTCTGCCGAGTGTGGCCGAATTGTCTCGAGTCTGGCTGAGTATAGCTGAGTCTGCCCGAGTGTAGCTAAATGTCTCTCTAGCTACTGCTCCTCGCCCCAAAAGCATTCTGCGCCTCTCCTCTCCTAATCTCCCCAGTTCCCAGGGTCTCGGGGTTAAGTCCCAGGTGACCACACCCCCCGACCACTGATACGGCCTAACCTACGTCTCCTGACCGTCACTATCTCTCTAGCTCCGCCTTTTTTAATTATCTCTAAAGTCTTATTACTTTAGGAGTCCTGTCGAACCTGTCCATCTTCCTAAGTCCGTCCCCTAACAACTAAAACTCAAGGCGATTTCCAATTCAGAGACCCAAAGAGTAATCACTGCTGCACGTAAAGATAACCTGTCTTTTGATTACGCGGGGCAGTTTAGTTGTCCGCTTTCATCTCAGGTCTTCACTGGACTTCAAGGCGTCTGCCGATATAAGAGTTTCCTAGGAACCAGCGGCCGTGTCGTTGCGTTACGCAACTTTGTCGACCAGAGCAAACATCTGTCTGGCTTTAGGCTGACCACCTGTACGCATTTCACTGGTAATCTTCAAGTTGATTACGACTCAGCGACTGAGTTGGGTAGACTTAACGTCTCCTTCCTAATCCTCTGAAGAGTGTCTTTTCTACGCCGCCTAAAAACTATCCTACTTCACATCGTCATCGCCTCATTCTTTTATTCTTCTGTCTATCGTCATATTCTTCTATTCTTCCATTATCGCCCATGACTGAGTCACACTATAACACAAAGGTTTAAAAAAAATAAACAGTAAAAAATCGGGACGTCTGGTCACCTTACTAGAGTTGAAGTTCGCATTCAACCATTGGCTAAGAGATCACTAGGCTGAGACTAAGCCAGTAAATTATGCAAATGAGACAGATATATTTAACCTCATGCATTAGCAGAATTAGACAGTTTCAGAAACATTTTTTAAAAACTTCCAGAACACCAAGGGAAAGAAGCACTTGGAGTTAGAAACATAGAGCTAGAAAACAAGATCAATGAAGATATAAGTTAGAAAGAGATAGAGAATTACCTAATGAATATCAAGTTAGACCAGACATAGTTTAGTTGAGAAGTGTTTCAACTTAGATTCAGAAGTTTGTGCTCCAGAGAATAATAGTAAGTAGATTAAGAGTAGCATTGAACAAGTCAAGACATAGGTGTAGCATAGCCAGGCAGTATACTGGTTTTAGGGTCTGGGGTACCGCGACATAATAAATAAAAACATACATTATATTCAGTAGGCTAACATAAAGTAATATTTTCTAATAACTTCACTACATTTTAAATTACTTACTTGTTTATTATATCCGTCTTGTTTGCGACGAAAATGTCTTGATGGCTTTGTCATTGAAAGTACTGTTGGATTGGTTTCTGAGGGAATGATTTATCAATGGACTTCTTCTTCTTCTTCTTCTTTCTTTCCTCCTCTGCCTTTCAGCGTCGAGGGGGATATAATTTGCGGTCTTTTGCTCTTCTGTTCGCCTCTGCTGCTGTTATGTTCCTAGTGCTTCTAATATTCATCGATCCATCTTTTTGTGGTCGACCCTTGGGTCTGGTGTTCTCACAACGTTTGTTGAAGGCTCGTTGTGTTGTGTTTGTTCTTTCTGCCTTGTCACGTGGCCGAACCATTTTATCTGTTGTTTCCTTATATATTCTATGGCTGGGGCTATTCCTAGCTTTTTCTCAGTTCTTCATTTCTGATCTTATCTCACAGACTGTTTCCTGTCATTCGTCTAACACATTTCATCTCTGTAGAGGTTATTTTACTTATTGTTCTTGCATCTAGAGTCCAGGTCTGGCATTGGTAGCACAACGTTGGAATGAAGATTGTATTGTATAGTGCTCGTTTTGCCTCCAGAGTTATTTCCTTGTTGGACAATAGTGGTGATAACTGTCCGATGATTTGACAAGCTTGTTGCATCTTGATTCTATCTCTGCTGTTTGGGAATTGTTGTTTGTCATTAGACTTCCTAGGTATTTGAATTCCTCTACTTGTTTTAGTTGTCTGCCTTCTATAGTTATGTTGATGTTCTGTTTATTTTTGGCGACATTCATGACTTCTGTTTTGTTGATGTTGATTTTCATTGTATTTTGTGCCTGAGATGTTGAGTTTGTTTAAGTGTTCTTGTAGGTCTTCCATTGTTTCATGTATTAGTGCCTGGTCGTCTGCAAATAGAAGCTCGTTGATCTCTGTCTCTGATGGGTGGCTAGCTTGCATATATGGTCCATGTATGTAATAAACAGTAGGGGGATAGTACGCACCCTGTCTTACACCTGATCTAACTTCGAAGTGGTCTGTGTAGCCTGTTGCTGTTCTGACCCTGCTGCTGCTGTGGCTTAGAGACTTTTAATAATGTTGGTTAGATGTTGGCTTACTCCGTATGTTGTTAGCATCTCCCACAGTTGTTCTCTGTTCACTCTGTCGAATGCTTTTCCGGTCAATGAAGGCTATGTATAAGTTTGTTGTGTTCTGTCGTTTTTTCTGCAAGCTGTTTTAGTGTGAATAGTGCGTCGTACATCCTCTGTTACATCAATGGACATTAATGCAAAACCAGATAAGCGTTCTCGTGTCTGAGTTGCGGTTTCATGATTTATTTTTAGCTCTAGCCAATTAGAATCGTCACAAAGTGAAAGTGAAACAATGTCTGATTACCGGACTTCCTTAGCTATTTATAACTACGTTATGCGCATCAGCATCTGTAGAAAGAACTTTTTTCTGCTCTCAAGACGAATCAAATCTTATTGTCGCTCACTCAGACACAAGAACGCTTATCTGGTTTGGCATTAATGTCCATTGAGAAATCATTCCCTCAGAAACTTAGAAACCAACCCAACAGTACTTTCAATGACAAAGTCATCAAGACATTTTCGTCCCAAACAAGACGGATATAATTAACATAAATAAGTAAGTAATATAAAATGTAGTGATGTCATTAGAAAATATTACTTTATGTTAGCCTACTAAATATAATGTATGTTTTATTTATTATGTCAGCGGTAGCCCAGACCCCAAAACCAGTACACGCCACTGATAAAAGGAATCAACAGATAAAAATGGTTTGGCCACGTGACAAGGCAGAAAGATCAAAAACACAACACAACGAGCCTTCAACAAACTTTGTGAGAACACCAGACCCAAGGGTCGACCACGAAAAGATGGATCTATGGAATATTAGAAGCACTAGGAAACAACAGCAGCAGAGGCGAACAGAAGAGTAAAAGACAGCAATTATATCTTCCCTCCCCACGCTGAAAGGAAGATGAAGGAAGAGAAAGAAGTCAAATAGTGGATAATTAGGGGGACAGAAGGGAGGCTATTAGGCGTATAAAAGGTGAAGGTCAGTAGGCCCACGTGAAAATTATGACAGTCAGCGGGTCGTGCAAACGTGAATGGAGAGAAATGCGAAAGCGAGATTGAGGGGTTTTAAGTCAGAAAAGGAATAAGTTAGTTCAGTTGAGCGTTAGACCTTGCTGGGATCTCATGCAGACAGCTGTGTGTTAGTTTTGTTAGAGCTGGTACTGTTGATCATGTTAGAGTTTGTTTTTCAGGAAAAGGATAGAGTAGCACGATAGGCATAAGTTATGAGTTAGCGACAGTGATAGAATAGAATAGAAGTGGTGAAATTCAGTTGTTTCAAAAGAATGGAATACACACAAGTGAGTTACAGTAAGAGGGACAGTTTTACTTAATTAGTGACTAGCTAGTAGGTTAGTTACAAGAGACAGAGTGAACAATTATGAGTCGCTAGTAGAGACAGAGTGTGGACATTATTGTGTCTCATTACCATAAAGTGGCGTAGTCCACGAACACTAAGTATTCAGAGATAAGTCTTTTCAGAGAGAAGGCTATTATAAAGTGGCGTAGTCCACGAACATTAAGTATTCGGAGATGAGTCTTTTCAGAGAGGAAGGCTCGTGCAACGTGTCTTAGAACACTCATAGTGTGATCCAGAGGGATTACGCACTGAGTGTGACTTCAGAGGAAGTCCACATGAATGTAGTTGCGACGAACAGTCTATATTCGAGGAGGGAGCAATTTCCTGTCAACTTCACGGGCAGATTCCTTTGAAGGGGTGTCATAGCACACCATAACTAGTAACAAGAGCTTGCACGGGTCCTGGAACTAGGACGGAGCGAGTAGGAGTATGATTCTCCAATGAAGTACCATGTTGGCAAACGGGAGTGTACCCTAAGTGTCCAACGATTAATATATTGCCTTATAGACGAGGGGAAGTGTGCCCTGTTCGTCTACATATTGTTTTGTTACCATAGTGGCGAAGGGAGGGAACCCTGATCGCCAACCCATTGTGTATAGCAGCAAAGCTGCAGAGGTGTATGAAAGGGGCAGAATTGTCAGCCCATGTGTAATTACGACTGTCAACTGTGAACTGAATTTCTAAGATGAATAAATACTCAGGAATGTGTTTCTGAATTGTTCTTTGATGTTCTATAGCAATATCTGTAATCGTCTACCGGGCGTAGCGAACGCTGGGAAAATTGTCAAACACAAACGCGGAGACTCCACTATATGATTCATTGGCCATAGTTTCAGCATTGATACAATCAAGGTGAGCGACGCCACTGGTGGGCACGGTCGCACTATCAAGCAGTACACAGCCGGTGCCAGTCATATCACGAGTCATTGCTCATCGTGCGTAAGCACCCTTGGTAATGATGGCTCGTGGTAACTAGGGGAAAGCTGGTACCGCTGGTGAGAATATTAACGAAGGAAACGTAATCATCATCATCTGAAGCAGAAAGGAAGTTATTTCCCTGGTATATTGTAATCACTTTCACCCGGTATAGAAGAAGTACAACTGATGATCAAATGAACTTGAAAAGCAAAATTCATAGTCTGTGATTATTGACTTAATGAATCTATATCAAGACATTGTTAGTAGGTCGTGTTGTGATCTATGTGTAATAACTATCAAAATATATGAACTCTGTATCATCAAATATGTAGTAGCAGTTCCCAGTCTAAAGATATAAATCTGGAGAAAACTAAGACGATGTTACCACATATATTACGAGCATTGAATCCTTCAAACACATCAAAAGACAAAGACTGCTGCGTTGAGCAATGTCTCTTTATTAGTTCTAACCGCTTCTATGTTGAAGAGAAATATGACCCCGTTCGAAGTCCCAAGCCAGTCTACGAACGATGATTTTTCAGGAGTTTTCCGTTTGTGTTTTGCAAGGTGATAATACTGTATGCATTGATCTAGGAGTGATCTTCCTTGTGTTATAGAAACGGGAGGAGGTAAGTGTGAAGTCATTCCTCTCTTATCCCACCGTTCATAAAGCTGGATTCATTTCGCTGATCCTTCATATTCTCTTCTGAGAGTTGGCTGATATCATAACAGGTGCCATTGGGGCTGCCTTGGTGTACCAAATCTCTGAAACGCTGCATGAACATAATTCCTTGTAATACAGCATTCATCATCCAGAGTCTAGTATTCACACATCCCTGATAGCATGCATCCGTGTCCTTTTGATCAGATTGTTCAATGTAACGTGTGAGCAGGGCCTTCATTTACTCTCATCAAACTTCTGCTACATACGATCTGTGGTCTGAAAATCGTGGATCACTGGAGCAGTACCGTTCATTCTTTGAAATAAACGCCAGAGCTTTGAAAAACAATTTTTTTTCTGTGCCTTTATTGATAGACTACCAACTTTTCTGTGTTGCGCTGTCAGCGCGTGCCTTGAATAGTTTCTTCTTCTTTTCATAACCTTCGTCTTTAATACTTGTAATGTCTCAGCTCAACCAAGAAATGAAGAGAATGAAATTGGACATCCTGGGACTATGTGAAATGAGATGGAAAGGAGCAACACGACATTACATTACAACACGACAGCGGAAATGTAATTACTCTGGGGGAACCCTACACGAAAGAGGTGTAGGCATCATGTTAGAAAGAGAAAGAAGCAAAACAATGAAAGGTAGGAGCATCAAAAGTGCAAATTGTGACTGGAAGTCATCCGAACCAACATCCATTTGTCCAGTGCTGCCACAAGGTTCACCATTGTCACCAGTTATATTTAATGTGTTCACATAACGATCATGGAACAACAGATGGATGGGAGGGGAAGAACTATGACTTTTGCTGATGATATTCTGGTATATCGCAAGGAAGAGGCAGACGGTGAATCGCCTCCACAGTGCAAGAAGAAATCGTTCGCATCTCCTCCTGGTGTGGAGTATCATGTGCCTTGGTTAATCATAATGAAACATCAGTTGCATGATCCTCCCTTAACAAGCATGTCTTTAACACGGAAACACCGATGGTACGAATGGGAGCTGATGAGGTGACCTGGAAAAAGTTAACTTAAAAAAAAAAGTAAATAGACCCGTCAAGCCAAATGGCGTATAGGGAATATTGTGTTAGTGACCATAATTGTTATAGACCTTCAAACACATGATTTATGGGTAATGTGGTCGGTGTTACGCCTGTGCCGCTTCCCTTCCCAGAAAAAATCCGGTACCCACTCTCTCTCTCTCTCTCTCTCTCTCTCTCTCTCTCTTTCTGCGATCAGGACTCAATCAGAGTAGGATTCCAGACTCTCACATGAAGTCAGCTGTCAGGTTAAGTGTGTTGATCGCCCCCACAGACAGAACATCATAATTAGAGTCTGCCAGATCCACTCTGAATGAACACCCGTTAAAACGTGCACTGTGTTGTGCGCCAGTGGCCCAGTGCATCCGATTTCAGCCAGCATTTTATTCAGGTTTGCATTCCTTAGCCTTGATTGTCCCCAATCCTTCTGCAAGGCAGCAGATGATCTTTTCTGTAGGGGGATTCTGCCTTAGATGGTCGGCCCTCCCAGGTTTACGAAACACTATCTGCCCGAGTCACTAGAGGTGACCAACACAGACATGCACACACAAAGATAGGAGATGTGACTGACACAGACCTGCACACAGCGACACGAGGCATGACCAACACCGACACACATCAAGACACATGACTACATAAACATACACATAAAGACATGAGATATGACCTACATAGACATGCACACACAAAGACACGACACGTGCCCAACATAGACATACACACAAAGACATGAGACACGACCAACATAGACATGCTTACAAAAGGACATGAGATGTGACATACACAGATATGCACACACAAAGATATGAGATATGACTAACATAAACGTGCACATAAAGATATGAGATATATAACCCAAACATGCACACACAAAGATATGACACATGACTAACACAGATCCACACCAAGACATGAGACATGACCAAACACATAAAGACACGAGACATGATCAACAAGGACACACCAAGATATGAGATATGACCAACGTGGCACACACCAGACATGAACCATGGCCAGCACACACCACACCACACACACACAAGCTAAGATGTGAACATGGCTAGCACAGAAACACATCAAGATATGAGCCATGCCTAGCACAGAAACACATCAGATATGAGCCATGGCTTCACGGAAAAACACCAAGAATGAACCATGTCCAGCACAGAAACACATTAAGGTATCCATATGCTTGGGCCTGTTGTAGTACTCTTCTTAACGTGGGAATCATCGACACACGAGACGCAGGCCCCGATCAACTGTTCACAGGCTTCGTTCAAACAGTGTCCGGAGATTTGAGAGTTCAGTCTGACCCTTAGAACGTTCCCTTGCATGTACAGTTCCCGTTTGACTGTTCACAGGTGTTGATGAAGCAGTTGTCGGACATTTGAGAGTGCAGTCTGATCCGTAGTACGCTCCTTGCACGTACAGTCTGTACTTTCTGGGTCACATATGATGTCACAGCCATCAGAACACGTTTGTTTGCACTGTAGCCCAAAATTACAATCGGGACAAATGTCACTACAGATGTAGCCAGGACGTTTACATTGTAGGCATTTTCGGATTTTTCCTCACACAAAGGACAGACACTAAGACATTACAGTTCTATTGCTGGCTTCAGTCAATATTCTTTCTCTCTCACAACTGTCTTACATTACAGTTCTATTGCTGGCTACAGTCAATATCTTTCTCTCCACAACTGTCTTACATTACAGTTATTGCTGCTTCAGTCAATATTCTTTCTCTCTCACAACTGTCTTACATTACAGTTCTATTGCTGGCTACATCCAATATTCTTTCTCTCTAACAACTGTCATACATTACAGTTCTATTGCTGGCTACAGTCAATATTCGTTCTATCTAACAACTGTCTTATATTACAGTTTTATTGCTGGCTACAGTCAATATTCTTCACAACTGTCTTACATTACAGTTCTATTGCTTGCTTCAGTCAGTATTCTTTCTCTCTCACAACTGTCTTACATTACACTTATATTGCTGGCTACAGTCAATATTCTTTCTCTCTCACAAACTGTCTTACATTACACTTCTATTGCAGGCTACAATCAATATTCTATCTCTCTCACAACAGTCTTACATTACAGTTCTGTGCTGGCTACAGTCAATATTTCTCTCTCACACAGCTGTCTTACATTACACTTCTATTGCTGGCTACAATCAACATTCTATCTCTCTCACAACTCTCTAAATTGCGCTTCTATTGCTGGCTACAGTCAATATTCTTTATCTCTCACAACTCTCTTACACTACAGTGTTCTGTTGCTGGCTACAGTCAATATATCTCTCGCAACTGTCTTACATTACACTTCTATTGCTGGCTACAATCAATATTCTATCTCTCTCACAACTGTTTACATTACAGTTCTATTGCTGGCTACAATCAATATTCTATCTCTCTCACAACTGTCTTACATTACAGTACTATGCATTTACTTACTAGCAGTCCTTGTAGCACCATTTCAGAATATTGAGTTATTTACGGGTCATCATCATTGCACTCCGAACATGTCCATAGGTGCTCAGATCCCCTCCTCGGCAAGTCCCGCAGTGTCCAGCGACTGACGACTCCAGTTCTATGTTGGTTGATAAGTCTTCTTACACGGCCACTAAGTTTCACATTTCTGGCTGTGCCCCATTAACTCCCATTTTCATCATCCGAAGAAGTGACGTGGATCTGTGTTTGTCGAAGTCTGTGCTCTTCCCACATCTCGGAGGGCATTGATGATGTCCGCTCTAACCATTGGTTGCCCGTCCTCAACAACAGCGGAGCTAGCCAAACTGTCCCTTTCATTTCCCCGTACTCCCGCATGTCCAGGGACATAGACAAAGGTGACCTTACGTATTTTGGACTACTGCAATGACTCTACCCATTTCACGCCTGCCTCACTTTTTTTTATCATGTTCATCGAATCACTCAGTATTCATGCGTGGTGTAGTCTTGTGACTCTAACATTTGAATGCCTTGGTCACTGCCATCACCTCCATTGCCATGCTACTCGTGGTCATGAAGTATGCACCACTGCCTTCTTGACTATTCTGTCTGCCGAGCGTGCTGTAAATGCCCATGCACTTCTTTGGTTCGTCTTACAGATCCGTCTGTATAGATGACTGCATTTTTCTCATCGGTGTTATCGCAGATGAGACCGTTGACTTCAGCATTAACCACGACCGAGTTCTGATCCTACTTTCCTGTCGAGTGTGACAATACACGAGAAAGTCCCCTTGAATGACGATCTCCGGTATCCACTCCTCGCCAACGCTGATATTGGTAAGTCCACAGACCTGTTTGATGACATCTTCTGCTCGGCCCACCCATGATTTGCCTCTTTTTAGCCAGGCACCTTTCCCTGTGTTGAGCACGTGGTGCAATGGATGCTCTGTATCTGTACTAATCTTTGGGTATGCTCGTGCTCTCCAAATCTTGATTCTGTCATCCATGGTTAGAAAGTAAAGAAGATACCTGATTGCTACACATGGAGTGTCCCTTATACATCCCAAGATAATGCGCATGGCTTCATTTTGTATTTTCTCCAGCTTATCAATTTGAGTCGTACTGACAGTAAGAATTGCCAGGGCATACTCGATTGGTGCTAGGACTAATCCTGGAACAGAAGAGTAAGTAGCTCTGCTCGATGTTGGCAGCTGCCATGACCTTCAAGGCAGCTAATCCTTTGCGGAATTTTGTTATCACGGTCGACGACGGGTCCGAAAAATAGGCTACGATCAACTTGTCCCTGGTCACCTCATCAGCTCCATCGTACTAACGGTGTGGTCGTATTAACGATATGAGTTAAGGGAGAACCATGAAACTGATGCTTTATTCGGATTACCAAGGCACCTGAAACCCCGAGTTGTCTTGCATTGTGGAGGCGATTACCCGTCTGTCTCTTCCCTGTCGATATACCAGAATATCATCAGCAAAAGTCATAGTTCTTCCCCGCCTATCCAGTTGTTTCGTGATCGTTATTGTGTACACGTTAAATAGAACTGGTGACGATGAGCCTTGTGGCAGCACTGGACAAATGGATGTTGGCTCGGAAGACAACGTCCACATCTGTGTATCACCTTCCTCTGAAACAGTGCCGCAGCGATCCATCTAATGAGGAAGGGGTGCACCGCCAGTTTGAGGAGCATATGCATGAGGTTTTCAAATGTACATTGTTGTATGATTCCTCCAGATCTATAGCAGCAGCACATGTCTCCTCTCGTTTGTGGAAGCCTTCGAAGACGTCATAGGCAAAGATTGCCGCATTGAGCCATGTCTCTTTTTTTTTTATATCTATAACCTCCGAGTGTGGGGGGAATGCGCGTTTCTGTTCAAGGTGACAGGTGAGGACACGGGCAACTATTTCTCCAGCAGCTTGCCCGCAGTGTTCTGCATTGTGATGATTCTGTAGGCACTGATCTGAGAATGGTCCTTGTTTGGCTTCGGTAGTGGTAGTAAGTAGCTGTGTAGCCACGCCTCCTTAATCTGGCCACTCCGAATGCTGGCATTAAACTCATTGGCCAGTTTTGTCAAGTCGTCGTCAGCTAAATCGCCTGTCATCGTACCGAACACCATCTGGACCAGGAGCAGTGTTGTGTGATCTTTTAAGTGTTGTCCGAATGGTATCGGTTGTGATTGTGAGTCTTCTTCCAGCACTACATCCTTACACAATTTTGACAGCGATCCCCGTATCCTCATTCTTACAGCCTCATTTCTTTGGTCCGTCTGCTCAATGTAGCGGGCAAGCAGGGCCTTCCCTTTGCTCTCATCAGATTTGTGCCATATCCGGCCTGTGCTCTGAAAGTCTGATATACCTCTATATCGTGTTTGTCATTCATGCTCTGATGAAGGCGCCGGAATGTGGCTAGCGATTTTTCTGAGCACACTTTTCTACAGAAGTCATCCCATTTGGCATCCTTAGCATGCTTAGCACATAGTTTAAATTTTATAGACTTGTGATGTTCTTTCTTTTATTTTATTATCTTGATTATTTCTTGTTCAGATATTATCTTTGTACTTCCTGACAACACATCACATTGATTTTAGTTTACAACACAACAAGTAAATTCATGACATACTCTTTTGCTCTCATATAAAATCATAATCAGTTTATTGATCTTTGGCACCAATCTACTAGTGGTGGATGCACTTATCTTAAATTAATGTTAATTAATTCGGGACTTCTCTGAGACAAATAGTCGGGGATATGATCAGTCCCAAGTGCAATCTTAATAAAACATTATTCATTTGTCTATTTACGAACTTGTAAGAATATTTGAAGCACAATTCTATGAATCTTTCAAAACACTTTCACAGCTTAAGTTCATAATATTCTCTATCAACTCTCTATCAATAATAACTTCTAAAATGACTTGAACTACAACTTGGAGATTCAACTTCCTAAATAACTGGTTTGCTACATCAAGAACTTACTAACTAAACTTGTGATCTAACTTGCTAGCTTCTTATTCTAACACTTCTAGTTCTACTTAACTTCTAACTAACTTTTACTTCATCTTGAACTATCTGACTAACTTGTTAATTCCATTTGTGTTGAAGTTTTTATACTCCAACCACTCTCTTCGTCTCAAAATTAGTAACCAGTAAAAATCGTTCCAAAGTGACCACTTGCGACCCTCTCCTGATCATCTGCAGTCCCGTGTCCGAGACCTGAACCATTGTGTCTCAACTGTCTCTTTTTTACAATAACAGATTATTTTCATGACTTCTATATTACTTCACGACTCTGACTTTTATGGTAGCTGTTTACTGGATAGTAAAGTCATGAGGTCAACGCATGCTATTTGCGTTATGGTCACTCCCATAACAATATGTTGTTGTGAAACCCGCATGGAAATCGTGGAGATTTCCAATGACCTAAACTATTCATTGTGTGTCGTCCAGTAATTCTGGACATTCTCTAACTTAGCTTGATGGGTGTCCTTGTTATGTCTGAGGACCCTACCCCTACAACCTTTACTCCCTTAACTTGTTTCTACAACTTGTTATTCTGGAAAATTTCCATTCCCCAACTTCATGTCCTAACTACTACTGGTCGCTACCATTTGTTACTGCTATTATCTATTGAGAAGCGGGTAACAACTAAGTTACCTGCCCCCATGAGTAGTATACAAGGGCCAACCAAGTCGTATTTCTCCGTAAATTAACAAAGATATATAGCAGGCGCATTAAACGCCTAATGTACACGAGGGGCAGGGGGAGTTAACGATGCCCTTTCGTGTCGAGATGTTGACCTCTAGTCCCGGTGACCTCGGAAGTGACCTGTTTATGTCGGGTGTGCTGACTGGAGTTCTTGATGTACTTGATCGATAGTGATAGGTTAGTAGATTATACAACATCAATGCTGAAGGCGGTCAGGTGACCTTGTTATCTCGGTGACCGTAAGGTGTGACCGTATTTTATCTTCCTTCATAGAATTCCTCTATTGAAACACTTACTCAATCTCTTCATTTAAGCCCATTATCTCTCCTTCCCTTCAATAGACTTCTCACTCCTAGACGTCTCTCCTACCATGCCAGCTTCCCTCCTCTCTCTCCTAAACATTCCGCCCTCTATCGTATAATTAGCTTCCGTCATAGACTTCCCTCCCTGTAACACTCACTCATTCTCTCCATTTAAACCCATTAGCTCTCCTTAGCTCCCCTATATTTCTCTCTATGTCTCTCACTCTTTCTCTCTCTCTCTCTCTCTCTTATTCCCGCCTAGATTTTCCTCCATTGTTTCCATTCTGATTAGTTAATCCAGAGGCCAGTCATTTCGTTGGTGGGTGTCCCATAGAAATCCACTTCTCTGATTGGTTAACCTAGATGTTAGTCGAGGGTGGAATAGTTTCGTCCAACTTTTATTTACCAGATTATATTTAAACTAGTCGGATGTGAGACTTCGTGTTATAAGCGCGATTGATTCACGGAAGCTTATTTTCATAGTACTGTTAAGTCTAGCGGCCTGTGTTATGGGGCTATTTTACGCTGTAAGTTGAATATTTTTTCTGTTTTTCTCTTATCTCATAACGATGTGGTAGGTTATCAATAAAGGAATTCAGTTGCATTACTGGTGATATGTGTAAAGTACGCAGTTAAGCCTTGTTGGGTGTATTATTCTTGGTTTTTCATATGTTATCTTATGGTTGTTTGAAAAGTAGATATTTCAAGTCTTTTGTAATTGATATTGAATGTTATTACTGTGTTACCACTGGCGGTTAGTTAAAAATACGAATGAGGGCGGAACGCTAGGAGAGTTAAGAGAGAGGAAGGAGGGTAGAATGGTAGGAGAGAAGTCTAGTAGGGGTTAAGAGAGAGAGAGAGATAGAGAGAAGTCTAGGAAAAGAAGGCGAGATGCTAGGCATAAATGGCGAGAATAATCAAGTGTTACAATAGGAGGACGCTAAAAATATGAGGGAGGGCGGAATGATGCGGGAGAGATAAAGGGAGAGGAGGATTTTGTAATTGATATGAATGTTATTACTGTGTACCCTGGCGGTTAGGTAAAAATGCGAATGAGGCGGAACGCTATGAGAGTTAAAGAGAGAGGAAGGAGGGTAGAATGGTAGGAGAGAAGTCTAGTAGGGGTTAAAAGAGAGAGAGAGAGAGAAGTCTAGGAGAAAGAAGGTGAGATGCTAGCATAAATGCGAGAATAATCAAGTGTTACAATAGGAGGGACGCTAAAATATGAGGGAGGGCAGACGATGCGGGAGAGATAAGGGAGAGGCGGGAGGGTGGACTGATAGGTTAGAAGTCTAAGAGAGGATAGGCAGAATGAGAGAGAATGAAGGTGAGATGATAGGCATAAATGGATAGAACGAATAAGTGTTACAATGGAGGAAAATCTAGGCGGGAATAGAAGAGAGAGAGAGAAGAGTGAGAGACATAGAGAGAAATATAGGGGAGCTAAGGAGAGCTAATGGGTTTAAATGGAAGAATGAGTGAGTGTTACAAGGGAGGGAAGTCTATGACGGAAGCTAATTATACGATAGAGGGCGGAATGTTAGAAGAGAGAGGAGGGAAGCTGGCATGGTAGGAGAGACGTCTAGGAGTGAGAAGTCTATTGAAGGAAGGAGATATAATGGCTTAAATGAAGAGATTGAGTAAGTGTTTCAATAGAGGGAATTCTATGAAGGAAGATAAAATACGGTCACACCTTACGGTCACCGAGATAACAAGGTCACCTGACCGCCTTATCAGCATTGATGTTGTATAATCTACTAACATCACTATCGATCAAGTACATCAAGAACTCCAAAGTCAGCACACACCAGACATAAACAGGTCACTTCCGAGGTCACCGGGACTAGAGGTCAACATCTCGACACGAAAGGCATCGTTAACTCCCCCTGTCCCTCGTGTACATTAGGCGCGAAATGCGCCTGCTATATATCTTGTTAATTTACGGAGAAATACGACTTGGTTGGACCCTTGTATACTACTCCCATGTTCTCACTCACTCACTCACTCTATTACATAAAGTGCTTCAATTTTTTGTAGACCTCTTCTTTCAGACGCTTCAAAAACTCAGGTTGTGTTATTCCATTCTTTCTGGGTTTCTGCCATGTCTTGGCCGTTTGTCTCTTGTACCTTCTACCGCTAAGCTTCCTCGACCTCTACGTTCCACCGGGTGGCTGCATACATCTCTTCTGCCCTCCTACGAGGGGCGCTCTGTTTCCTATGTCCTTATTTTGCTAATGACGTCCTGGTCTGTTTTCTCTCGTAGTGGAATGTGTGGAGCTTTCTTTTCTGGCTTGTATTTCTGCTTTTCTCAATTTAGACACACATGGATAGTGATCACTTCCATGGAATCCCAGTGCACTCCACTTGCAAACCGGTGCGAAGTTGGTAGACACCAGTGCCAGGTCTATGACACTATCAGAGACCTCTGTTCGAGTGGCTATTCTGGTTGCTCTTCCATCATTCAAGCACACTAATCGTTGACGTTACCCCACTGGTTGCTCCTAGCATTAAAGTCTCCGCAGAAAATGATGTTCTCTTCATCGAACTCGAAGAGGTTCTGCCATTGTGTTTCTACTTCCCATTACATGCATTCACATTTACAATTACGAAATGAACTGAGGTCTGCACCTAACCGATTGTACCTGCAATTCTGCATTGTCCCACGCAGACATATCAACTTCAGCTGCTACCATATTGTTGCGCACAAGGATGGCCTGCTCAAGGTGTTCGCCTATTGTTAGAAACAATGAAATCCAGGAGCACTTACTGTCCTGTCACCAAGAAGAGTTTCTTGCAAAATCATTATATCGGCGCCGCACAGAAGCTTATCAAGAATGGACCGTCGATGATTTATGGACACACAATTCAGAAGATCTTTGGAAACACTGCACAACTGAGTTCTATTACTGTCTCTATATGATCTATATCGTGCTGTTTTACACTCATCTGTTTATCTACTCTAAGTATATCTAGTTCTAATTTTATATTCTTGGGATTTCTGTGTCTTCCGCAGTTTTATTCTTATCTTTCCAACTACTGGTACATGGTCACTATTGCAATCTGCTCCTTGTCTTTTTTAACAGATGTTAGCCCAGTCTGAATCTTCTCTGTACCAGTATAAAATCAATTTGATTGTGTACTTTTTGTCTGGGCTTTTGCCATAACCATAGTTGCCTAGGGTGTTGTTGGAACCAGGTGTTACCTATAATCATTTCATGTGTCTTTGCCCAATCTATCCCTCTGTCATTCGTCTCTCCAAGGCCATGCCCCTCAGTCACATTTTGCACTTTAGCTGTTCCTACCTTTGCATTGAAATCCCCTAATATAATAGTTATTTCTTGGGATTTACACTGTTCCATGTCGCCTCTAGCTCCTTGTAAAAAGTGTCAATGTCTTCTTCTTCGCTATTACCTGTTGGTGCATAAACTTGAATTATGTTGATATCCATTGGTCCACCTCTCAATTTTACTAGCAGAATTCTATCTGATACTGGCCAAAATCCTTTCACTGTTTGCTTCATTCTCTATCTAACATGATGCCTACACCTCTTTCGTGTGTGGTTCCCCCAGAGTAAATTACATTTCCGCTGTCACGTTGTAATAATCCTGTTCCTTTCCATCTCATTTCACATAGTCCCAGATGTCCAATTTCATTCTCTTCATTTATGGACTGATGTTTTCTATTTTACCAACCTGGAATGCTGATCTAATGTTTCAAGTACATATTGCTAGTGCCTCTTTATGTTTGATCTTGCATACAGCAGCTTGATGACGATCGGTGTCACCTGTAGCACATGACGCTCCCTACCGGACGAGGTGGCAGTGGACCCCATTAACGTCGTTAGCTGATGATATTAAGTGTGATTTGTCATGATAGTCTAGGCAATATAAGAAGGTAGTTTGCCATTCCTTTCCTTCTTGGCAGTGACTGTACTTAGTCGGAGATCGCAACCATTGTCTATACATGAGATCCTCTGCCTGCCATCGCGGTGTGGGGACCATAATCGGCAATACTCGTCGGCTGCTCCACAACACCATCCACCATCTGTCCCAATGGCTTCACACAACCCTGATAGGGGGACTAAACGGGAGCTCCACCTGCCCAAAGGTGTCCGAAGACTAGCGGCGGAAAGGAGACGTCTTACTCCTCCTTTGGTAGGGCAGAACTCTACCCCGCTAACCTCCTTTATTTTCCTATATTGTAACAATTGGGAAAATAACTCTGGGACGAAGGGATAGAGGGGAGCAAAGATACCAGACAGCTTAAGAGAATGGCTTGGCAGAAGGTCAACAACAGAAATGATAAATAACTGTCGCGATCGAGAGTTGTGGAGAAGCATGATCATCTACGCCAGCAGTCACGGTACCTGATGATGATGAAGTTTTGCATTTCTTCAGGTTTCGTATTTGTACCCATCAGGGGGCAATAACTGAGTGTTGCACTTTAATCGTCAGCAGACTTGAGCTCAAGATCGCAGAACAGGGAGCACATTTATTTTGTGGATTTCTTTAACCACATGGACTATTGAGCTTATCGCCATCAAGAATGTTGTCTCTGAGAATTCAAAACTTCCGTATTCATCGTATTGGTTTAGAGAATTTTAGAAAAAGGTGGTAAGTAAACTTTATACTTATATATATATATTATATTATATTTATATAGTATAAATTAATAGTAGTATAATTATAATAATTGGGCCTGTTGTAGTACTCTTCTTAACGTGGGAATCATCGACACACGAGACGCAGGCCCCGATCAACTGTTCACAGGCTTCGTTCAAACAGTTGTCCGGAGATTTGAGAGTTCAGTCTGACCCGTAGAACGTTCCCTTGCATGTACAGTTCCCGTTTGACTGTTCACAGGTGTTGATGAAGCAGTTGTCCGGACATTTGAGAGTGCAGTCTGATCCGTAGTACGCCTCCTTGCACGTACAGTCTGTACTTCTGGGTCACATATGATGTCACAGCCATCAGAACACGTTTGTTTGCACTGTAGCCCAAAATTACAATCGGGACAAATGTCACTACAGATGTAGCCAGGACGTTTACATTGTAGGCATTTTCCGGATTTTTCCTCACACAAAGGACAGACACTAAGACATACAGTTCTATTGCTGGCTTCAGTCAATATCTTTCTCTCTAACAACTGTCTTACATTACAGTTCTATTGCTGGCTACAGTCAATATTTTCTCTCTCACAACTGTCTTACATTACAGTTCTATTGCTGGCTACAGCCAATATTCTTTCTCTCTCACAACTGTACATTACAGTTCTATTGCTGGCTTCAGTCAATATTCTTTCTCTCTCACAACTGTCTTACATTACAGTTCTATTGCTGGCTACAGCCAATATTCTTTCTCTCTAACAACTGTCTTACATTACAGTTCTATTGCTGGCTACAGTCAATATTCTTTCTCTCTCACAACTGTCTTATATTACAGTTTTATTGCTGGCTACAGTCAATATTCTTCACAAATGTCTTACATTACAGTTCTATTGCTTGCTTCAGTCATATTCTTTCTCTCTCACAACTGTCTTACATTACACTTCTATTGCTGGCTACAGTCAATATTCATTCTCTCTCACAACTGTCTTACATTACAGTTCTATTGCTGGCTACAGTCAATATTCTTTCTCTCTCACAACTGTCTTACATTACACTTATATTACTGGCTACAGTCAATATCTTTCTCTCTCACAACTGTCTTACATTACACTTCTATTGCAGGCTACAATCAATATTCTATCTCTCTCACAACAGTCTTACATTACAGTTCTGTTGCTGGCTACAGTCAATATTTCTCTCTCTCACAGCTGTCTTACATTACACTTCTATTGCTGGCTACAATCAATATTCTATCTCTCTCACAACTCTCTTAAATTGCGCTTCTATTGCTGGCTACAGTCAATATTCTTTATCTCTCACAACTCTCTTACACTACAGTGTTCTGTTGCTGGCTACAGTCAATATTCTATCTCTCGCAACTGTCTTACATTACACTTCTATTGCTGGCTACAATCAATATTCTATCTCTCTCACAACTGTTTTACATTTCAGTTCTATTGCTGGCTACAATCATATTCTATCTCTCTCACAACTGTCTTACATTACAGTACTATGCATTTACTTACTAGCAGTCCTTGTAGCACCATTTCAGAATATTGAGTTATTTACGGGTCATCATCATTGCACTCCGAACATGTCCATAGGTGCTCAGATCCCCTCCTCGGCAAGTCCCGCAGTGTCCAGCGACTGACGACTCCAGTTCTATGTTGGTTGATAAGTCTTCTTACACGGCCACTAAGTTTCTCATTTCTGGCTGTGCCCATCTTAACTCCCATTTCCATCATCCGAAGAAGTGACGTTGATCTGTGTTTGTCGAAGTCCTGTGCTCTTCCCACATCTCGGAGGGCATTGATGATGTCCGCCCTAACCATTGGTTGCCCGTCCTCAACAACAGCGCAGCTAGCCAAACTGTCCGCTCTTTCATTTCCCCGTACTCCCGCATGTCCAGGGACATAGACAAAGGTGACCTTACGTATTTTGGACTACTGCAACGACTCTACCCATTCACGCGTACAGAGCCTGCCTCCACTTTTTTTTATCATGTTCATCGAATCACTCAGTATTCATGCGTGGGTGTAGTCTTGTGACTCTAACCATTTGAATGCCTTGGTCACTGCCATCACCTCCATTGCCATGCTACTCGTGGTCATGACGTATGCACCATTGCCTTCTTTGACTATTCTGTCTGCCGAGCGTGCTGTAAATGCCCATGCACTTCTTGGTGTCGTCTTACAGATCCGTCTGTATAGATGACTGCATCTTTCTCATCGGTGTTATCGCAGATGAGACCGTTGACTTCAGCATTAACCACGACCGAGTTCTGATCCCTACTTTCCTGTCGAGTGTGACAATACACGAGAAAGTCCCCTTGAATGACGATCTCCGGTATCCACTCCTCGCCAACGCTGATATTGGTAAGTCCACAGACCTGTTTGATGACATCTTCTGCTCGGCCCACCCATGATTTGCCTCTTTTTAGCCAGGCACCTTTCCCTGTGTGAGCACGTGGTGCAATGGATGCTCTTTATCTGTACTAATCTTTGGGTATGCTCGTGCTCTCCAAATCTTGATTCTGTCATCCATGGTTAGAAAGTAAAGAAGATACCTGATTGCTACACATGGAGTGTCCCTTATACATCCCAAGATAATGCGCATGGCTTCATTTTGTATTTTCTCCAGCTTATCAATTTGAGTCGTACTGACAGTAAGAATTGCCAGGGCATACTCGATTGGTGCTAGGACTAATCCCTGGAACAGAAGAGTAAGTAGCCTCTGCTCGATGTTGGCAGCTGCCATGACCTTCAAGGCAGCTAATCCTTTGCGGAATTTGTTATCACATGGTCGACGTGGTCCCGAAAACATAGGCTACGATCAACTTGTCCCTGTTCACCTCATCAGCTCCCATTCGTACTAACGGTGTGGTCGTATTAACGATATGATTGTTAAGGGAGACCATGAAACTGATGCTTATTCGGATTACTAAGGCACCTGAAACCCCGAGTTGTCTTGCATTGTGGAGGCGATTACCCGTCTGTCTCTTCCTGTCGATATACCAGAATATCATCAGCAAAAGTCATAGTTCTTCCCGCCTATCCGGCAGTTGTTTCGTGATCGTTATTGTGTACACGTTAAATAGAACTGGTGACGATGAGCCTTGTGGCAGCACTGGACAAATGGATGTTGGCTCGGAAGACCAACGTCCACATCTGTGTATCACCTTCCTCTGAAACAGTGCCGCAGCGATCCATCTAATGAGGAAGGGGTGCACCGCCAGTTTGAGGAGCATATGCATGAGGTTTTCAAATGGTACATTGTTGTATGATTCCTCCAGATCTATAGCAGCAGCACATGTCTCCTCTCGTCTGTGGAAGCCTTCGAAGACGTCATAGGCAAAGATTGCCGCATTGAGCCATGTCTCTTTTTTTTTTATATCTATAACCTCCGAGTGTGGGTGGGAATGCGCGTTCTGTTCAAGGTGGCAGGTGAGGACACTGCAAATATTTTCTCCAGCAGCTTGCCCGCAGTGTTCTGCATTGTGATGATTCTGTAGGCACTGATCTAAGAATGGTCCTTGTTGGCTTCGGTAGTGGTAGTAAGTAGCTGTGTAGCCACGCCTCCTTAATCTGGCCACTCCGAATGCTGGCATTAAACTCATTGGCCAGTTTTGTCAAGTCGTCGTCAGCTAAATCGCCTGTCATCGTACCGAACACCATCTGGACCAGGAGCAGTGTTGTGTGATCTTTTAAGTGTTGTCCGAATGGTATCGGTTGTGATTGTGAGATCTTCTTCCAGCACTACATCCTTACACAATTTTGACAGCGATCCCCGTATCCTCATTCTTACAGCCTCATTTCTTTGGTCCGTCTGCTCAATGTAGCGGGCAAGCAGGGCCTTCCCTTTGCTCTCATCAGATTTGTGCCATATCCGGCCTGTGCTCTGAAAGTCTGATATACCTCTATATCGTGTTGTGTCATTCATGCTCTGATGAAGGCGCCGGAATGTGGCTAGCGATTTTTCTGAGCACACTTTTCTACAGAAGTCATCCCATTTGGCATCCTTAGCATGCTTAGCACATAGTTTAAATTTATAGACTTGTGATGTTCTTTCTTTTATTTTATTATCTTGATTATTTCTTGTTCAGATATTATCTTTGTACTTCCTGACAACACATCACATTGATTTTAGTTTACCAACACAACAAGTAAATTCATGACATACTCTTTTGCTCTCATTATAAAATCATAATCAGTTTATTGATCTCTTGGCACAATGATCTACTAGTGGTGGATGCACTTATCTTAAATTAATGTTAATTAATTCGGGACTTCTCTGAGACAAATAGTCGGTGGATATGATCAGTCCCAAGTGCAATCTTAATAAAACATTATTCATTTGTCTATTTACGAACTTGTAAGAATATTTTGAAGCACAATTCTATGAATCTTTCAAAAACACTTTCACAGCTTAAGTTCATAATATTCTCTATCAACTCTCTATCAATAATAACTTCTAAACTGACTTGAACTACAACTTGGAGATTCAAACTTCCTAAATAACTGGTTTGCTACATCAAGAACTTACTAACTAAACTTGTGATCTAACTTGCTATCTTCTTATTCTAACACTTCTAGTTCTACTTAACTTCTAACTAACTTTTACTTCATCTTGAACTATCTGACTAACTTGTTAATTCCATTTGTGTTGAAGTTTTTATACTCCAACCACTCTCTTCGTCTCAAAATTAGTAACCAGTAAAAATCGTTCCAAAGTGACCACTTGCGACCCTCTCCTGATCATCTGCAGTCCCGTGTCCGAGACCTGAACCATTGTGTCTCAACTGTCTCCTATTTTACAATAACAGATTATTTTCATGACTTCTATATTACTTCACGACTCTGACCTTTTATGGTAGCTGTTTACTGGATAGTAAAGTCATGAGGTCAACGCATGCTATTTGCGTTATGGTCACTCCCATAACAATATGTTGTTGTGAAAACCCGCATGGAAATCGTGGAGATTTCCAATGACCTAAACTATTCATTTTGTCGTCCAGTAATTCTGGACATTCTCTAACTTAGCTTGATGGGTGTCCTTGTTATGTCTGAGGACCCTACCCCTACAACCTTTACTCCCTAACTTTGTTTCTACAACTTGTTATTCTGGAAAATTTCCATTCCCCAACTTCATGTCCTAACTACTACTGGTCGCTACCATTTGTTACTGCTATTATCTATTGAGAAGCGGGTAACAACTAAGTTACCTGCCCCCATGAGTAGTATACAAGGGTCCAACAAGTCGTATTTCTCCGTAAATTAACAAAGATATATAGTAGGCGCATTTCGCGCCTAATGTACACGAGGGGCAGGGGAGTTAACGATGCCCTTTCGTGTCGAGATGTTGACCTCTAGTCCCGGTGACCTCGGAAGTGACCTGTTTATGTCTGGTGTGTGCTGACTTTGGAGTTCTTGATGTACTTGATCGATAGTGATAGGTTAGTAGATTATACAACATCAATGCTGATAAGGCGGTCAGGTGACCTTGTTATCTCGGTGACCGTAAGGTGTGACCGTATTTTATCTTCCTTCATAGAATTCCCTCTATTGAAACACTTACTCAATCTCTTCATTTAAGCCCATTATCTCTCCTTCCCTTCAATAGACTTCTCACTCCTAGACGTCTCTCCTACCATGCCAGCTTCCCTCCTCTCTCTCCTAACATTCCGCCCTCTATCGTATAATTAGCTTCCGTCATAGACTTCCCTCCCTTGTAACACTCACTCATTCTCTCCATTTAAACCCATTAGCTCTCCTTAGCTACCCTATATTTCTCGCTATGTCTCTCACTCTTTTCTCTCTCTCTCTCTCTCTCTCTCCTCTCTTATTCCCGCCTAGATTTTCATCCATTGTTCCATTCTGATTAGTTAATCCAGAGGCCAGTCATTTCGTTGGTGGGTGTCACATAGAAATCCACTTCTCTGATTGGTTAACCTAGATGTTAGTCGAGGGTGGAATAGTTTCGTCCAACTTTTATTTACCAGATTATATTTAAACTAGTCGGATGTGAGACTTCGTGTTATAAGCGCGATTGATTCACGGAAGCTTATTTTCATAGTACTGTTAAGTCTAGCGGCCTGTGTTATGGGGCTATTTTACGCTGTAAGTTGAATATTTTTTTCTGTTTTTCTCTTATCTCATAACGATGTGGTAGGTTATCAATAAAAGGATATTCAGTTGCATTACTGGTGATATGTGTAAAGTACGCATGTTAAGCCTTGTTGGGTGTATTATTCCTTGGTTTTTCATATGTTTATCTTATTGGTTGTTTGAAAAGTAGATATTTCAAGTCTTTTTGTAATTGATATTGAATGTTATTACTGTGTTACACTGGCGGTTAGGTAAAAATACGAATGAGGGCGGAACGCTAGGAGAGTTAAAGAGAGAGGAAGGAGGGTAGAATGGTAGGAGAGAAGTCTAGTAGGGGTTAGAAGAGAGAGAGAGAGAGATAGAGAGAAGTCTAGGAGAAAGAAGGCGAGATGCTAGGCATAAATGGCGAGAATAATCAAGTGTTACAATAGGAGGGACGCTAAAAATATGAGGGAGGGCGGAATGATGCGGGAGAGATAAAGGGAGAGGAGGGATTTTGTAATTGATATTGAATGTTATTACTGTGTTACACTGGCGGTTAGGTAAAAATGCGAATGAGGGCGGAACGCTATGAGAGTTAAAGAGAGAGGAAGGAGGGTAGAATGGTAGGAGAGAAGTCTAGTAGGGGTTAGAAGAGAGAGAGAGAGATAGAAGTCTAGGAGAAAGAAGGTGAGATGCTAGGCATAAATGCGAGAATATCAAGTGTTACAATAGGAGGGACGCTAAAAATATGAGGGAGGGCAGACGATGCGGGAGAGATAAAGGGAGAGGCGGGAGGGTGGACTGATAGGTTAGAAGTCTAAGAGAGGATAGCAGCAGAATGAGAGAGAATGAAGGTGAGATGATAGGCATAAATGGATAGAACGAATAAGTGTTACAATGGAGGAAAATCTAGGCGGGATAGAGAGAGAGAGAGAGAGAGAGAGAGAGAGAAGAGTGAGAGACATAGAGAGAAATATAGGGGAGCTAAGGAGAGCTAATGGGTTTAAATGGAGAGAATGAGTGAGTGTTACAAGGGAGGGAAGTCTATGACGGAAGCTAATTATACGATAGAGGGCGGAATGTTAGGAGAGAGAGGAGGGAAGCTGGCATGGTAGGAGAGACGTCTAGGAGTGAGAAGTCTATTGAAGGGAAGGAGAGATAATGGGCTTAAATGAAGAGATTGAGTAAGTGTTTCAATAGAGGGAATTCTATGAAGGAAGATAAAATACGGTCACACCTTACGGTCACCGAGATAACAAGGTCACCTGACCGCCTTATCAGCATTGATGTTGTATAATCTACTAACCTATCACTATCGATCAAGTACATCAAGAACTCCAAAGTCAGCACACACCAGACATAAACAGGTCACTTCCGAGGTCACCGGGACTAGAGGTCAACATCCCGACACGAAAGGGCATCGTTAACTCCCCCTGCCCCTCGTGTACATTAGGCGCGAAATGCGCCTGCTATATATCTTTGTTAATTTACGGAGAAATACGACTTGTTGGACCCTTGTATACTACTCCCATGTTCTCACTCACTCACTCTATTACATAAAGTGCTTCAATTTTTGTAGACCTCTTCTTTCAGACGCTTCAAAAACTCAGGTTGTGTTATTCCGTTCTTTCTGGGTTTCTGCCATGTCTTGGCCGTTTGTCTCTTGTACCTTCTACCGCTAAACTTCCTCGACCTCTACGTTCCACCGGGGTGGCTGCATACATCTCTCTGCCTCCTACAAGGGGCGCTCTGTTTCCTATGTCTTATTTTGCTAATGACGTCCTGGTCTGTTTTCTCGTAGCGGAATGTGTGGAGCTTTCTTTCTGGCTTGTATTTCTGCTTTTCTCAATTTAGAACACACATGGATAGTGATCACTTCCATGGAATCCCAGTGCACTCCACTTGCAAACCGGTGCGAAGTTGGTAGACACCAGTGCTAGGTCTATGACACTATCAGAGACCTCTGTTCGAGTGGCTATTCTGGTTGCTCTTCCATCATTCAAGCACACTAAATCGACTGACACTAGTGTGTTTTCTAGGTCTTCTCCCTGCTTGTTGGTTTTGACGTTACCCAATGTTGCTCCTAGCATTAAAGTCTCCGCAGAAAATGATGTTCTTCTTCATCGAACTCGAAGAGGTTCTGCCATTGTGTTTCTACCTTCCCATTACATGCATTCACATTTACAATTACGAAATGAACTGAGGTCTGCACCTAACCGATTGTACCTGCAATTCTGCATTGTCCCACGCAGACATATCAACTTCAGCTGCTACCATATTGTTGCGCACAAGGATGGCCTGCTCAAGGTGTCGCCTATTGTAGAAACAATGAAATCCAGGAGCACTTACTGTCCTGTCACCAAGAAGAGTTTCTTGCAAAATCATTATATCGGCGCCGCACAGAAGCTTATCAAGAATGGACCGTCGATGATTTATGGACACACAATTCAGAAGATCTTTGGAAACACTGCACAACTGAGTTCTATTACTGTCTATTATGATCTATATCGTGCTGTATTTATCACTCATCTGTTTATCTACTCTAAGTATATCTAGTTCTAATTTTATATTTCTTGGGGATTTCTGTGTCTTCCGCAGTTTTATTCTTATCTTTCCAACTACTGGTACATGGTCACTATTGCAATCTGCTCCTTGTCTTGTTTTAACAGATGTTAGCCCAGTCCTGAATCTTCTCTGTACCAGTATAAAATCAATTTGATTGTGTACTTTTTTTGTCTGGGCTTTGCCATAACCATAGTTGCCTAGGGTGTTGTTGGAACCAGGTGTTACCTATAATCATTTCATGTGTCTTTGCCCAGTCTATCCCCTCTGTCATTCGTCTCTCCAAGGCCATGCCCCTCAGTCACATTTGCACTTTAGCTGTTCCTACCTTTGCATTGAAATCCCCTAATATAATAATTTCTTGGGATTTACACTGTTCCATGGTCGTCTCCAGCTCGTTGTAAAAAAGTGCCAATGTCTTCTTCTTCGCTTCGCTGTTACTTGTTGGTGCATAAACTTGAATTATGTTGATATCCATTGGTCCACCTCTCAATTT
The DNA here is from genome assembly GCA_032433765.1 of Megaustenia siamemsis. NCBI lineage: Eukaryota > Metazoa > Mollusca > Gastropoda > Stylommatophora > Ariophantidae > Megaustenia > Megaustenia siamemsis. Next base: position 75,901,943 of record JAVIAB010000008.1, read on the forward strand.
TACTAGCAGAATTCTATCTGATACTGGCCAAAATCCTTTCACTGTTTTGCTTCATTCTCTATCTAACATGATGCCTACACCTCTTTCGTGTGTGGTTCCCCCAGAGTAAATTACATTTCCGCTGTCACGTTGTAATAATCCTGTTCCTTTCCATCTCATTTCACATAGTCCCAAGATGTCCAATTTCATTCTCTTCATTTATGGACTGATGTTTTCTATTTTACCAACCTGGAATGCTGATCTAATGTTTCAAGTACATATTGCTAGTGCCTCTTTATGTTTGATCTTGCATACAGCAGCTTGATGACGATCGGGTGTCACCTGTAGCACATGACGCTCCCTACCGGACGAGGTGGCAGTGGAACCCCATTAACGTCGTTAGCTGATGATATTAAGTTGTGATTTGTCATGATTAGTCTAGGCAATATAAGAAGGTAGTTTGCCATTCCTTTCCTTCTTGGCAGTGACTGTACTTAGTCGGAGATCGCAACCATTGTCTCTATACATGAGATCTTCTGCCTGCCATCGCGGTGTGGGGACCATAATCGGCAATACTCGTCGGCTGCTCCCACAACACCATCCACCATCTGTCCCAATGGCTTCACACAACCCTGATAGGGGGACTAAACGGGAGCTCCACCTTGCCCAAAGGTGTCCCGAAGACTAGCGGCGGAAAGGAGACGTCTTACTCCTCCTTTGGTAGGGCAGAACTCTACCCCGCTAACCTCCTTTATTTTCCCTATATTGTAACAATTGGGAAAATAACTCTGGGACGAAGGGATAGAGGGGAGCAAAGATACCAGACAGCTTAAGAGAATGGCTTGGCAGAAGGTCAACAACAGAAATGATAAATAACTGTCGCGATCGAGAGTTGTGGAGAAGCATGATCATCTACGCCAGCAGTCACGGTACCTGATGATGATGAAGTTTTGCATTTCTTCAGGTTTCGTATTTGTACCCATCAGGGGCAATAACTGAGTGTTGCACTTTAATCGTCAGCAGACTTGAGCTCAAGATCGCAGAACAGGGAGCACATTTATTTTGTGGATTTCTTTAACCACATGGACTATTGAGCTTATCGCCATCAAGAATGTTGTCTCTGAGAATTCAAAACCTTCCGTATTCATCGTATTGGTTTAGAGAATTTAGAAAAAGGTGGTAAGGTAAACTGTATACTTTTTATAGTAAATAAATAAACTTATCTTTAAAAAACTTTATTATATAATATATAATAATTAATAATATTATTAATAAATTATATTATTATTATTGAGAGAGGCAAGAGCAGCAGGATTCGGCTCCCTCAATGACTTGAGACTGAGATAGAGAGCTGCTTGCACAGAACAGAGACAGATGGCGAGATTTGATCAAATATCTTTAAAAGAAAACTGCTAGAACAAAAATTCAGAATAGGAGAAGGCAAGGTAGGTGTATCTTGGTAGTTGGTCTACGCCCTTGGTCTACTTACTCTACTAGGGCCTATGGGCCGCAGCCGGCTACGGCTCGAAAGGTCAATAGATATAAGATAAGATATTATTATACTTAATATAACCATAATGAATTATAATAAATGATAGTACTTACTTTATTACTATTATGATATAATGATAATACTGTGTTCTCAAGTAAATTATTGTGAACTAACTTTTTGTTTGTTGCGCTTGATCATCATAATGATCATAATCATATGTTGTACTAATGTACTTAACTTTTGGCTTTGATACACAATAACACATTTTAAAGCGAAAGCAACTCATAACAGCACAGAGCACTCACTACTCACAGCTTTGCCTTGAAACTAAAATATTCAAATATTGTATAGCAGGGTTTTTCTATGTATTGTCTCTACTTTGTGATATTGACATAGTTTCAACTCTTGTTATCTTGTTTTTGCTTCTTAGGCTTCATCAAACGAAGACAGCAGGATATGCATTTCATACAGGTTGGTTAATAATAGCTTTGAGAAATGTGTGTGGTAAAAATTGTAATGTAAAATTCAGAATAGAATTTAACAATTGCACTATGCCAGGCCATCTTTATTTGTCTCTGGCACCCATTAATGGCGGATAAACCTAAAAAAAGCCAGTCTGTGAGAGTGAACATGATCTTTTTACCATTTCTCTATCACAGCTTCCCACGGCCAATAAATTTTCTGTCACTTATTGAATTCCTCCCCTTTAACATTTTCTCCCTTGGATAGCACATAAATCACACAAAAAATATACCTAATGCCGCTCCATCAAGACCAGCTCCTTGTCATGGGGTTGATGAGCTTCACAGTCACCAGGGACTGAAAACTAAGACTGGCCAGACCTTCCTACACCTAGGGAATTATAGGAGGAAGAGGTATGTTCTACAGCACTCAGAAAAAATGACAAATAAACAACAGAAAAAAAACAAAGAACAATATATGGTCTGAAGCAGGAGTACGGGTTCGATCCTGCTTCGGGCCATATATTGTTCTTTGTTTTTTTCTGTTGTTGTTTATTTGTCATTTTTTTCTGAGTGCTGTAGTACATACCTCTTCTTCCTATGATTCCCTGAATTATCGCCTCGGAAGTTTCCCTCTATAATAATATTAATTTATTATTATTTGTCTTCCTACACCTAAGCAAGATCACAGTCTACTCTAGAAAGTATAAGTGCTGAAGTTGTAGGCAACCAGCAAAAAGACGCACCTCAACAATCAGGATGCCACACACTCATGGCAATGATATAACAATACAAATACCAATTTTTACTCTTGACTGCTCCAATTCTCGTCAGACCTCTGGTCTAACCATGTGACTGCTCTTCCTCCAGCATTTGATAGCCATTTCCACTGTGAGTGGAGTGACTGCCATCAGCCAAGTCTAATTTCTATTTACAATAATTCCTCTACACTTATATTTTCATATCTCTTCATTTCACCTATCTTCTGATTTGTAACACATCTCTTCCTCATCACATCATCCCATCTCTTATCCCTCAGTCCACTTCTCCTTAACTTAATCATCCTAGATGTAGTAGTAATTATCTGTGCTTCACCGTCTGTTGTCGTTGTTCTTGCTTTTTGAAGAAAGCTGCATGTTTGCCAAACGTTGGTATTTTGTTGTGTTCCTTTTTGTAAAGCTGTCACCATACCTTGTAGGAGTGTATGTTACACCCCACTACTGGCTCCCTGAAGTGTTTATGGATGGGGCTGAATATCAGATACTGCACCTCATGACAGAAAATACAGACTGTCCGAGCAACCGCCCACTGGCACAAGACACAGTTTCATTAAAAGAAAGAATGATCATATTTGTGAAGACCTTAACATCCATTAACAGAGCTGGAGCTATGAACATATGGACAAGAGAGGTAAAGAGCTTGAAAGGCAGGACAACAGTGGGCTTATACTGCTGAACCAGACAACAGATTCACTAACATTTTATTCCAGATCATGGCATTTTATTCCAGATCATGGCATACCACATCTACACCAGACCTTACCTTCCATTCACCAGACCTGGATTGGAATATTACATGTATTGCTTGGAAACAACTTGGAGGCAGCAATCGCCGACCAGTCTTTTTAGTGGTGCAAAATGAAGCTCTTAGGGAGAGCAGTACTTTCACTGGATGGAATTAGTGTCTGTCCTTTATGTGAGGAAAAGTCCGGAAAATGCCTACAATGTAAACGTCCTGGCTATATCTGTAGTGACACTTGTCCCGATGGTAATTTGGGCTACAGTGCAAACAGACGTGTTCTGATGGCTGTGACATCATTTGTGACCCTGAAAGTACAGACTGTACATGCAAAGAAACGTAATACTGGTCAGACTGCACTCTCAAATGTCCGGACAACTGTTTCAACGACACCTGTGAACAGTCAACCGGGAACTGTACATGCAAGGGAACGTTCTACGGGTCAGACTGCACTCTCAAATCTCCGGACAACTGTTTGAACGAAACCTGTGAACAGTTAATCGGGGCCTGCGTCTCGTATGTCGATGATTCCCACGTTAAGGAGAGTACTACAACAAACCCAAGCATATGGATACCTTAATGTGTTTCTGTGCTGGACATGGTTCATTTCTAGTTGTTTTTCCGTGAAGCCATGGCTCATATCTTGATGTGTTTCTGTGCTAGCCATGGCTCATATTTTGATGTGTTTCTGTGCTAGCCATGGTTCATATCTTAGCTTGTATGTGTGTGTGTGTGCTGGCCATGGCTCATATCTTGGTGTGTGTCATGTTAGTCATATCTCATATCTTGGTGTGTCCTTGTTAATCATGTCTCATATCTTTATGTGTATATGTGTTTAGTCATATCTCATATCTTAGTGTGTATCTGTGTTAGTCATGTGTCATATCTTTGTGTCTGCATGTTTGGGTTAGATATCTCATATCTTTGTGTGCATGTTTATGTTAGTCATATCTCATATCTTTGTGTGTGCATACCTGTGTATGTCACATCTCATATCCTTGTGTAAGCATGTCTATGTCAGTCATATCTCATATCTTTATGTGCATGTTTATGTTAGTCGTGTGTCATATATCCTGATGTGTGTCAGTGTTAGTCATGCCACGTATCGCTGTGTGCAAGTCTGTGTTGGTCACATCTCCTATCTTTTTGTGTGCATGTCTGTGTTAGTCACCTCTAGTGACTCGGGCAGATGGTGCTAATAAACCTGGGAGGGCCGACCATTTAAGGGCAGAATCCCCCTACAGAAAAGATCATCTGTTGCCTTGCAGGAAGATTGGGGACAATCAAAGGCTAAGGAATGCAAACCTGAATAAAATGCTGGCTGAAATCGGATGCACTGGCGTAGAACACAGTGCAACGTTTTAACGGGTGTTCAATTCAGAGTGGATCTGGCAGACTCTAATCGTGATGTTCTGCCTGTGGAGGCGATCAACACACTTAACCTGACAGCAGACTTCATGTGAGAGTCTGAGATCCTACTCTGATTGAGTCCTGATCGCAGAGAGAGAGAGAGAGGGATGGAATTACAAAAAAGGCAGACTGGAAAATGTATCAACAATACACCAATGTACTTGCTTGCTTGCGACTGCCCGATGACTTAAGGAGTGTACCTCGTCATCATCCGCCCGTAAAAGGACGTTAATTAGGCGAGTCTGCATTGTGTTGTGGTTTACAGTATAACTGTGATATTTGCGCCTTTCGGCCCAACACATCCGACTTCAGCATGACATTTTTTAGTACCGGGTGTCTTCCCTCTTCGATCCCTACTCGCTTCGCCAGACTAGACAGGTTATCTGTTACTAGAGGCACCACGGAGAGGTGGAGCAGGGTCTGGATGGTTCTAGTTCACCGATCCTGGTGCAAGCCATCAGCTGTGGATCGCTGACAACTTCCAGCTCTGGTGCTGGGAGGTGAGCCTTCGCCTCCACACCAATGTACTAACTAAAGATCTAAATATAGACAAAGACATCAACAAAAATGTTGATGAATTCAGTAGACTAATACTACAAGCTGCCAGTGAAACAATACCTAGAGGGACATGGAAACACTACAAACCATACTGGAGTAGTGAACAAGAGCAACTGCACAATGACATGGAAATATCTCGAAAGCAAGCAGAAACAACCTTGCCAGGAACACCACAAAAACTATCAACATGCCAAGAACAAATTTCAAAAGGCTAAACTACAAGCCAGATGGAGATGCTGGAAAGTAAAAACAGTTCATAACGAGCATGTGAAAGATAGAGTAAAGAATGGATAAAATTTATTGTAGCCAGTAATGTTATCTTCACTTATTCAAAAAGCTATATAGGAAAGGAAGGAAATATACTTTTCTCTTCAAAAGTCACTGGATCACAAAACTGCTACCTAATTTGAACAGCAGGTACTTTCACATTTTTATATTTTTTTGCTGTTGGCTATTTCCTTCATGTAACACCTACTTTGAGCAAGAGAAAAGGAAACTATACACATGGAAAAGTCCTGGATATAAGAAGAGGAATCAGATAGACTACATAATGATAAAGAAAGGTTCCGTAACAATGTCAAGAAAGCCAAAACCTATCCAGGTGCAGATATTAACTCAGATTACAATCCTGTAATGATTAAAATGAAAATCAAAATAAAGAGAAACAAGCAAGTCTAATTTATCAACAATACCACTAGATATAACAGCTTTAAATCAAAAAGATATTAAAGATACTTATACAATACAAGTAACACATCATAATGGTTCAATGCCAAAATCTATAGAATTAGGTCATCGTAATGGTTACCTAGACCGGCCATGCACAAATCTTACAGTCTGCTATTTGATGTGCGACGGGGAAAATTTGATGACTGACTGTGTGTCTATATATTTGGAATTGGAGTCATCAACGATGGCCTAACATCATCAAGTGCTACGACGATCATCATTTTCGGGAGGACGTGAACTTCCATGGTATATGGTGGATAGGCGGCAGAAACCATTGAAGGCTATGTCTGAAAAGCGTTCCTTCTTGCAGTTTCCTCATATTCCAAGTCCGGCTTGTTGCAGAAGCTACTGAGTTAAGTGCTCTGTGCACATCGTGAGCTGTGTGTCTCATCCGTTTTGATCCTGTTTCGATATCCCTCTTGTTTATAATGAATGATGATGTCGTATGACGGAACAGTTGGCTGTGTTCACTTTCTGCACGGTTTCACCTTATATCTTTTGGAGTGTGCTGAGACTGCTACGATGGGGACTACAGTTAACTTTCTTTGTTTGGGAGATGAGTTAGTAATTCGGATGATTCCACTGGCATGGGCGGTTGAGCAATTATGGATTTTAATTCGTTTGCAGTGATACAGAGGCCTTCCATAACCAATAACCAAAAAAACAGAGTCCTTGTATCTTGAACAAGACACAAAGAAAAGTGTGAAAGCTTGTAAAACAGCTCAATGATGAAGGTACAGAAGGAACACCAAAATTATGCTGAAGAAGGATGGAAACATCCTAACAGGTAAGCAGGCAACAAATCACTTTGCAGATTCCTTTGCAAAAGACAATAATATTGAAATTAGCCTAGAGAAATTACATAAGACCCACTTAAAGCAACAAAATGCAAGACAAGAAGGGATCATACACGAAGTCATGGAAATACCCATTACACAAAGAGTGCTGGAACTGGCAATATCCAAATTAAAAATGAAAAATCACCAGGCAGTGAAGGTATGTCCAATGAAGTGATTAAGAACTTGGGAACTGCAGCTAAAGCAAAACTACTGCCGATCAACAATATTTGCTGGATCACAGGTAGAGTGCTTCAGGCAAGGAGAGAAGCAATTATGATACCATTACTAATATATATATATCTGTCGTCAAGGACACGTAATTCATTTAATTTGTATAAGGCTCACAGTGTATCCGTGTGCTGCAGAGCACACGATTTACTGGAGTTGGCCAGTCTATAACATGGAAACGAGTTCTGGATCGTGCGACTGAATGAGTGCACGTGAGTTTAGACCATCCATGTTCGGAGTGCAATGATGATGACTCGCAAATAACTCAGTAACAATAACTCAATACCATTACTAAAGCCAGGAAAAGATTGTTTCTACGACATCCAGCTATAGACCAATCAGCCCTACAAGCTGCTTGTGTAAAACAATAGAAAATATAATCAATCTCAAACTGCAGTGGTACCTGGAAAGTGAAAACCTTGTCCCACAGCAAGTAGGCTTTAGACAGTGTTACTCTACTGAAGATCAGGCAACCTATCCTTTCCTACAAAAATTGAGGATGTCTTCCAAGAAAATAAAGTGGTACTGGCAGCATGGATAGACCTAAAGAAAGCATTTGATAAGGTATGGAAAGAATGGCTCTTGAAGAAACTGAGAAATTACGTAGTAAATGGCAGAATGTACACAACAGGCACACAACCAGATGCACCAGTTACATACCATCAGAAGAAACATATAATCAAATAAATCAAAAGACCATAAGCCCCAGATCAGGATGCCTTTCATATTATGAATAGATGGGAACAAGTTATCATTGTGTGCCTCAGAACAGGACACAATCGACTCCACAGTCACATGTATACAAAATTCAAGATCAGCACCTCAAGTACATGTGGACAGGCGCCCTAGACTGCTGAACACATAATTCAAGACTGTACTGAATATAGTCTATCTATCTGTTGACCTTTTGAGCCATAGCCGGAGCATAGACCCAGATACTCTTTTTCTTATCTAAATTTGTATTCTAATAGTTCTCGCCATTTGTCTCTTTTTTGTGCAAATTGAGGGAACTGATTCTTGCTGATCATGCCTCTCTGATCAATGTTCTTCTCAGTGTCTTTCTGGGTCGGCCATTTTTCCTCTTACCTGTTGTTTCCCACATGAGGGCTTGCTTTGTTATTCAGTTATTATCTCTCCTCATTACATGTTCAACATATGACCATTGTCTTTTCTTTATTACTGAAGATATTAGTGGTTTATTGGCAATTTCTCTAATTTCCTCGTTTGTTTTGAATTCGTCCACGCTATACCAAGTATTTTTCTTAGACATTTATTTTCAAATGCGTTCAATTTTCTTTCTATGTCTCTTGTTGTTTTCCAGCTCTTACATGCATATGTAAAAGTTGATAGTATGTTTGATTTGAATAGTCTAAGTTTTGTGCTTGTGCTGATGAGTTTTGATTTCCACAACTTTTCAAGGCTTCTGAAAAACATTGCTGCTTTAGCTATTCTGATTCTAATTTCTTTACTTGTATTCCCCTCTCAATCAATGTGACTTCCAAGATAGATAAAGTGATCGGTTTCTTCCACTGGTTCTGAATATAGTAGACTGAGGAAAATCCATTGGCCCATAGATACAACAGTACAAACTAAACTATATGGGCCACGGCTTACAAAAGGCAGTACAATTTATACAGGAAACGACATTGCAGATGTAGACAATACTTCAGCGAATGAATAATAGATATAGATACATAATGTTCTTAAAACAAATGTTGTTAGTGTACATTTAGTATAATAAACTTTATTTTACAGAGTAGTTAAGTGTTCAGTGGAAGTTTTGCAAATTTTGTTGTTGCACAGTAAAACTCTAGATGGTTTAGCTTCATTTATAAGGATTATAAATATCACTCTCATCTGGACACAACAAAGCATTTTTAATGACATTCCATTCTACACATTTTAAATTTTTAACAAGATCATTATTGAGAAGGTCATTGTTTATTTTGCTTGAACATAGGAGCCAGCTATAGCTAGATACAAGTTTGAGAACTTTAGCTAAACATAAATATGTATGTGTGTGTGTAATAATGCACACATGCATGCAAATATATATGCAAAAAATGTGCAAACACACTCACAAATGTGCAAACACATGGAAAAATGTACACACGACACACACAGAGAAGTTATGTGAGGGAGAGAGAGAAAGGTAAATAGAAAAATAAAGACTGTAAAGGTAGGAATCTAGCTCATTTTTATATTCTTCTTCACTTTTCTTATTTTCAAGCTTCAACTTTTCTAGATTCATGTATTAAGTTTCCAAATGTCTGTTCTTTATAAAAGTGATCAGTTATCTCAGCAAGAGATAGAGTGGTATGGCGCTCCATGGTAGCCAACTTTTGATGCGGAGGCGGCACTCGATGACGATGATGGTGCTTGAGTAGCAATAACAATATGGAGAGCATGTGGCCAAATTGATACTGCATCATACTTCAAACAAGGAGACCACTGGCTCGAATCCTTGCACGGTTCAAAGTTTTTTTTTTTTATATCAGGAGTAAAATAAAAACTCTGCCTCATGACAACTGCTCAAGCCTTTATTCTCTGGTCTTTTATATTCTCCCCCCCCAACACAGCAGACCTCAACAATGGTATAATGCCATAAAAATGTTTCTTTTTTAACAATATTAATGTATCAGTTATAAGCACCCCCCAATCACACACGCCAAAATAAAATAGTAATAATAAACATCATTGCCATTTGCAATTGTCCCTGTTGGAACTTGGCCCCTGTGACAGCTACTCTGTGTTCTGTACAAGATGCCCTTATTATATTGCGGTCTTGCCCAGCTACTCTGTGTTCTGTACAAGATGCCCTGATTATACTGCGGTCATGCCCAGCTACTCTGTGATATCTTGCACCCTCCTTTTACTTCTTTTTTGTCACCTGGTACCATATCCTCCATAATGTTTTCTGGACCATCATGTAATTTTATTTGGCCAAAATAATTAATTTTTCCTTATTTTTATGTTCTTTAATAGTCAATTTTCTGAAACATTAAGTTGTTCCAGAATGTATCTGTTCATGCTTTTCTGAATAGTCTTCTGTAATATTTGCATTCAAAGGCTTTTATTAATTTTTCAACCGATCTGTTGATAATCTACATTTCACAGCCTTATGTTGCTGTGGGAAAAGTACAAGCTTTTAGAAATCTGGGTTCTCTTGCTACATCAGTTCCTTGCCATATGTTGTGAAATTTTGTTTATTTAGGTTCATTCTTCTTTGTTATCTCTCATTGTTAGCAGTCAACCAAGAAAGTCAAAACTGTTTACTCTGTTTCTTTCCCATTAATGTGTAAAGCAACAAGCCTTCAACAAATGTTTTGAGAAAATTCAAACTAAGAGTCAACTGCAAATAAGATGGATTGATGGAATATTAGAAACACAAAAAAACATAACAGCAAGAGAGACCAACAGAAGATCAAAAGAGTACAAACTATATCTTCCCTTGACACTGAAAGGCAAATGAGGAAGGATAGAAGAAGAATGCATATATCAATCAGTCTTTACATCCTGCTTTATCAGTTATAAAAATGATACAAGTGTTGTTTTTACTAATATTTGAACTGACGTTATTAATATCTTATGCCACTTAGTGGGGTGTATATAAGAAATGTATCATGATGATAATTATATTTTGGTACTGAGTGACCACCTATTATATGAGTATTTTATATATATATATATATGGCCTGTGGCATCGTACATACGATTGGTAGCAAGCAATCATGATAAGTCAGTAGTTTGATAAAATATTAGTGTCTTATACTGTTTTGCTAAACAGCTTCTCTTGTGGCTGAATCTGCCAATATTGGATAGACAGATTCGGTTACAGAATAAACGTGATGTATTTGTGGTGCCTGGCCTCATCTCCTTTCTCTTGTGCCTTTTGTTATCTGAATTTGATATCAACATTCCTCACACGTTACCGTGCCTTTTTTGGTTATTGTTCTCCGTGTGCTACAGCCTGCAGCCATATCCTCCCAGTTTCTTTCACTAATAGAGAGTTCACTCAAGGAAGCCCTGCCAACATCCATATATCTCAACTCTGGTCTGCACTTTGAGCTCTTTCTGTCCTTAAGGACACCATACAGTATTTGTTTGGGAGTACGATTGAATGCCATTCTTCTTATATGACCCAGCCACCTTAGCCTCCATCTCCTAAGTGTTGTCATAATGGATGGGAGTTTGGCTCATTTAAAACTTTAGAGTTGGTTACTTTGTCCTGCCATTTGATGTTCATAATCTTTTGATGGCAATGCACATGAAAGCTGTTTAAAAGTATCATATTGTTTCTTTTTATATGCTTCTCTAATGTTTCTCTTGAGAATTCTATTGAATAGATTAGGTAATAAAGTGCACCCCTGTCAAATTGTTCTGATGTTTCAATTTTGCTGCCTGTTGGTCTTTAAAATACATATTTATCATGTGCATCATTCAGACACAGTTGCAACAAATATTAGAATTTAACTGATGCTATTAAATGGAGGCTTTCTTTTTTTTTTCTTTTTTAGTAAAAACTCACAAGTAATCCGTCTGTACAGTATATTATTTACCTGTCTGTCTTTCTGCCAGCTTGCCTGTCTTGTCTGCTCACCTGCCTTCCTTTCTGTCTGTCTGTCTGCCTGTCTATTATTAACCCTCATTTGAGTGTAACACTCACATTATATCTATACTAAATGTGGTTCCACTTGTGAAAGAGCAAAGTATTTGTTATTTAATATTTATTATCACAAAGGTGGTAGAGTTTTAGAAGAAAAACATTTTATGGTAAGTAGGTACATGAAAGAATATCAATTAATTTTCATTAATTTCAGCTGAAGTGAAGCCACTTGATATTGACAAACTACTGATTGCCAATCGAGGGGAGATTGCTTGTCGGGTCATACGTACTGCTAAAAGAATGGGCATAAAGAGTGTAGCTGTGTATAGTGAAGCTGACAGACATTCAATGCATGTGGCTATGGTACATTTATAAACTAACAATATATTTTATATGCAAAATTACAATTTATAAACTACTGGTAATATAATGAAAAAACCAAATAGATTATAAATTAAAATAACTAAATTAACTTAAATGCATAGGAATACACTCACAGTGTATAGAAGTTTGGCTGCAATAGTAGTTTTACAATTAATGCACACACTTTTTTGTGTTAAATTTGAATAAAGAACTTAACTTTAGACATATTATTGTTCATTCCATTTTGCTAGTTTTAAATAACTTGCTGTAAAAATTATAGCTGTCCATTCCATTTTTATTGAATATAAATAAGTTCATCATCTTCTGCCTTTCAACTCCTTGTGGAGCATAGAGCTTCCTTTCATCTTTCCTAGCCATACTATTTGGTGCCATTCTCTTAAGATAGCTCCATGTCTTCCTAATCTTCTTCATTTGTTTCTGTGTGTCGCTGCAGTTATTGTTTGACCTTTCCATTTGTCTCCTCCTCTGGGGATTAAAACAAAAAGTACTTATCGTGGGATACTTTCAGTTGACCTTGTGTGTATCTTTGCCAGATCTTTATTCTCCTAGTGTTTTTCTGGTACTCTCTTAGAGTTATATTTTAGTATTTTTATTATGCAATTTTCAGCCTTTTATTCTGCTGCACACATCCTTTAATGAAAGTATGTTTGTGGCTGTTTTTGTTCTCCATTTATCACAGCCATTCAATAGGAATGATTTAACTTTGGAGTGAAAATTGTTTATTTTTGTATTTAATCTAATTTATTTAATTTAAACCACTTACTGTAGAAATAATTAAGACTGTGTCATCCTCATATCGCAAATTATTTATGTTGTGACTGTTGACTTCAATTCCTTTTTTTTTGTCTACTATTGATCTCATAAGTTTAATTCCAACAAGTGACAAATATACATGGAAAACAAACCAGTAGAAGAGATCGATCACTTCATCTATCTTGGAAGTCACATTGATCGAGAAGGGGATACGAGCAAAGAAATTAGAATCAGACTGGCTAAAGCAGCAATGTCTTTCAGAAGCCTTGAAAAGTTGTGGAAATCAAAACTCATTAGCACAAACACAAAACTTAGGCTATTCAAATCAAATGTACTATCAACCCTTACGTATGCGTGTGAAAGCTGGAAAACAACAAGAGATATAGAAACAAAGTTGAACGCATTCGAAAATAAATGTCTAAGGAAAATACTTGGTATAGAATGGAACGAATTCAAAACAAACGAGGAAATTAGAGAAATCGCCAATCAACCACTAATATCTTCAGTATAAAGAAAAGACGATGGTCATACGTTGGACATGTGATGAGAAGAGATAATAATCGAATAGCAAAGCAAGCCTCATATGGGAAACAACAGGTAAAAGAAAAGAGGAAGACCCAGGGAGACACTGAGAAGAACATTGATGAGAGAGGCAAGAGCAGCAGGAATCGGCTCCCTCAATGAGATAGAACTGCTTGCACAGAACAGAGACAGATGGCGAGATTTGATAAAATATCTTTAAAAGAAAACTGCTAGAACAAAAATTCATATAGGAGAAGGTGTATCTTGGTCTACGCCCTATGGGCCGGTTACGGCTCGAAAGGTCAATAGATAGATAGATAGATAGATTGATCTCATAATATTTTTGCTGTAACGTGAAAACAAATCCGACGACAGAACACTGCCTTGTCTGACTCCTTGTTTTATATATTGAAATTGTCCTGTTTGGTTGTTAATTCATATAGCTGCTGTTTGTTGCCAGTACATGTTTTTTATGATTCGCAGATCCTTGCCATCAATGTTTAATTTCTCCAGCATATTGATTATTTCCACGTGCTTTACTTTGTCAATTGCTTTCGTGTAGTCTATAAAGCACATTATAGATCTTTCTATCAATGTTCTTAAGATGTATATTGCATTATTGGTGCCCTTTCCTTCCACAAATCCACATTGTTCCTCACTTATTTCTGGTTTTATTTTGTTCCTTACACGTCTCATGATGATTCTTAGTAATATTTTAGTCATGTGGCTCATGGGACTAATAGTGTGATGGTCTTCACAATCAGTGGCGCCTGACTTCTTCGGTATGGCTACAAAGATAGATTTTAGTAGATCTTCGGGTATGTGTCCAGTGTTATATATGTCATTAAGTAGTTTTGTTATGACTTGTACTCCTAGCTCTCTTAATAGCTCTCCTAATGCTCTCCTTTTAGTTGATTCTTTTAGTCACTGGTATTACTTCTTTTGATGTTTGTTGAATCGATTGTTAGAGCATTTCCCACTGCTCCTCGATGTCCTGTATTTTCTCAATAGCATTATATCTATTTTGTACTATCGTGCTGTACTTATCACTCATCTGTTTATCTACTCTAAGTATATCTAGTTCTAATTTTATATTTCTTGGGGATTTCTGTGTCTTCCGCAGTTTTATTCTTATCTTTCCAACTACTGGTACGTGGTCACTATTGCAATCTGCTCCTGGTCTTGTTTTAACAGATGTTAGCCCATTCCTGAATCTTTTCTGTACCAGTATAAAATCAATTTGATTGTGTACTTTTTTGTCTGGGCTTTGGCATGTCCATAGTCGCCTAGGGTGTTGTTTGAACCAGGTGTTACCTATAATCATTTCATGTGTCTTTGCCCAATCTATCCCCTCTGTCATTCGTCTCTCCAAGGCCATGCCCCCCAGTAACAATTTGCACTTTAGCTGTTCCTACCTTTGCATTGAAATCCCCTAATATAATAGTTATATCCTTTGGATTTACACTGTTTCATGGTCATCTCTAGCTCATTGTAAAAAGTGTCAATGTCTTCTTCTTCACTATTACTATAGCTTTGTTTCATAACTCGTGCCCAACTTTTAAAATCGATAGCTTTTTAACCGCTTGTTGTAAGATATTAAAAATTTGCATGTAAAGTTATAATGATTAGAACCCAACAGGGAATTAATTTCATTAAAAAAAAACATTTGGTTATTATTGTTGCTTATTTGATTTATATAAATTTATAACGACCCATCAAAACTTAATGTTTACAGTATTTTAAACTAAAAATAGCGAGTACAAATCCATACACGTTAGAATTGACGTATTTGCACGCTTTCCCTGTGGTTTGTTTCACACAATTAGACACTTGTAAAAAACACGAGAAATTGTGTGTTCCATTTCCGTTCATTCATAGGTGTAGACGTGGAACAATAACATTTATCATGAGTCTTAAAATGAAATTCTACAGTTTACAAAACATCGCAATAAAAATGTATGACTATTTTTGCAAAGAGGCTAAACGAGGAAGATTATTTCATTCTTTAGAAAACCCTGAGAATAGGACAAGACACATTTAGGATTTATCTAAATGGTCATTTAATCGCTGGATTCAAGCACGTGACCGTCAATGTTCAAAATATACAAAATCACAAGGAAGAGCAAAAATGTTGGATAATTTCGACAGTGAACTTATTAGAAGTGAAATTCGCAAAATGTTGGGTATGAATGAAACTGTTACAATAAGAAAATTAAAAGTTTCGCTGAAAAAGAACAACAGTATTGAAATATCAAAGTCTACATTATGGAGGAATGTGAGAGCTGCAGGCTTTACATTCAGAAAGTATTCCAATGGACGAAACATCATCTGTGAGAAGTCACATATAGTAGTCATGAGAAGCAAGTACTTACGTGAAGTAAAAGAGGTGTGCAAGCAAGGTTATGATATTGTGTACTTGGATGAAACATGGATCAATGCTCACCAAACTAACCAAAGGGAATGGCAGTCATCAGATGGAAAGATTAAGAGATTAATACCTAACAGCAAAGGACAGCGCTTGATAATTGCTCATGCAGGTAGTCGACATCATGGACTAATACAGAATGCAGAGCTCATTTTTCTTTCAAAATCCATAGACAATCGGGATTATCACTCTGAGATGAATGGTCACATATTTAGACATTGGATTGAAAATTCTGTTCTCCCATCACTAGATCGACCATCTTGCCTAATAATGGACAATGCAGCGTACCACAACATTGTTGCACTTGAAGATAAAGTCCCGACGTCATCCAGTACAAAAGATGCTATTAAGACATGGCTCACAAAGGAGCACATACAATTTAATAACATGTACTTAAAACCTGAATTACTATCTCTAGTAAAGCAAAAACAAAGGACAAAGATTTTTCAAATAGATAAGATTATCCAAGAGCACGGTCATATAAGTTTGAGGCTGCCACCTTACCATGCTCATTTAAATCCAACAGAACTAATCTGGGCAAAATTAGAAGGACATGTGGCAGATGAAAATACAACATTCAAAATATGCGATGTAAAGACTCTTGCTAATCTCGCTTTATTAAATATAGACAAAGATTATTAGGCTAAATGTGAAGACCACGTCTTAAAACAGGAAGAGGAATATTGGAAAAATGATGGTTTGTGGAATGTTCAACCCCAAACAGTTATTAATCTTTTAGACTCGTCTGATTCAGAATGAAAGTATATAGCCCCCACAATGTTGGCCCCTATATTACCTTAAATTAGTTCAACAAACGGTCCTTTTCAGGACCACACAACTATGAAAATTCGACATACAGGTATACCTTGATATTATCGTCCGTCCTCGAACTGAGAAGACAATAATTCTCCTGGTGTTTTTCCTTATTCAGTTATTTCCCCATTATGGCCACGCCTTTACCTAGTGAAAATTAATCATAGACCAGCAACTACGGTAATTTCTATTATTTAGGGGTTCACAATTTACAATTTTGACAAACATCAAAGAAATTCGCCGCTTTAAGAAAACTGCAGCTGCAAGATATTTGTTAAATATACATTTAAAGGGTCTTTTGCATTCTAATAACATTTGGAAAATTTCAACAGTATTTAACAAATGGTTTCTGAGCAATAGCGTTTTGAAGTTGGGCAAGTGATTTGAAACGAGCTATAGTTGGCGCATAAGCTTGAATTATGTTGATATCCATTAGTCTACCTCTCAATTTTACTAGTAGAATTCTGTCTGATACTGGCCAAAATCTTTCACTGTTTTGCTTCTTTCTCTATCTAACATGATGCCTATTTATCTTTCGTGTGTTGTTCCCCAGAGTAAATTACATTTCCACTGTCGCATTGTAATAATCCTGCTCCTTTCCATCTCATTTCACATAGTCCCGAGATGTTCAATTTCATTCTCTTCATTTCTTGACTGATGTTTTCTAGTTTACCAACCTGGAATGCTGATCTAATGTTCCAAGTTCCTATTGCTAGTGTCTTTTTATTTTTGATCTTGCATACAGTTGCTTGATGACGATCGGGTGTCACCTGTAGCACATGACACTCCCTACCGGACGAGGTGGCTGTGGAGTCCCCATTAACATCGTTAGCTGTAGATATTAAGTTGTGATTTGTCGTGATTAGTCCAGACAATATAAGAAGGTAGTTTGCCATTCCTTTCTTTCTTGGCAGTGACTGTACTAGTCGGAGATCACAGCCATTGTCTCTATACATGAGATCCTCTGCCTGCCATCGCGGTGTGGGGAACCATAACCGACACTACTTGTCGGTTGCTCCCACAACACCATCCACCACTTGTATAAATTACGGATACTAATTGTTACATTTGGAGCTTGGAAAATAAAATTGTTTAAAAACTTTTGCCATACTGCTGTATGTTAACCCAAGAATATATACGGAAATTGGATATGGTTTTCATTTCCTATCTTATGTTCAATTTATGGCCTCAAATTCAAATGCTTGACGCCACGTAAACCAGAGGTGTTACTTTGTCTATTGACATGTCAGCCATCAGTCTAGCCAATATGTTCTGTTTCCTCTTAGCGCCGTTCGCTGCCTATCCCGTGTTACAAAGAATTGTTCGATGTTTCACCAACAGCTGAAGAGATTTCCCCCATCATAAGATAAAAAAAGAAACAAATTCTTGAAGATTGGCCAAATTTATATTTTAAAAAAACAGCTGTTTTTTTACTGCTAGCTTTATACCTTTTATGATGCGCATGTTGGTGTTTAAAAAAAAAAATCCAACATTAAAGGAAACAAATACAACACTCAAGAGTCACCAGGAGTAATAGTAAGGATGGTATTGGGGGGGGGGGGGGTTAATTGCCCACTGCAAACTGTTAAATTAAAAAAAAATTGTATTTTGAGGTCATCATTTTATTACAACAATATTTTAGAGACTTTTAGCAAATTATTTTTTGGGTACTGTGGTCGGTATTATGCCAGTGCTTTCTTTTCTTCCTAGAAAAATCCAGTACCCATTTAATACTTTCCCTTCATGATTATTTTGTTGGTTTGAGCTGAATTATCTTGTAGCAATGTAGGAGAAAATTAAAGTTACATTGGACTTAGAAATAGGCCAATGGTAGAAGATCAGACAGTGTGGGTGGATAGACATCGACAAGGTCAGCAAGGAGTGTCCAGCGAAATGTGTGAGCATAGAGAAAAGAAATGTTGGGAAATTTGACAGCATATGGATGGCTTCTATCTATCTATCATCCTTTCGAGCCGAAGACGGCACATAGGGCAGAACCACAATCTCAAAAAACAGAAACCTTGCGTGCCAAAATGGCACATATTGCAGAGATCACTGCTTCCAAAACTTATGGCTCTGTTTCCATAACAATACTTTTTACAATGCCAGCTTGTCAAGCCATCGATCAACCTCTTTAGTCACCTCTTATGACATGCCTGGAAGGTCACAGTGTCACTATTCTTTACTTCCCTCATAATGATGGGTGGCTTGGGAGTAGCCATTATATAAAAGACAGAGCAGACAATTCAAGAATTGACACAGAGAACAGACCAGACACAGAACAGAAGCAGAGAGCGATTAGAAGAGTCCTGCAGAAATGGTGTATTACAAATAAAACAGAAGTTGCCAACAACTAGTGTAGATAGATGAGATATTAGAAAGGACCAGTATAGATAAAAAATTAGAGCAACATTTAGTTAAGAGTCCACAACAGGACTTGTGTGTGAATATTATTATTAGAACTAGATTAGACATTAGCAAGATAGCTAGAAAGTGTCATATGTTAATTCACAAGGAGTAAATGATTCAAGTGATCATCCAGACCACCAGGTTGTATTGACTTATGGTAGTGGGCCAAATCCTATAATTATGCAATTGTATTCATGAGAAATGTGTCCACAGTGCTGTAAAATAGTACGTTAATAAATATGTTATGGTGTTGTTGAACACCTCAGGCGTTTGTTGATTATCAGCACAAAGACATAGATTTTATATAGTATAGTGAAAGACACAGAAATGTGTTAAAGAAGGAAAGAGACTGCCTATGAATGTACGTGAGTGATATAAGAAAAAGAGATATACTAAAAGTTATGAGAGATGAATATAGAGAAATATCAAATAGAAGTATAAGCAAAGCCATTTAGTTACAATGGTGCTCAAGTTTCTTTACAATCTGATTTAGATTTGTGAACTGCCCAATGTAACCAATGCATAAATTCTGTACAAATGTTGTTTTTAAATAATATCATGTCATACATCAAATTTAAAAAATAAATATTTCACATGCAAATAATATTTGTATGACATAAAATCATTGGGGTAAGCATTTAAAATGGTAACAACAAAGAAAAAGACATCACCTCAGTGCAAAATAAAGACTAGAGGAACAATATTAAAACAGGTAAATGAATTTAAATATTTTGGAACTTTGTTAACCTCAGACGGAAGATGTACAAAAGTGGTGAGATGCAGAATGGCTCAGGCAAAAGCAACTTTAAAAAAAAATGATGAGGAAGATACTATGCAATCCATTTTTGACAATAGAAACAAGAAGAAGAGTTCTTAAATGTTATGTAGAGCCAGTCTTAACATATGGATGTAAATCATGTGAAGCAGGGGATAGCAGTGAGAGATGGAGAATATTCCAATGAGGAGTGGGGTACTTAAAAGCTCAGAGAGTCCACGTGAAAAAAGGGTGAATAGTTAACACGTAGTGAACAGATAGTGAAGCACGAGGACTGTAGGGCGATTCGGAAATGAGGCAGGGGGACTTAAGTAGACAAAGGATAGTTTTGAGTAGAGGGGCATTGTGTTGGATCGGTCAGTCGATAAGTGGCGAGAGTTCAGTCCAGACGTCTGTGTGACAGAACAAAGTTGAAACTGGGAACCGGAATGTTGTGAAGGATTTCTTAAGAGCAGGTCAGTGTAAGGGTAGTTGTTTGACTAGGTGGAAGTGTTAGGGATTCCTGAACGTTAGATAGGGAGATTAGCATAGAAGTACTAGAGTACTCTCTCAGTAGAGACATTATTATGTAAGTTGTTAGTATCGTCTTGTGAAGAGACATTCATCATGTTAAAGACATTGTCTGCAGTTATGTGAGTCGTCTGGTGAAGAGATATTCATCAGGTGGTGATGCTACTATATCATAGGGTGATGGTGAGCCTCAGCAGAAACAGTATTGTCCAAGTTGTTAGTATCGACTTGTGAAGAGACATTCATCATGTTAAA
>JAVIAB010000009.1:0-50119 GCA_032433765.1 Megaustenia siamemsis
TTGTTTATAGAACCTTTGTGAAGGATTTCGTTTTATTGTCATTATTTCTCTCTTCTCGTTGTTTATAGAACTTTGTGATGGGTTTCGTTTTATTGTCATTATTTCTCTCTTCTCGTTGTTTATAGAACCTTTGTGAAGGATTTCGTTTTATTATGTCATTATTTCTCTCTTCTCGTTGTTTATAGAACCTTTGATGAGGATTTCGTTTTATTGTCATTATTTCTCTCTTCTCGTTGTTTATAGAACCTTGTGATGGGTTTCGTTTTATTGTCATTATTTCTCTCTTCTCGTTGTTTATAGAACCTTTGTGATGGGTTTCGTTTTATTGTCATTATTTCTCTCTCTCGTTGTTTATAGAACCTTTGTGATGGGTTTCGTTTTATTGTCATTATTTCTCTCTTCTCGTTGTTATAGAACCTTTGTGAGGGATTTCGTTTTTGTCATTATTTCTCTCTTCTCGTTGTTTATAGAACCTTTGTGAAGGATTCGTTTTATTGTCATTATTTCTCTCTTCTCGTTGTTTATAGAACCTTTGTGAGGATTTCGTTTTTATTGTCATTATTTCTCTCTTCTCGTTGTTTATAGAACCTTTGTGAGGGTTTCGTTTTATTGTCATTATTTCTCTCTTCTCGTTGTTTATAGAACTTTGTGATGGGTTTCGTTTTAATTGTCATTATTCTCTCTTCTCGTTGTTTATAGAACCTTTGTGATGGATTTCGTTTTATTGTCATTATTTCTCTTCTCGTTGTTTATAGAACCTTTGTGAAGGATTTCGTTTTATTGTCATTATTTCTCTCTTCTCGTTGTTTATAGACCTTTGTGATGGTTTTCGTTTATTGTCATTATTTCTCTCTTCTCGTTGTTTATAGAACCTTTGTGAAGGGTTTCGTTTTATGTCATTATTTCTCTCTTCTCGTTGTTTATAGAACCTTGTGATGGGTTTCGTTTTTGTCATTATTTCTCTCTTCTCGTTTTTATAGAACCTTTGTGATGGGTTTCGTTTTTTGTCATTATTTCTCTCTTCTCGTTGTTTATAGAACCTTTGTGATGGATTTCGTTTTATTGTCATTATTTCTCTCTTCTCGTTGTTTATAGAACCTTGTGATGGGTTTCGTTTTATTGTCATTATTTCTCTCTTCTCGTTGTTTTAGAACCTTTGTGATGGGTTTCGTTTTATTGTCATTATTTCTCTCTCTCGTTTTTATAGAACCTTTGTGATGGGTTTCGTTTTATTGTCATATTTCTCTCTTCTCGTTGTTTATAGAACCTTTGTGATGGGTTTCGTTTTATTGTCATTATTTCTCTCTTCTCGTTGTTTATAGAACCTTTGTGATGGGTTTCGTTTTATTGTCATTATTTCTCTCTTCTCGTTGTTTATAGAACCTTTGTGATGGGTTTCGTTTTATTGTCATTATTCTCTCTTCTCGTTGTTTATAGAACCTTGTGATGGGTTTCGTTTTATTGTCATTATTTCTCTCTTCTCGTGTTTATAGAACCTTTGTGATGGGTTCGTTTATTGTCATTATTTCTCTCTTCTCGTTGTTTATAGAACCTTTGTGATGGGTTTCGTTTTATTGTCATTATTTCTCTCTTCTCGTTGTTATCGTTTTATAGAACCTTTGTGAAGGATTTCGTTTATTGTCATTATTTCTCTCTTCTCGTTGTTTATAGAACCTTTGTGATGGGTTTCGTTTTATTGTCATTATTTCTCTCTTCTCGTTGTTTATAGAACCTTTGTGAATGGGTTCGTTTATTGTCATTATTTCTCTCTTCTCGTTGTTTATAGAACCTTTGTGATGGTTTCGTTTTATTGTCATTATTTCTCTCTTCTCGTTGTTTATAGAACCTTTGTGAAGGATTTCGTTTTATGTCATTATTTCTCTTTCTCGTTGTTTATAGAACCTTTGTGATGGGTTTCGTTTTATTGTCATTATTTCTCTCTTCTCGTTGTTTATAGAACCTTTGTGATGGGTTTCGTTTTATTGTCATTATTTCTCTCTTCTCGTTTTTATAGAACCTTTGTGATGGGTTTCGTTTTATTGTCATTATTTCTCTCTTCTCGTTGTTTATAGAACCTTTGTGATGGGTTTCGTTTTATTGTCATATTTCTCTCTTCTCGTTGTTTATAGAACCTTTGTGAAGGTTTCGTTTTATTGTCATTATTTCTCTCTTCTCGTTGTTTATAGAACCTTTGTGATGGGTTTCGTTTATTGTCATTATTTCTCTCTTCTCGTTGTTTATAGAACCTTTGTGATGGGTTTCGTTTTATTGTCATTATTTCTCTCTTCTCGTTGTTATAGAACCTTTGTGAAGGATTTCGTTTTATTGTCATTATTTCTCTCTTCTCGTTGTTTATAGAACCTTTGGATGGGTTTCGTTTTATTGTCATTATTTCTCTCTTCTCGTTGTTTATAGAACCTTTGTGATGGGTTTCGTTTTATTGTCATTATTTCTCTCTTCTCGTTGTTATAGAACCTTGTGAGGTTTCGTTTTATTGTCATTATTTCTCTTTCTCGTTGTTTATAGAACCTTTGTGATGGGTTTCGTTTTATTGTCATTATTTCTCTCTTCTCGTTGTTTATAGAACCTTTGTGATGGGTTTCGTTTTATTGTCATTATTTCTCTCTTCTCGTTGTTTATAGAACCTTTGTGATGGTTTCGTTTTATTGTCATTATTTCTCTCTTCTCGTTGTTTATAGAACCTTTGTGAAGGATTTCGTTTTATTGTCATTATTTCTCTCTTCTCGTTGTTTATAGAACCTTGTGATGGGTTTCGTTTTATTGTCATTATTTCTCTCTTCTCGTGTTTATAGAACCTTGTGATGGGTTTCGTTTTATTGTCATTATTTCTCTCTTCTCGTTGTTATAGAACCTTTGTGATGGTTTTCGTTTTATTGTCATTATTTCTCTCTTCTCGTTGTTTATAGAACTTTGTGGGTTTCGTTTTATTGTCATTATTTCTCTCTTCTCGTGTTTTAGAACCTTTGTGATGGGTTTCGTTTTATTGTCATTATTTCTCTCTTCTCGTGTTTATAGAACCTTTGTGATGGGTTCGTTTTATTGTCATTATTTCTCTCTTCTCGTTGTTTATAGAACCTTTGAAGATTTTCGTTTTATTGTCATTATTTCTCTCTTCTCGTTGTTTATAGAACTTTGTGATGTTCGTTTTATTGTCATTATTTCTCTCTTCTCGTTGTTTATAGAACCTTTGTGATGGGTTTCGTTTTATTGTCATTATTTCTCTCTTCTCGTTGTTTATAGAACCTTTGTGATGGGTTTCGTTTTATTGTCATTATTTCTCTCTTCTCGTTGTTTATAGAACCTTTGTGATGGGTTTCGTTTTATTGTCATTATTTCTCTCTTCTCGTTGTTTATAGAACCTTTGTGATGGTTTCGTTTATTGTCATTATTTCTCTCTTCTTCTTTGTTTATAGAACCTTTGTGATGGATTTCGTTTATTGTCATTATTTCTCTCTCTCTCGTTGTTTATAGAACCTTTGTGATGGGTTTCGTTTTATTGTCATTATTTCTCTCTTCTCGTTGTTTATAGAACCTTTGTGATGGGTTTCGTTTTATTGTCATTATTTCTCTCTTCTCGTTGTTTATAGAACCTTTGTGATGGGTTTCGTTTTATTGTCATTATTTCTCTCTTCTCGTTGTTATAGAACCTTTGTGATGGGTTTCGTTTTATTGTCATTATTTCTCTCTTCTCGTTGTTTATAGAACCTTTGTATGGGTTTCGTTTTATTGTCATTATTTCTCTCTTCTCGTTGTTTATAGAACCTTTGTGATGGGTTTCGTTTTATTGTCATTATTTCTCTCTTCTCGTTGTTTATAGAACCTTTGTGAAGGGTTTCGTTTTATTGTCATTATTTCTCTCTTCTCGTTGTTTATAGAACCTTTGTGAAGGATTTCGTTTTATTGTCATTATTTCTCTCTTCTCGTTGTTTATAGAACCTTTGTGATGGATTTCGTTTTATTGTCATTATTTCTCTCTTCTCGTTGTTTATAGAACCTTTGTGATGGATTTCGTTTTATTGTCATTATTTCTCTCTTCTCGTTGTTTATAGAACCTTTGTGATGGGTTTCGTTTTATTGTCATTATTTCTCTCTTCTCGTTGTTTATAGAACCTTTGTGATGGGTTTCGTTTTTATTGTCATTATTTCTCTCTTCTCGTTGTTTATAGAACCTTTGTGATGGGTTTCGTTTTATTGTCATTATTTCTCTCTTCTCGTTGTTTATAGAACCTTTGTGATGGGTTTCGTTTTATTGTCATTATTTCTCTCTTCTCGTTGTTTATAGAACCTTGTGATGGGTTTCGTTTTATTGTCATTATTTCTCTCTTCTCGTTGTTTATAGAACCTTTGTGATGGGTTTCGTTTTATTGTCATTATTTCTCTCTTCTCGTTGTTTATAGAACCTTTGTGAAGGATTTCGTTTATTGTCATTATTTCTCTCTTCTCGTTGTTTATAGAACCTTTGTGAAGGTTTCGTTTTATTGTCATTATTTCTCTCTTCTCGTTGTTTATAGAACCTTTGTGATGGGTTTCGTTTTATTGTCATTATTTCTCTCTTCTCGTTGTTTATAGAACCTTTGTGATGGGTTTCGTTTTATTGTCATTATTTCTCTCTTCTCGTTGTTTATAGAACCTTTGTGATGGGTTTCGTTTTATTGTCATTATTTCTCTCTTCTCGTTGTTTTATAGAACCTTTGTGATGGTTTCGTTTTATTGTCATTATTTCTCTCTTCTCGTTGTTTATGAACCTTTGTGATGGGTTTCGTTTTATTGTCATTATTTCTCTCTTCTCGTTGTTTATAGAACCTTTGTGATGGGTTTCGTTTTATTGTCATTATTTCTCTCTTCTCGTTGTTTATAGAACCTTTGTGATGGATTTCGTTTTATTGTCATTATTTCTCTCTTCTCGTTGTTTATAGAACCTTTGTGATGGGTTTCGTTTTATTGTCATTATTTCTCTCTTCTCGTTGTTTATAGAACCTTTGTGATGGGTTTCGTTTTATTGTCATTATTTCTCTCTTCTCGTTGTTTATAGAACCTTTGTGAAGGATTTCGTTTTATTGTCATTATTTCTCTCTTCTCGTTGTTATAGAACCTTTGTGATGGGTTTCGTTTTATTCATTATTTCTCTCTTCTCGTTGTTTATAGAACCTTTGTGATGGGTTTCGTTTTATTGTCATTATTTCTCTCTTCTCGTTGTTTATAGAACCTTTGTGAAGGATTTCGTTTTATTGTCATTATTTCTCTCTTCTCGTTGTTTATAGAACCTTTGTGATGGATTTCGTTTTATTGTCATTATTTCTCTCTTCTCGTTGTTTATAGAACCTTTGTGATGGATTTCGTTTTATTGTCATTATTTCTCTCTTCTCGTTGTTTATAGAACCTTTGTGATGGGTTTCGTTTTATTGTCATTATTTCTCTCTTCTCGTTGTTTATAGAACCTTTGTGATGGATTTCGTTTTATTGTCATTATTTCTCTCTTCTCGTTGTTTATAGAACCTTTGTGATGGGTTTCGTTTTATTGTCATTATTTCTCTCT
The DNA here is from genome assembly GCA_032433765.1 of Megaustenia siamemsis. Lineage (NCBI taxonomy): Eukaryota > Metazoa > Mollusca > Gastropoda > Stylommatophora > Ariophantidae > Megaustenia > Megaustenia siamemsis. The sequence continues at coordinate 5,558 of JAVIAB010000009.1, forward strand.
TCTCGTTGTTTATAGAACCTTTGTGATGGGTTTCGTTTTATTGTCATTATTTCTCTCTTCTCGTTGTTTATAGAACCTTTGTGATGGATTTCGTTTATTGTCATTATTTCTCTCTTCTCGTTGTTTATAGAACCTTTGATGGGTTTCGTTTTATTGTCATTATTTCTCTCTTCTCGTTGTTTATAGAACCTTTGTGATGGGTTTCGTTTTATTGTCATTATTTCTCTCTTCTCGTTGTTTATAGAACCTTTGTGATGGATTTCGTTTTATTGTCATTATTTCTCTCTTCTCGTTGTTTATGAACCTTTGTGATGGGTTTCGTTTTATTGTCATTATTTCTCTCTTCTCGTTGTTTATAGAACCTTTGTGATGGTTTCGTTTTATTGTCATTATTTCTCTCTTCTCGTTGTTTATAGAACCTTTGTGATGGATTTCGTTTTATTGTCATTATTTCTCTCTTCTCGTTGTTTATAGAACCTTTGTGATGGGTTTCGTTTTATTGTCATTATTTCTCTCTTCTCGTTGTTTATAGAACCTTTGTGATGGGTTTCGTTTTATTGTCATTATTTCTCTCTTCTCGTTGTTTATAGAACCTTTGTGATGGATTTCGTTTTATTGTCATTATTTCTCTCTTCTCGTTGTTTATAGAACCTTTGTGATGGTTTCGTTTTATTGTCATTATTTCTCTCTTCTCGTTGTTTATAGAACCTTTGTGATGGGTTTCGTTTTATTGTCATTATTTCTCTCTTCTCGTTGTTTATAGAACCTTTGTGATGGGTTTCGTTTTATTGTCATTATTTCTCTCTTCTCGTTGTTTATAGAACCTTTGTGATGGGTTTCGTTTTATTGTCATTATTTCTCTCTTCTCGTTGTTTATAGAACCTTTGTGATGGTTTCGTTTTATTGTCATTATTTCTCTCTTCTCGTTGTTTATAGAACCTTTGTGAGGATTTCGTTTTATTGTCATTATTCTCTCTTCTCGTTGTTTATAGAACCTTTGTGATGGATTTCGTTTTATTGTCATTATTTCTCTCTTCTCGTTGTTTATAGAACCTTTGTGATGGGTTTCGTTTTATTGTCATTATTTCTCTCTTCTCGTTGTTTATAGAACCTTTGTGATGGGTTTCGTTTTATTGTCATTATTTCTCTCTTCTCGTTGTTTATAGAACCTTTGTGATGGGTTTCGTTTTATGTCATTATTTCTCTCTTCTCGTTGTTTATAGAACCTTTGTGATGGATTTCGTTTTATTGTCATTATTTCTCTCTTCTCGTTGTTTATAGAACCTTTGTGATGGGTTTCGTTTTATTGTCATTATTTCTCTCTTCTCGTTGTTTATAGAACCTTTGTGATGGGTTTCGTTTTATTGTCATTATTTCTCTCTTCTCGTTGTTTATAGAACCTTTGTGATGGGTTTCGTTTTATTGTCATTATTTCTCTCTTCTCGTTGTTTATAGAACCTTTGTGATGGGTTTCGTTTTATTGTCATTATTTCTCTCTTCTCGTTGTTTATAGAACCTTTGTGATGGGTTTCGTTTTATTGTCATTATTTCTCTCTTCTCGTTGTTTATAGAACCTTTGTGATGGGTTTCGTTTTATTGTCATTATTTCTCTCTTCTCGTTGTTTATAGAACCTTTGTGATGGTTTCGTTTTATTGTCATTATTTCTCTCTTTCGTTGTTATAGAACCTTTGTGATGGATTTCGTTTTATTGTCATTATTTCTCTCTTCTCGTTGTTTATAGAACCTTTGTGATGGGTTTCGTTTTATTGTCATTATTTCTCTCTTCTCGTTGTTTATAGAACCTTTGTGAAGGGTTTCGTTTTATTGTCATTATTTCTCTCTTCTCGTTGTTTATAGAACCTTTGTGATGGTTTCGTTTTATTGTCATTATTTCTCTCTTCTCGTTGTTTATAGAACCTTTGTGATGGGTTTCGTTTTATTGTCATTATTTCTCTCTTCTCGTTGTTTATAGAACCTTTGTGATGGGTTTCGTTTTATTGTCATTATTTCTCTCTTCTCGTTGTTTATAGAACCTTTGTGATGGGTTTCGTTTTATTGTCATTATTTCTCTCTTCTCGTTGTTTATAGAACCTTTGTGATGGATTTCGTTTTATTGTCATTATTTCTCTCTTCTCGTTGTTTATAGAACCTTTGTGATGGATTTCGTTTTATTGTCATTATTTCTCTCTTCTCGTTGTTTATAGAACCTTTGTGATGGGTTTCGTTTTATTGTCATTATTTCTCTCTTCTCGTTGTTTATAGAACCTTTGTGATGGGTTTCGTTTTATTGTCATTATTTCTCTCTTCTCGTTGTTTATAGAACCTTTGTTGGGTTTCGTTTTATTGTCATTATTTCTCTCTTCTCGTTGTTTATAGAACCTTTGTGATGGGTTTCGTTTTATTGTCATTATTTCTCTCTTCTCGTTGTTTATAGAACCTTTGTGATGGATTTCGTTTTATGTCATTATTTCTCTCTTCGTTGTTTATAGAACCTTTGTGATGGTTTCGTTTTATTGTCATTATTTCTCTCTTCTCGTTGTTTATAGAACCTTTGTGATGGGTTTCGTTTTATTGTCATTATTTCTCTCTTCTCGTTGTTTATAGAACCTTTGTGATGGGTTTCGTTTTATGTCATTATTTCTCTCTTCTCGTTGTTTATAGAACCTTTGTGATGGGTTCGTTTTATTGTCATTATTTCTCTCTTCGTTGTTTATAGAACCTTTGTGATGGATTTCGTTTTATTGTCATTATTTCTCTCTTCTCGTTGTTTATAGAACCTTTGTGATGGATTTCGTTTTATTGTCATTATTTCTCTCTTCTCGTTGTTTATAGAACCTTTGTGATGGGTTTCGTTTTATTGTCATTATTTCTCTCTTCTCGTTGTTTATAGAACCTTTGTGATGGGTTTCGTTTTATTGTCATTATTTCTCTCTTCTCGTTGTTTATAGAACCTTTGTGATGGATTTCGTTTATTGTCATTATTTCTCTCTTCTCGTTGTTTATAGAACCTTTGTGATGGGTTTCGTTTTATTGTCATTATTTCTCTCTTCTCGTTGTTTATAGAACCTTTGTGATGGGTTTCGTTTTATTGTCATTATTTCTCTCTTCTCGTTGTTTATAGAACCTTTGTGATGGGTTTCGTTTTATTGTCATTATTTCTCTCTTCTCGTTGTTTATAGAACCTTTGTGATGGGTTTCGTTTTATTGTCATTATTTCTCTCTTCTCGTTGTTTATAGAACCTTTGTGATGGGTTTCGTTTTATTGTCATTATTTCTCTCTTCTCGTTGTTTATAGAACCTTTGTGAAGGATTTCGTTTTATTGTCATTATTTCTCTCTTCTCGTTGTTTATAGAACCTTTGTGATGGGTTCGTTTTATTGTCATTATTTCTCTCTTCTCGTTGTTTATAGAACCTTTGTGATGGGTTTCGTTTTATTGTCATTATTTCTCTCTTCTCGTTGTTTATAGAACCTTTGTGATGGGTTTCGTTTTATTGTCATTATTTCTCTCTTCTCGTTGTTTATAGAACCTTTGTGATGGGTTTCGTTTTATTGTCATTATTTCTCTCTTCTCGTTGTTTATAGAACCTTTGTGATGGGTTTCGTTTTATTGTCATTATTTCTCTCTTCTCGTTGTTTATAGAACCTTTGTGATGGGTTTCGTTTTATTGTCATTATTTCTCTCTTCTCGTTGTTTATAGAACCTTTGTGATGGGTTTCGTTTTATTGTCATTATTTCTCTCTTCTCGTTGTTTATAGAACCTTTGTGATGGGTTTCGTTTTATTGTCATTATTTCTCTCTTCTCGTTGTTTATAGAACCTTTGTGAGGATTTCGTTTTATTGTCATTATTTCTCTCTTCTCGTTGTTTATAGAACCTTTGTGATGGGTTTCGTTTTATTGTCATTATTTCTCTCTTCTCGTTGTTTATAGAACCTTTGTGATGGATTTCGTTTTATTGTCATTATTTCTCTCTTCTCGTTGTTTATAGAACCTTTGTGATGGGTTTCGTTTTATTGTCATTATTTCTCTCTTCTCGTTGTTTATAGAACCTTTGTGATGGATTTCGTTTTATTGTCATTATTTCTCTCTTCTCGTTGTTTATAGAACCTTTGTGAAGGTTTCGTTTTATTGTCATTATTTCTCTCTTCTCGTTGTTTATAGAACCTTTGTGATGGGTTTCGTTTTATTGTCATTATTTCTCTCTTCTCGTTGTTTATAGAACCTTTGTGATGGGTTTCGTTTTATTGTCATTATTTCTCTCTTCTCGTTGTTTATAGAACCTTTGTGATGGGTTTCGTTTTATTGTCATTATTTCTCTCTTCTCGTTGTTTATAGAACCTTTGTGATGGGTTTCGTTTTATTGTCATTATTTCTCTCTTCTCGTTGTTTATAGAACCTTGTGATGGGTTTCGTTTTATTGTCATTATTTCTCTCTTCTCGTTGTTATAGAACCTTTGTGATGGGTTTCGTTTTATTGTCATTATTTCTCTCTTCTCGTTGTTTATAGAACCTTTGTGATGGGTTTCGTTTTATTGTCATTATTTCTCTCTTCTCGTTGTTTATAGAACCTTTGTGATGGGTTTCGTTTTATTGTCATTATTTCTCTCTTCTCGTTGTTTATAGAACCTTTGTGATGGGTTTCGTTTTATTGTCATTATTTCTCTCTTCTCGTTGTTTATAGAACCTTTGTGATGGGTTTCGTTTTATTGTCATTATTTCTCTCTTCTCGTTGTTATAGAACCTTTGTGATGGGTTTCGTTTTATTGTTTTCTCTCTCTTGTTGTTTATTTTGTTTTTTTTATTGTCATTATTTCTCTCTTCTCGTTGTTTATAGAACCTTTGTGATGGGTTTCGTTTTATTGTCATTATTCTCTCTTCTCGTTGTTTATAGAACCTTTGTGATGGAGTTTCGTTTTATTGTCATTATTTCTCTCTTCTCGTTGTTTATAGAACCTTTGTGATGGGTTTCGTTTTATTGTCATTATTTCTCTCTTCTCGTTGTTTATAGAACCTTTGTGATGGGTTTCGTTTTATTGTCATTATTTCTCTCTTCTCGTTGTTTATAGAACCTTTGTGATGGGTTTCGTTTTATTGTCATTATTTCTCTCTTCTCGTTGTTTATAGAACCTTTGTGATGGATTTCGTTTTATTGTCATTATTTCTCTCTTCTCGTTGTTTATAGAACCTTTGTGATGGATTTCGTTTTATTGTCATTATTTCTCTCTTCTCGTTGTTTATAGAACCTTTGTGAAGGGTTTCGTTTTATTGTCATTATTCTCTCTTCTCGTTGTTTATAGAACCTTTGTGATGGGTTTCGTTTTATTGTCATTATTTCTCTCTTCTCGTTGTTTATAGAACCTTTGTGATGGGTTTCGTTTTATTGTCATTATTTCTCTCTTCTCGTTGTTTATAGAACCTTTGTGATGGGTTTCGTTTATTGTCATTATTTCTCTCTTCTCGTTGTTTATAGAACCTTTGTGATGGGTTTCGTTTTATTGTCATTATTTCTCTCTTCTCGTTGTTTATAGAACCTTTGTGATGGATTTCGTTTTATTGTCATTATTTCTCTCTTCTCGTTGTTTATAGAACCTTTGTGATGGGTTTCGTTTTATTGTCATTATTTCTCTCTTCTCGTTGTTTATAGAACCTTTGTGATGGGTTTCGTTTTATTGTCATTATTTCTCTCTTCTCGTTGTTTATAGAACCTTTGTGATGGTTCGTTTTATTGTCATTATTTCTCTCTTCTCGTTGTTTATAGAACCTTTGTGATGGGTTTCGTTTTATTGTCATTATTTCTCTCTTCTCGTTGTTTATAGAACCTTTGTGATGGGTTTCGTTTTATTGTCATTATTTCTCTCTTCTCGTTGTTTATAGAACCTTTGTGATGGGTTTCGTTTTATTGTCATTATTTCTCTCTTCTCGTTGTTTATAGAACCTTTGTGATGGGTTTCGTTTTATTGTCATTATTTCTCTCTTCTCGTTGTTTATAGAACCTTTGTGGGATTTCGTTTTATTGTCATTATTTCTCTCTTCTCGTTGTTTATAGAACCTTTGTGATGGGTTTCGTTTTATTGTCATTATTTCTCTCTTCTCGTTGTTTATAGAACCTTTGTGATGGGTTTCGTTTTATTGTCATTATTTCTCTCTTCTCGTTGTTTATAGAACCTTTGTGAGGATTTCGTTTTATTGTCATTATTTCTCTCTTCTCGTTGTTTATAGAACCTTTGTGATGGGTTTCGTTTTATTGTCATTATTTCTCTCTTCTCGTTGTTTATAGAACCTTTGTGATGGGTTTCGTTTTATTGTCATTATTTCTCTCTTCTCGTTGTTTATAGAACCTTTGTGATGGGTTTCGTTTTATTGTCATTATTTCTCTCTTCTCGTTGTTTATAGAACCTTTGTGATGGATTTCGTTTTATTGTCATTATTTCTCTCTTCTCGTTGTTTATAGAACCTTTGTGATGGGTTTCGTTTTATTGTCATTATTTCTCTCTTCTCGTTGTTTATAGAACCTTTGTGATGGGTTTCGTTTTATTGTCATTATTTCTCTCTTCTCGTTGTTTATAGAACCTTTGTGATGGGTTTCGTTTTATTGTCATTATTTCTCTCTTCTCGTTGTTTATAGAACCTTTGTGATGGGTTTCGTTTTATTGTCATTATTTCTCTCTTCTCGTTGTTTATAGAACCTTTGTGATGGGTTTCGTTTTATTGTCATTATTTCTCTCTTCTCGTTGTTTATAGAACCTTTGTGATGGGTTTCGTTTTATTGTCATTATTTCTCTCTTCTCGTTGTTTATAGAACCTTTGTGATGGGTTTCGTTTTATTGTCATTATTTCTCTCTTCTCGTTGTTTATAGAACCTTTGTGATGGGTTTCGTTTTATTGTCATTATTTCTCTCTTCTCGTTGTTTATAGAACCTTTGTGATGGGTTTCGTTTTATTGTCATTATTTCTCTCTTCTCGTTGTTTATAGAACCTTTGTGATGGGTTTCGTTTTATTGTCATTATTTCTCTCTTCTCGTTGTTTATAGAACCTTTGTGATGGGTTTCGTTTTATTGTCATTATTTCTCTCTTCTCGTTGTTTATAGAACCTTTGTGATGGGTTTCGTTTTATTGTCATTATTTCTCTCTTCTCGTTGTTTATAGAACCTTTGTGATGGGTTTCGTTTTATTGTCATTATTTCTCTCTTCTCGTTGTTTATAGAACCTTTGTGATGGGTTTCGTTTTATTGTCATTATTTCTCTCTTCTCGTTGTTTATAGAACCTTTGTGATGGGTTTCGTTTTATTGTCATTATTTCTCTCTTCTCGTTGTTTATAGAACCTTTGTGATGGGTTTCGTTTTATTGTCATTATTTCTCTCTTCTCGTTGTTTATAGAACCTTTGTGATGGGTTTCGTTTTATTGTCATTATTTCTCTCTTCTCGTTGTTTATAGAACCTTTGTGATGGGTTTCGTTTTATTGTCATTATTTCTCTCTTCTCGTTGTTTATAGAACCTTTGTGATGGGTTTCGTTTTATTGTCATTATTTCTCTCTTCTCGTTGTTTATAGAACCTTTGTGATGGGTTTCGTTTTATTGTCATTATTTCTCTCTTCTCGTTGTTTATAGAACCTTTGTGATGGGTTTCGTTTTATTGTCATTATTTCTCTCTTCTCGTTGTTTATAGAACCTTTGTGATGGGTTTCGTTTTATTGTCATTATTTCTCTCTTCTCGTTGTTTATAGAACCTTTGTGATGGGTTTCGTTTTATTGTCATTATTTCTCTCTTCTCGTTGTTTATAGAACCTTTGTGATGGGTTTCGTTTTATTGTCATTATTTCTCTCTTCTCGTTGTTTATAGAACCTTTGTGATGGGTTTCGTTTTATTGTCATTATTTCTCTCTTCTCGTTGTTTATAGAACCTTTGTGATGGGTTTCGTTTTATTGTCATTATTTCTCTCTTCTCGTTGTTTATAGAACCTTTGTGATGGGTTTCGTTTTATTGTCATTATTTCTCTCTTCTCGTTGTTTATAGAACCTTTGTGATGGGTTTCGTTTTATTGTCATTATTTCTCTCTTCTCGTTGTTTATAGAACCTTTGTGATGGGTTTCGTTTTATTGTCATTATTTCTCTCTTCTCGTTGTTTATAGAACCTTTGTGATGGGTTTCGTTTTATTGTCATTATTTCTCTCTTCTCGTTGTTTATAGAACCTTTGTGATGGGTTTCGTTTTATTGTCATTATTTCTCTCTTCTCGTTGTTTATAGAACCTTTGTGATGGGTTTCGTTTTATTGTCATTATTTCTCTCTTCTCGTTGTTTATAGAACCTTTGTGATGGGTTTCGTTTTATTGTCATTATTTCTCTCTTCTCGTTGTTTATAGAACCTTTGTGATGGGTTTCGTTTTATTGTCATTATTTCTCTCTTCTCGTTGTTTATAGAACCTTTGTGATGGGTTTCGTTTTATTGTCATTATTTCTCTCTTCTCGTTGTTTATAGAACCTTTGTGATGGGTTTCGTTTTATTGTCATTATTTCTCTCTTCTCGTTGTTTATAGAACCTTTGTGATGGGTTTCGTTTTATTGTCATTATTTCTCTCTTCTCGTTGTTTATAGAACCTTTGTGATGGGTTTCGTTTTATTGTCATTATTTCTCTCTTCTCGTTGTTTATAGAACCTTTGTGATGGGTTTCGTTTTATTGTCATTATTTCTCTCTTCTCGTTGTTTATAGAACCTTTGTGATGGGTTTCGTTTTATTGTCATTATTTCTCTCTTCTCGTTGTTTATAGAACCTTTGTGATGGGTTTCGTTTTATTGTCATTATTTCTCTCTTCTCGTTGTTTATAGAACCTTTGTGATGGGTTTCGTTTTATTGTCATTATTTCTCTCTTCTCGTTGTTTATAGAACCTTTGTGATGGGTTTCGTTTTATTGTCATTATTTCTCTCTTCTCGTTGTTTATAGAACCTTTGTGATGGGTTTCGTTTTATTGTCATTATTTCTCTCTTCTCGTTGTTTATAGAACCTTTGTGATGGGTTTCGTTTTATTGTCATTATTTCTCTCTTCTCGTTGTTTATAGAACCTTTGTGATGGGTTTCGTTTTATTGTCATTATTTCTCTCTTCTCGTTGTTTATAGAACCTTTGTGATGGGTTTCGTTTTATTGTCATTATTTCTCTCTTCTCGTTGTTTATAGAACCTTTGTGATGGGTTTCGTTTTATTGTCATTATTTCTCTCTTCTCGTTGTTTATAGAACCTTTGTGATGGGTTTCGTTTTATTGTCATTATTTCTCTCTTCTCGTTGTTTATAGAACCTTTGTGATGGGTTTCGTTTTATTGTCATTATTTCTCTCTTCTCGTTGTTTATAGAACCTTTGTGATGGGTTTCGTTTTATTGTCATTATTTCTCTCTTCTCGTTGTTTATAGAACCTTTGTGATGGGTTTCGTTTTATTGTCATTATTTCTCTCTTCTCGTTGTTTATAGAACCTTTGTGATGGGTTTCGTTTTATTGTCATTATTTCTCTCTTCTCGTTGTTTATAGAACCTTTGTGATGGGTTTCGTTTTATTGTCATTATTTCTCTCTTCTCGTTGTTTATAGAACCTTTGTGATGGGTTTCGTTTTATTGTCATTATTTCTCTCTTCTCGTTGTTTATAGAACCTTTGTGATGGGTTTCGTTTTATTGTCATTATTTCTCTCTTCTCGTTGTTTATAGAACCTTTGTGATGGGTTTCGTTTTATTGTCATTATTTCTCTCTTCTCGTTGTTTATAGAACCTTTGTGATGGGTTTCGTTTTATTGTCATTATTTCTCTCTTCTCGTTGTTTATAGAACCTTTGTGATGGGTTTCGTTTTATTGTCATTATTTCTCTCTTCTCGTTGTTTATAGAACCTTTGTGATGGGTTTCGTTTTATTGTCATTATTTCTCTCTTCTCGTTGTTTATAGAACCTTTGTGATGGGTTTCGTTTTATTGTCATTATTTCTCTCTTCTCGTTGTTTATAGAACCTTTGTGATGGGTTTCGTTTTATTGTCATTATTTCTCTCTTCTCGTTGTTTATAGAACCTTTGTGATGGGTTTCGTTTTATTGTCATTATTTCTCTCTTCTCGTTGTTTATAGAACCTTTGTGATGGGTTTCGTTTTATTGTCATTATTTCTCTCTTCTCGTTGTTTATAGAACCTTTGTGATGGGTTTCGTTTTATTGTCATTATTTCTCTCTTCTCGTTGTTTATAGAACCTTTGTGATGGGTTTCGTTTTATTGTCATTATTTCTCTCTTCTCGTTGTTTATAGAACCTTTGTGATGGGTTTCGTTTTATTGTCATTATTTCTCTCTTCTCGTTGTTTATAGAACCTTTGTGATGGGTTTCGTTTTATTGTCATTATTTCTCTCTTCTCGTTGTTTATAGAACCTTTGTGATGGGTTTCGTTTTATTGTCATTATTTCTCTCTTCTCGTTGTTTATAGAACCTTTGTGATGGGTTTCGTTTTATTGTCATTATTTCTCTCTTCTCGTTGTTTATAGAACCTTTGTGATGGGTTTCGTTTTATTGTCATTATTTCTCTCTTCTCGTTGTTTATAGAACCTTTGTGATGGGTTTCGTTTTATTGTCATTATTTCTCTCTTCTCGTTGTTTATAGAACCTTTGTGATGGGTTTCGTTTTATTGTCATTATTTCTCTCTTCTCGTTGTTTATAGAACCTTTGTGATGGGTTTCGTTTTATTGTCATTATTTCTCTCTTCTCGTTGTTTATAGAACCTTTGTGATGGGTTTCGTTTTATTGTCATTATTTCTCTCTTCTCGTTGTTTATAGAACCTTTGTGATGGGTTTCGTTTTATTGTCATTATTTCTCTCTTCTCGTTGTTTATAGAACCTTTGTGATGGGTTTCGTTTTATTGTCATTATTTCTCTCTTCTCGTTGTTTATAGAACCTTTGTGATGGGTTTCGTTTTATTGTCATTATTTCTCTCTTCTCGTTGTTTATAGAACCTTTGTGATGGGTTTCGTTTTATTGTCATTATTTCTCTCTTCTCGTTGTTTATAGAACCTTTGTGATGGGTTTCGTTTTATTGTCATTATTTCTCTCTTCTCGTTGTTTATAGAACCTTTGTGATGGGTTTCGTTTTATTGTCATTATTTCTCTCTTCTCGTTGTTTATAGAACCTTTGTGATGGGTTTCGTTTTATTGTCATTATTTCTCTCTTCTCGTTGTTTATAGAACCTTTGTGATGGGTTTCGTTTTATTGTCATTATTTCTCTCTTCTCGTTGTTTATAGAACCTTTGTGATGGGTTTCGTTTTATTGTCATTATTTCTCTCTTCTCGTTGTTTATAGAACCTTTGTGATGGGTTTCGTTTTATTGTCATTATTTCTCTCTTCTCGTTGTTTATAGAACCTTTGTGATGGGTTTCGTTTTATTGTCATTATTTCTCTCTTCTCGTTGTTTATAGAACCTTTGTGATGGGTTTCGTTTTATTGTCATTATTTCTCTCTTCTCGTTGTTTATAGAACCTTTGTGATGGGTTTCGTTTTATTGTCATTATTTCTCTCTTCTCGTTGTTTATAGAACCTTTGTGATGGGTTTCGTTTTATTGTCATTATTTCTCTCTTCTCGTTGTTTATAGAACCTTTGTGATGGGTTTCGTTTTATTGTCATTATTTCTCTCTTCTCGTTGTTTATAGAACCTTTGTGATGGGTTTCGTTTTATTGTCATTATTTCTCTCTTCTCGTTGTTTATAGAACCTTTGTGATGGGTTTCGTTTTATTGTCATTATTTCTCTCTTCTCGTTGTTTATAGAACCTTTGTGATGGGTTTCGTTTTATTGTCATTATTTCTCTCTTCTCGTTGTTTATAGAACCTTTGTGATGGGTTTCGTTTTATTGTCATTATTTCTCTCTTCTCGTTGTTTATAGAACCTTTGTGATGGGTTTCGTTTTATTGTCATTATTTCTCTCTTCTCGTTGTTTATAGAACCTTTGTGATGGGTTTCGTTTTATTGTCATTATTTCTCTCTTCTCGTTGTTTATAGAACCTTTGTGATGGGTTTCGTTTTATTGTCATTATTTCTCTCTTCTCGTTGTTTATAGAACCTTTGTGATGGGTTTCGTTTTATTGTCATTATTTCTCTCTTCTCGTTGTTTATAGAACCTTTGTGATGGGTTTCGTTTTATTGTCATTATTTCTCTCTTCTCGTTGTTTATAGAACCTTTGTGATGGGTTTCGTTTTATTGTCATTATTTCTCTCTTCTCGTTGTTTATAGAACCTTTGTGATGGGTTTCGTTTTATTGTCATTATTTCTCTCTTCTCGTTGTTTATAGAACCTTTGTGATGGGTTTCGTTTTATTGTCATTATTTCTCTCTTCTCGTTGTTTATAGAACCTTTGTGATGGGTTTCGTTTTATTGTCATTATTTCTCTCTTCTCGTTGTTTATAGAACCTTTGTGATGGGTTTCGTTTTATTGTCATTATTTCTCTCTTCTCGTTGTTTATAGAACCTTTGTGATGGGTTTCGTTTTATTGTCATTATTTCTCTCTTCTCGTTGTTTATAGAACCTTTGTGATGGGTTTCGTTTTATTGTCATTATTTCTCTCTTCTCGTTGTTTATAGAACCTTTGTGATGGGTTTCGTTTTATTGTCATTATTTCTCTCTTCTCGTTGTTTATAGAACCTTTGTGATGGGTTTCGTTTTATTGTCATTATTTCTCTCTTCTCGTTGTTTATAGAACCTTTGTGATGGGTTTCGTTTTATTGTCATTATTTCTCTCTTCTCGTTGTTTATAGAACCTTTGTGATGGGTTTCGTTTTATTGTCATTATTTCTCTCTTCTCGTTGTTTATAGAACCTTTGTGATGGGTTTCGTTTTATTGTCATTATTTCTCTCTTCTCGTTGTTTATAGAACCTTTGTGATGGGTTTCGTTTTATTGTCATTATTTCTCTCTTCTCGTTGTTTATAGAACCTTTGTGATGGGTTTCGTTTTATTGTCATTATTTCTCTCTTCTCGTTGTTTATAGAACCTTTGTGATGGGTTTCGTTTTATTGTCATTATTTCTCTCTTCTCGTTGTTTATAGAACCTTTGTGATGGGTTTCGTTTTATTGTCATTATTTCTCTCTTCTCGTTGTTTATAGAACCTTTGTGATGGGTTTCGTTTTATTGTCATTATTTCTCTCTTCTCGTTGTTTATAGAACCTTTGTGATGGGTTTCGTTTTATTGTCATTATTTCTCTCTTCTCGTTGTTTATAGAACCTTTGTGATGGGTTTCGTTTTATTGTCATTATTTCTCTCTTCTCGTTGTTTATAGAACCTTTGTGATGGGTTTCGTTTTATTGTCATTATTTCTCTCTTCTCGTTGTTTATAGAACCTTTGTGATGGGTTTCGTTTTATTGTCATTATTTCTCTCTTCTCGTTGTTTATAGAACCTTTGTGATGGGTTTCGTTTTATTGTCATTATTTCTCTCTTCTCGTTGTTTATAGAACCTTTGTGATGGGTTTCGTTTTATTGTCATTATTTCTCTCTTCTCGTTGTTTATAGAACCTTTGTGATGGGTTTCGTTTTATTGTCATTATTTCTCTCTTCTCGTTGTTTATAGAACCTTTGTGATGGGTTTCGTTTTATTGTCATTATTTCTCTCTTCTCGTTGTTTATAGAACCTTTGTGATGGGTTTCGTTTTATTGTCATTATTTCTCTCTTCTCGTTGTTTATAGAACCTTTGTGATGGGTTTCGTTTTATTGTCATTATTTCTCTCTTCTCGTTGTTTATAGAACCTTTGTGATGGGTTTCGTTTTATTGTCATTATTTCTCTCTTCTCGTTGTTTATAGAACCTTTGTGATGGGTTTCGTTTTATTGTCATTATTTCTCTCTTCTCGTTGTTTATAGAACCTTTGTGATGGGTTTCGTTTTATTGTCATTATTTCTCTCTTCTCGTTGTTTATAGAACCTTTGTGATGGGTTTCGTTTTATTGTCATTATTTCTCTCTTCTCGTTGTTTATAGAACCTTTGTGATGGGTTTCGTTTTATTGTCATTATTTCTCTCTTCTCGTTGTTTATAGAACCTTTGTGATGGGTTTCGTTTTATTGTCATTATTTCTCTCTTCTCGTTGTTTATAGAACCTTTGTGATGGGTTTCGTTTTATTGTCATTATTTCTCTCTTCTCGTTGTTTATAGAACCTTTGTGATGGGTTTCGTTTTATTGTCATTATTTCTCTCTTCTCGTTGTTTATAGAACCTTTGTGATGGGTTTCGTTTTATTGTCATTATTTCTCTCTTCTCGTTGTTTATAGAACCTTTGTGATGGGTTTCGTTTTATTGTCATTATTTCTCTCTTCTCGTTGTTTATAGAACCTTTGTGATGGGTTTCGTTTTATTGTCATTATTTCTCTCTTCTCGTTGTTTATAGAACCTTTGTGATGGGTTTCGTTTTATTGTCATTATTTCTCTCTTCTCGTTGTTTATAGAACCTTTGTGATGGGTTTCGTTTTATTGTCATTATTTCTCTCTTCTCGTTGTTTATAGAACCTTTGTGATGGGTTTCGTTTTATTGTCATTATTTCTCTCTTCTCGTTGTTTATAGAACCTTTGTGATGGGTTTCGTTTTATTGTCATTATTTCTCTCTTCTCGTTGTTTATAGAACCTTTGTGATGGGTTTCGTTTTATTGTCATTATTTCTCTCTTCTCGTTGTTTATAGAACCTTTGTGATGGGTTTCGTTTTATTGTCATTATTTCTCTCTTCTCGTTGTTTATAGAACCTTTGTGATGGGTTTCGTTTTATTGTCATTATTTCTCTCTTCTCGTTGTTTATAGAACCTTTGTGATGGGTTTCGTTTTATTGTCATTATTTCTCTCTTCTCGTTGTTTATAGAACCTTTGTGATGGGTTTCGTTTTATTGTCATTATTTCTCTCTTCTCGTTGTTTATAGAACCTTTGTGATGGGTTTCGTTTTATTGTCATTATTTCTCTCTTCTCGTTGTTTATAGAACCTTTGTGATGGGTTTCGTTTTATTGTCATTATTTCTCTCTTCTCGTTGTTTATAGAACCTTTGTGATGGGTTTCGTTTTATTGTCATTATTTCTCTCTTCTCGTTGTTTATAGAACCTTTGTGATGGGTTTCGTTTTATTGTCATTATTTCTCTCTTCTCGTTGTTTATAGAACCTTTGTGATGGGTTTCGTTTTATTGTCATTATTTCTCTCTTCTCGTTGTTTATAGAACCTTTGTGATGGGTTTCGTTTTATTGTCATTATTTCTCTCTTCTCGTTGTTTATAGAACCTTTGTGATGGGTTTCGTTTTATTGTCATTATTTCTCTCTTCTCGTTGTTTATAGAACCTTTGTGATGGGTTTCGTTTTATTGTCATTATTTCTCTCTTCTCGTTGTTTATAGAACCTTTGTGATGGGTTTCGTTTTATTGTCATTATTTCTCTCTTCTCGTTGTTTATAGAACCTTTGTGATGGGTTTCGTTTTAT
The DNA here is from genome assembly GCA_032433765.1 of Megaustenia siamemsis. Classification (NCBI taxonomy): domain Eukaryota; kingdom Metazoa; phylum Mollusca; class Gastropoda; order Stylommatophora; family Ariophantidae; genus Megaustenia; species Megaustenia siamemsis. The sequence continues at coordinate 21,027 of JAVIAB010000009.1, forward strand.
TGTCATTATTTCTCTCTTCTCGTTGTTTATAGAACCTTTGTGATGGGTTTCGTTTTATTGTCATTATTTCTCTCTTCTCGTTGTTTATAGAACCTTTGTGATGGGTTTCGTTTTATTGTCATTATTTCTCTCTTCTCGTTGTTTATAGAACCTTTGTGATGGGTTTCGTTTTATTGTCATTATTTCTCTCTTCTCGTTGTTTATAGAACCTTTGTGATGGGTTTCGTTTTATTGTCATTATTTCTCTCTTCTCGTTGTTTATAGAACCTTTGTGATGGGTTTCGTTTTATTGTCATTATTTCTCTCTTCTCGTTGTTTATAGAACCTTTGTGATGGGTTTCGTTTTATTGTCATTATTTCTCTCTTCTCGTTGTTTATAGAACCTTTGTGATGGGTTTCGTTTTATTGTCATTATTTCTCTCTTCTCGTTGTTTATAGAACCTTTGTGATGGGTTTCGTTTTATTGTCATTATTTCTCTCTTCTCGTTGTTTATAGAACCTTTGTGATGGGTTTCGTTTTATTGTCATTATTTCTCTCTTCTCGTTGTTTATAGAACCTTTGTGATGGGTTTCGTTTTATTGTCATTATTTCTCTCTTCTCGTTGTTTATAGAACCTTTGTGATGGGTTTCGTTTTATTGTCATTATTTCTCTCTTCTCGTTGTTTATAGAACCTTTGTGATGGGTTTCGTTTTATTGTCATTATTTCTCTCTTCTCGTTGTTTATAGAACCTTTGTGATGGGTTTCGTTTTATTGTCATTATTTCTCTCTTCTCGTTGTTTATAGAACCTTTGTGATGGGTTTCGTTTTATTGTCATTATTTCTCTCTTCTCGTTGTTTATAGAACCTTTGTGATGGGTTTCGTTTTATTGTCATTATTTCTCTCTTCTCGTTGTTTATAGAACCTTTGTGATGGGTTTCGTTTTATTGTCATTATTTCTCTCTTCTCGTTGTTTATAGAACCTTTGTGATGGGTTTCGTTTTATTGTCATTATTTCTCTCTTCTCGTTGTTTATAGAACCTTTGTGATGGGTTTCGTTTTATTGTCATTATTTCTCTCTTCTCGTTGTTTATAGAACCTTTGTGATGGGTTTCGTTTTATTGTCATTATTTCTCTCTTCTCGTTGTTTATAGAACCTTTGTGATGGGTTTCGTTTTATTGTCATTATTTCTCTCTTCTCGTTGTTTATAGAACCTTTGTGATGGGTTTCGTTTTATTGTCATTATTTCTCTCTTCTCGTTGTTTATAGAACCTTTGTGATGGGTTTCGTTTTATTGTCATTATTTCTCTCTTCTCGTTGTTTATAGAACCTTTGTGATGGGTTTCGTTTTATTGTCATTATTTCTCTCTTCTCGTTGTTTATAGAACCTTTGTGATGGGTTTCGTTTTATTGTCATTATTTCTCTCTTCTCGTTGTTTATAGAACCTTTGTGATGGGTTTCGTTTTATTGTCATTATTTCTCTCTTCTCGTTGTTTATAGAACCTTTGTGATGGGTTTCGTTTTATTGTCATTATTTCTCTCTTCTCGTTGTTTATAGAACCTTTGTGATGGGTTTCGTTTTATTGTCATTATTTCTCTCTTCTCGTTGTTTATAGAACCTTTGTGATGGGTTTCGTTTTATTGTCATTATTTCTCTCTTCTCGTTGTTTATAGAACCTTTGTGATGGGTTTCGTTTTATTGTCATTATTTCTCTCTTCTCGTTGTTTATAGAACCTTTGTGATGGGTTTCGTTTTATTGTCATTATTTCTCTCTTCTCGTTGTTTATAGAACCTTTGTGATGGGTTTCGTTTTATTGTCATTATTTCTCTCTTCTCGTTGTTTATAGAACCTTTGTGATGGGTTTCGTTTTATTGTCATTATTTCTCTCTTCTCGTTGTTTATAGAACCTTTGTGATGGGTTTCGTTTTATTGTCATTATTTCTCTCTTCTCGTTGTTTATAGAACCTTTGTGATGGGTTTCGTTTTATTGTCATTATTTCTCTCTTCTCGTTGTTTATAGAACCTTTGTGATGGGTTTCGTTTTATTGTCATTATTTCTCTCTTCTCGTTGTTTATAGAACCTTTGTGATGGGTTTCGTTTTATTGTCATTATTTCTCTCTTCTCGTTGTTTATAGAACCTTTGTGATGGGTTTCGTTTTATTGTCATTATTTCTCTCTTCTCGTTGTTTATAGAACCTTTGTGATGGGTTTCGTTTTATTGTCATTATTTCTCTCTTCTCGTTGTTTATAGAACCTTTGTGATGGGTTTCGTTTTATTGTCATTATTTCTCTCTTCTCGTTGTTTATAGAACCTTTGTGATGGGTTTCGTTTTATTGTCATTATTTCTCTCTTCTCGTTGTTTATAGAACCTTTGTGATGGGTTTCGTTTTATTGTCATTATTTCTCTCTTCTCGTTGTTTATAGAACCTTTGTGATGGGTTTCGTTTTATTGTCATTATTTCTCTCTTCTCGTTGTTTATAGAACCTTTGTGATGGGTTTCGTTTTATTGTCATTATTTCTCTCTTCTCGTTGTTTATAGAACCTTTGTGATGGGTTTCGTTTTATTGTCATTATTTCTCTCTTCTCGTTGTTTATAGAACCTTTGTGATGGGTTTCGTTTTATTGTCATTATTTCTCTCTTCTCGTTGTTTATAGAACCTTTGTGATGGGTTTCGTTTTATTGTCATTATTTCTCTCTTCTCGTTGTTTATAGAACCTTTGTGATGGGTTTCGTTTTATTGTCATTATTTCTCTCTTCTCGTTGTTTATAGAACCTTTGTGATGGGTTTCGTTTTATTGTCATTATTTCTCTCTTCTCGTTGTTTATAGAACCTTTGTGATGGGTTTCGTTTTATTGTCATTATTTCTCTCTTCTCGTTGTTTATAGAACCTTTGTGATGGGTTTCGTTTTATTGTCATTATTTCTCTCTTCTCGTTGTTTATAGAACCTTTGTGATGGGTTTCGTTTTATTGTCATTATTTCTCTCTTCTCGTTGTTTATAGAACCTTTGTGATGGGTTTCGTTTTATTGTCATTATTTCTCTCTTCTCGTTGTTTATAGAACCTTTGTGATGGGTTTCGTTTTATTGTCATTATTTCTCTCTTCTCGTTGTTTATAGAACCTTTGTGATGGGTTTCGTTTTATTGTCATTATTTCTCTCTTCTCGTTGTTTATAGAACCTTTGTGATGGGTTTCGTTTTATTGTCATTATTTCTCTCTTCTCGTTGTTTATAGAACCTTTGTGATGGGTTTCGTTTTATTGTCATTATTTCTCTCTTCTCGTTGTTTATAGAACCTTTGTGATGGGTTTCGTTTTATTGTCATTATTTCTCTCTTCTCGTTGTTTATAGAACCTTTGTGATGGGTTTCGTTTTATTGTCATTATTTCTCTCTTCTCGTTGTTTATAGAACCTTTGTGATGGGTTTCGTTTTATTGTCATTATTTCTCTCTTCTCGTTGTTTATAGAACCTTTGTGATGGGTTTCGTTTTATTGTCATTATTTCTCTCTTCTCGTTGTTTATAGAACCTTTGTGATGGGTTTCGTTTTATTGTCATTATTTCTCTCTTCTCGTTGTTTATAGAACCTTTGTGATGGGTTTCGTTTTATTGTCATTATTTCTCTCTTCTCGTTGTTTATAGAACCTTTGTGATGGGTTTCGTTTTATTGTCATTATTTCTCTCTTCTCGTTGTTTATAGAACCTTTGTGATGGGTTTCGTTTTATTGTCATTATTTCTCTCTTCTCGTTGTTTATAGAACCTTTGTGATGGGTTTCGTTTTATTGTCATTATTTCTCTCTTCTCGTTGTTTATAGAACCTTTGTGATGGGTTTCGTTTTATTGTCATTATTTCTCTCTTCTCGTTGTTTATAGAACCTTTGTGATGGGTTTCGTTTTATTGTCATTATTTCTCTCTTCTCGTTGTTTATAGAACCTTTGTGATGGGTTTCGTTTTATTGTCATTATTTCTCTCTTCTCGTTGTTTATAGAACCTTTGTGATGGGTTTCGTTTTATTGTCATTATTTCTCTCTTCTCGTTGTTTATAGAACCTTTGTGATGGGTTTCGTTTTATTGTCATTATTTCTCTCTTCTCGTTGTTTATAGAACCTTTGTGATGGGTTTCGTTTTATTGTCATTATTTCTCTCTTCTCGTTGTTTATAGAACCTTTGTGATGGGTTTCGTTTTATTGTCATTATTTCTCTCTTCTCGTTGTTTATAGAACCTTTGTGATGGGTTTCGTTTTATTGTCATTATTTCTCTCTTCTCGTTGTTTATAGAACCTTTGTGATGGGTTTCGTTTTATTGTCATTATTTCTCTCTTCTCGTTGTTTATAGAACCTTTGTGATGGGTTTCGTTTTATTGTCATTATTTCTCTCTTCTCGTTGTTTATAGAACCTTTGTGATGGGTTTCGTTTTATTGTCATTATTTCTCTCTTCTCGTTGTTTATAGAACCTTTGTGATGGGTTTCGTTTTATTGTCATTATTTCTCTCTTCTCGTTGTTTATAGAACCTTTGTGATGGGTTTCGTTTTATTGTCATTATTTCTCTCTTCTCGTTGTTTATAGAACCTTTGTGATGGGTTTCGTTTTATTGTCATTATTTCTCTCTTCTCGTTGTTTATAGAACCTTTGTGATGGGTTTCGTTTTATTGTCATTATTTCTCTCTTCTCGTTGTTTATAGAACCTTTGTGATGGGTTTCGTTTTATTGTCATTATTTCTCTCTTCTCGTTGTTTATAGAACCTTTGTGATGGGTTTCGTTTTATTGTCATTATTTCTCTCTTCTCGTTGTTTATAGAACCTTTGTGATGGGTTTCGTTTTATTGTCATTATTTCTCTCTTCTCGTTGTTTATAGAACCTTTGTGATGGGTTTCGTTTTATTGTCATTATTTCTCTCTTCTCGTTGTTTATAGAACCTTTGTGATGGGTTTCGTTTTATTGTCATTATTTCTCTCTTCTCGTTGTTTATAGAACCTTTGTGATGGGTTTCGTTTTATTGTCATTATTTCTCTCTTCTCGTTGTTTATAGAACCTTTGTGATGGGTTTCGTTTTATTGTCATTATTTCTCTCTTCTCGTTGTTTATAGAACCTTTGTGATGGGTTTCGTTTTATTGTCATTATTTCTCTCTTCTCGTTGTTTATAGAACCTTTGTGATGGGTTTCGTTTTATTGTCATTATTTCTCTCTTCTCGTTGTTTATAGAACCTTTGTGATGGGTTTCGTTTTATTGTCATTATTTCTCTCTTCTCGTTGTTTATAGAACCTTTGTGATGGGTTTCGTTTTATTGTCATTATTTCTCTCTTCTCGTTGTTTATAGAACCTTTGTGATGGGTTTCGTTTTATTGTCATTATTTCTCTCTTCTCGTTGTTTATAGAACCTTTGTGATGGGTTTCGTTTTATTGTCATTATTTCTCTCTTCTCGTTGTTTATAGAACCTTTGTGATGGGTTTCGTTTTATTGTCATTATTTCTCTCTTCTCGTTGTTTATAGAACCTTTGTGATGGGTTTCGTTTTATTGTCATTATTTCTCTCTTCTCGTTGTTTATAGAACCTTTGTGATGGGTTTCGTTTTATTGTCATTATTTCTCTCTTCTCGTTGTTTATAGAACCTTTGTGATGGGTTTCGTTTTATTGTCATTATTTCTCTCTTCTCGTTGTTTATAGAACCTTTGTGATGGGTTTCGTTTTATTGTCATTATTTCTCTCTTCTCGTTGTTTATAGAACCTTTGTGATGGGTTTCGTTTTATTGTCATTATTTCTCTCTTCTCGTTGTTTATAGAACCTTTGTGATGGGTTTCGTTTTATTGTCATTATTTCTCTCTTCTCGTTGTTTATAGAACCTTTGTGATGGGTTTCGTTTTATTGTCATTATTTCTCTCTTCTCGTTGTTTATAGAACCTTTGTGATGGGTTTCGTTTTATTGTCATTATTTCTCTCTTCTCGTTGTTTATAGAACCTTTGTGATGGGTTTCGTTTTATTGTCATTATTTCTCTCTTCTCGTTGTTTATAGAACCTTTGTGATGGGTTTCGTTTTATTGTCATTATTTCTCTCTTCTCGTTGTTTATAGAACCTTTGTGATGGGTTTCGTTTTATTGTCATTATTTCTCTCTTCTCGTTGTTTATAGAACCTTTGTGATGGGTTTCGTTTTATTGTCATTATTTCTCTCTTCTCGTTGTTTATAGAACCTTTGTGATGGGTTTCGTTTTATTGTCATTATTTCTCTCTTCTCGTTGTTTATAGAACCTTTGTGATGGGTTTCGTTTTATTGTCATTATTTCTCTCTTCTCGTTGTTTATAGAACCTTTGTGATGGGTTTCGTTTTATTGTCATTATTTCTCTCTTCTCGTTGTTTATAGAACCTTTGTGATGGGTTTCGTTTTATTGTCATTATTTCTCTCTTCTCGTTGTTTATAGAACCTTTGTGATGGGTTTCGTTTTATTGTCATTATTTCTCTCTTCTCGTTGTTTATAGAACCTTTGTGATGGGTTTCGTTTTATTGTCATTATTTCTCTCTTCTCGTTGTTTATAGAACCTTTGTGATGGGTTTCGTTTTATTGTCATTATTTCTCTCTTCTCGTTGTTTATAGAACCTTTGTGATGGGTTTCGTTTTATTGTCATTATTTCTCTCTTCTCGTTGTTTATAGAACCTTTGTGATGGGTTTCGTTTTATTGTCATTATTTCTCTCTTCTCGTTGTTTATAGAACCTTTGTGATGGGTTTCGTTTTATTGTCATTATTTCTCTCTTCTCGTTGTTTATAGAACCTTTGTGATGGGTTTCGTTTTATTGTCATTATTTCTCTCTTCTCGTTGTTTATAGAACCTTTGTGATGGGTTTCGTTTTATTGTCATTATTTCTCTCTTCTCGTTGTTTATAGAACCTTTGTGATGGGTTTCGTTTTATTGTCATTATTTCTCTCTTCTCGTTGTTTATAGAACCTTTGTGATGGGTTTCGTTTTATTGTCATTATTTCTCTCTTCTCGTTGTTTATAGAACCTTTGTGATGGGTTTCGTTTTATTGTCATTATTTCTCTCTTCTCGTTGTTTATAGAACCTTTGTGATGGGTTTCGTTTTATTGTCATTATTTCTCTCTTCTCGTTGTTTATAGAACCTTTGTGATGGGTTTCGTTTTATTGTCATTATTTCTCTCTTCTCGTTGTTTATAGAACCTTTGTGATGGGTTTCGTTTTATTGTCATTATTTCTCTCTTCTCGTTGTTTATAGAACCTTTGTGATGGGTTTCGTTTTATTGTCATTATTTCTCTCTTCTCGTTGTTTATAGAACCTTTGTGATGGGTTTCGTTTTATTGTCATTATTTCTCTCTTCTCGTTGTTTATAGAACCTTTGTGATGGGTTTCGTTTTATTGTCATTATTTCTCTCTTCTCGTTGTTTATAGAACCTTTGTGATGGGTTTCGTTTTATTGTCATTATTTCTCTCTTCTCGTTGTTTATAGAACCTTTGTGATGGGTTTCGTTTTATTGTCATTATTTCTCTCTTCTCGTTGTTTATAGAACCTTTGTGATGGGTTTCGTTTTATTGTCATTATTTCTCTCTTCTCGTTGTTTATAGAACCTTTGTGATGGGTTTCGTTTTATTGTCATTATTTCTCTCTTCTCGTTGTTTATAGAACCTTTGTGATGGGTTTCGTTTTATTGTCATTATTTCTCTCTTCTCGTTGTTTATAGAACCTTTGTGATGGGTTTCGTTTTATTGTCATTATTTCTCTCTTCTCGTTGTTTATAGAACCTTTGTGATGGGTTTCGTTTTATTGTCATTATTTCTCTCTTCTCGTTGTTTATAGAACCTTTGTGATGGGTTTCGTTTTATTGTCATTATTTCTCTCTTCTCGTTGTTTATAGAACCTTTGTGATGGGTTTCGTTTTATTGTCATTATTTCTCTCTTCTCGTTGTTTATAGAACCTTTGTGATGGGTTTCGTTTTATTGTCATTATTTCTCTCTTCTCGTTGTTTATAGAACCTTTGTGATGGGTTTCGTTTTATTGTCATTATTTCTCTCTTCTCGTTGTTTATAGAACCTTTGTGATGGGTTTCGTTTTATTGTCATTATTTCTCTCTTCTCGTTGTTTATAGAACCTTTGTGATGGGTTTCGTTTTATTGTCATTATTTCTCTCTTCTCGTTGTTTATAGAACCTTTGTGATGGGTTTCGTTTTATTGTCATTATTTCTCTCTTCTCGTTGTTTATAGAACCTTTGTGATGGGTTTCGTTTTATTGTCATTATTTCTCTCTTCTCGTTGTTTATAGAACCTTTGTGATGGGTTTCGTTTTATTGTCATTATTTCTCTCTTCTCGTTGTTTATAGAACCTTTGTGATGGGTTTCGTTTTATTGTCATTATTTCTCTCTTCTCGTTGTTTATAGAACCTTTGTGATGGGTTTCGTTTTATTGTCATTATTTCTCTCTTCTCGTTGTTTATAGAACCTTTGTGATGGGTTTCGTTTTATTGTCATTATTTCTCTCTTCTCGTTGTTTATAGAACCTTTGTGATGGGTTTCGTTTTATTGTCATTATTTCTCTCTTCTCGTTGTTTATAGAACCTTTGTGATGGGTTTCGTTTTATTGTCATTATTTCTCTCTTCTCGTTGTTTATAGAACCTTTGTGATGGGTTTCGTTTTATTGTCATTATTTCTCTCTTCTCGTTGTTTATAGAACCTTTGTGATGGGTTTCGTTTTATTGTCATTATTTCTCTCTTCTCGTTGTTTATAGAACCTTTGTGATGGGTTTCGTTTTATTGTCATTATTTCTCTCTTCTCGTTGTTTATAGAACCTTTGTGATGGGTTTCGTTTTATTGTCATTATTTCTCTCTTCTCGTTGTTTATAGAACCTTTGTGATGGGTTTCGTTTTATTGTCATTATTTCTCTCTTCTCGTTGTTTATAGAACCTTTGTGATGGGTTTCGTTTTATTGTCATTATTTCTCTCTTCTCGTTGTTTATAGAACCTTTGTGATGGGTTTCGTTTTATTGTCATTATTTCTCTCTTCTCGTTGTTTATAGAACCTTTGTGATGGGTTTCGTTTTATTGTCATTATTTCTCTCTTCTCGTTGTTTATAGAACCTTTGTGATGGGTTTCGTTTTATTGTCATTATTTCTCTCTTCTCGTTGTTTATAGAACCTTTGTGATGGGTTTCGTTTTATTGTCATTATTTCTCTCTTCTCGTTGTTTATAGAACCTTTGTGATGGGTTTCGTTTTATTGTCATTATTTCTCTCTTCTCGTTGTTTATAGAACCTTTGTGATGGGTTTCGTTTTATTGTCATTATTTCTCTCTTCTCGTTGTTTATAGAACCTTTGTGATGGGTTTCGTTTTATTGTCATTATTTCTCTCTTCTCGTTGTTTATAGAACCTTTGTGATGGGTTTCGTTTTATTGTCATTATTTCTCTCTTCTCGTTGTTTATAGAACCTTTGTGATGGGTTTCGTTTTATTGTCATTATTTCTCTCTTCTCGTTGTTTATAGAACCTTTGTGATGGGTTTCGTTTTATTGTCATTATTTCTCTCTTCTCGTTGTTTATAGAACCTTTGTGATGGGTTTCGTTTTATTGTCATTATTTCTCTCTTCTCGTTGTTTATAGAACCTTTGTGATGGGTTTCGTTTTATTGTCATTATTTCTCTCTTCTCGTTGTTTATAGAACCTTTGTGATGGGTTTCGTTTTATTGTCATTATTTCTCTCTTCTCGTTGTTTATAGAACCTTTGTGATGGGTTTCGTTTTATTGTCATTATTTCTCTCTTCTCGTTGTTTATAGAACCTTTGTGATGGGTTTCGTTTTATTGTCATTATTTCTCTCTTCTCGTTGTTTATAGAACCTTTGTGATGGGTTTCGTTTTATTGTCATTATTTCTCTCTTCTCGTTGTTTATAGAACCTTTGTGATGGGTTTCGTTTTATTGTCATTATTTCTCTCTTCTCGTTGTTTATAGAACCTTTGTGATGGGTTTCGTTTTATTGTCATTATTTCTCTCTTCTCGTTGTTTATAGAACCTTTGTGATGGGTTTCGTTTTATTGTCATTATTTCTCTCTTCTCGTTGTTTATAGAACCTTTGTGATGGGTTTCGTTTTATTGTCATTATTTCTCTCTTCTCGTTGTTTATAGAACCTTTGTGATGGGTTTCGTTTTATTGTCATTATTTCTCTCTTCTCGTTGTTTATAGAACCTTTGTGATGGGTTTCGTTTTATTGTCATTATTTCTCTCTTCTCGTTGTTTATAGAACCTTTGTGATGGGTTTCGTTTTATTGTCATTATTTCTCTCTTCTCGTTGTTTATAGAACCTTTGTGATGGGTTTCGTTTTATTGTCATTATTTCTCTCTTCTCGTTGTTTATAGAACCTTTGTGATGGGTTTCGTTTTATTGTCATTATTTCTCTCTTCTCGTTGTTTATAGAACCTTTGTGATGGGTTTCGTTTTATTGTCATTATTTCTCTCTTCTCGTTGTTTATAGAACCTTTGTGATGGGTTTCGTTTTATTGTCATTATTTCTCTCTTCTCGTTGTTTATAGAACCTTTGTGATGGGTTTCGTTTTATTGTCATTATTTCTCTCTTCTCGTTGTTTATAGAACCTTTGTGATGGGTTTCGTTTTATTGTCATTATTTCTCTCTTCTCGTTGTTTATAGAACCTTTGTGATGGGTTTCGTTTTATTGTCATTATTTCTCTCTTCTCGTTGTTTATAGAACCTTTGTGATGGGTTTCGTTTTATTGTCATTATTTCTCTCTTCTCGTTGTTTATAGAACCTTTGTGATGGGTTTCGTTTTATTGTCATTATTTCTCTCTTCTCGTTGTTTATAGAACCTTTGTGATGGGTTTCGTTTTATTGTCATTATTTCTCTCTTCTCGTTGTTTATAGAACCTTTGTGATGGGTTTCGTTTTATTGTCATTATTTCTCTCTTCTCGTTGTTTATAGAACCTTTGTGATGGGTTTCGTTTTATTGTCATTATTTCTCTCTTCTCGTTGTTTATAGAACCTTTGTGATGGGTTTCGTTTTATTGTCATTATTTCTCTCTTCTCGTTGTTTATAGAACCTTTGTGATGGGTTTCGTTTTATTGTCATTATTTCTCTCTTCTCGTTGTTTATAGAACCTTTGTGATGGGTTTCGTTTTATTGTCATTATTTCTCTCTTCTCGTTGTTTATAGAACCTTTGTGATGGGTTTCGTTTTATTGTCATTATTTCTCTCTTCTCGTTGTTTATAGAACCTTTGTGATGGGTTTCGTTTTATTGTCATTATTTCTCTCTTCTCGTTGTTTATAGAACCTTTGTGATGGGTTTCGTTTTATTGTCATTATTTCTCTCTTCTCGTTGTTTATAGAACCTTTGTGATGGGTTTCGTTTTATTGTCATTATTTCTCTCTTCTCGTTGTTTATAGAACCTTTGTGATGGGTTTCGTTTTATTGTCATTATTTCTCTCTTCTCGTTGTTTATAGAACCTTTGTGATGGGTTTCGTTTTATTGTCATTATTTCTCTCTTCTCGTTGTTTATAGAACCTTTGTGATGGGTTTCGTTTTATTGTCATTATTTCTCTCTTCTCGTTGTTTATAGAACCTTTGTGATGGGTTTCGTTTTATTGTCATTATTTCTCTCTTCTCGTTGTTTATAGAACCTTTGTGATGGGTTTCGTTTTATTGTCATTATTTCTCTCTTCTCGTTGTTTATAGAACCTTTGTGATGGGTTTCGTTTTATTGTCATTATTTCTCTCTTCTCGTTGTTTATAGAACCTTTGTGATGGGTTTCGTTTTATTGTCATTATTTCTCTCTTCTCGTTGTTTATAGAACCTTTGTGATGGGTTTCGTTTTATTGTCATTATTTCTCTCTTCTCGTTGTTTATAGAACCTTTGTGATGGGTTTCGTTTTATTGTCATTATTTCTCTCTTCTCGTTGTTTATAGAACCTTTGTGATGGGTTTCGTTTTATTGTCATTATTTCTCTCTTCTCGTTGTTTATAGAACCTTTGTGATGGGTTTCGTTTTATTGTCATTATTTCTCTCTTCTCGTTGTTTATAGAACCTTTGTGATGGGTTTCGTTTTATTGTCATTATTTCTCTCTTCTCGTTGTTTATAGAACCTTTGTGATGGGTTTCGTTTTATTGTCATTATTTCTCTCTTCTCGTTGTTTATAGAACCTTTGTGATGGGTTTCGTTTTATTGTCATTATTTCTCTCTTCTCGTTGTTTATAGAACCTTTGTGATGGGTTTCGTTTTATTGTCATTATTTCTCTCTTCTCGTTGTTTATAGAACCTTTGTGATGGGTTTCGTTTTATTGTCATTATTTCTCTCTTCTCGTTGTTTATAGAACCTTTGTGATGGGTTTCGTTTTATTGTCATTATTTCTCTCTTCTCGTTGTTTATAGAACCTTTGTGATGGGTTTCGTTTTATTGTCATTATTTCTCTCTTCTCGTTGTTTATAGAACCTTTGTGATGGGTTTCGTTTTATTGTCATTATTTCTCTCTTCTCGTTGTTTATAGAACCTTTGTGATGGGTTTCGTTTTATTGTCATTATTTCTCTCTTCTCGTTGTTTATAGAACCTTTGTGATGGGTTTCGTTTTATTGTCATTATTTCTCTCTTCTCGTTGTTTATAGAACCTTTGTGATGGGTTTCGTTTTATTGTCATTATTTCTCTCTTCTCGTTGTTTATAGAACCTTTGTGATGGGTTTCGTTTTATTGTCATTATTTCTCTCTTCTCGTTGTTTATAGAACCTTTGTGATGGGTTTCGTTTTATTGTCATTATTTCTCTCTTCTCGTTGTTTATAGAACCTTTGTGATGGGTTTCGTTTTATTGTCATTATTTCTCTCTTCTCGTTGTTTATAGAACCTTTGTGATGGGTTTCGTTTTATTGTCATTATTTCTCTCTTCTCGTTGTTTATAGAACCTTTGTGATGGGTTTCGTTTTATTGTCATTATTTCTCTCTTCTCGTTGTTTATAGAACCTTTGTGATGGGTTTCGTTTTATTGTCATTATTTCTCTCTTCTCGTTGTTTATAGAACCTTTGTGATGGGTTTCGTTTTATTGTCATTATTTCTCTCTTCTCGTTGTTTATAGAACCTTTGTGATGGGTTTCGTTTTATTGTCATTATTTCTCTCTTCTCGTTGTTTATAGAACCTTTGTGATGGGTTTCGTTTTATTGTCATTATTTCTCTCTTCTCGTTGTTTATAGAACCTTTGTGATGGGTTTCGTTTTATTGTCATTATTTCTCTCTTCTCGTTGTTTATAGAACCTTTGTGATGGGTTTCGTTTTATTGTCATTATTTCTCTCTTCTCGTTGTTTATAGAACCTTTGTGATGGGTTTCGTTTTATTGTCATTATTTCTCTCTTCTCGTTGTTTATAGAACCTTTGTGATGGGTTTCGTTTTATTGTCATTATTTCTCTCTTCTCGTTGTTTATAGAACCTTTGTGATGGGTTTCGTTTTATTGTCATTATTTCTCTCTTCTCGTTGTTTATAGAACCTTTGTGATGGGTTTCGTTTTATTGTCATTATTTCTCTCTTCTCGTTGTTTATAGAACCTTTGTGATGGGTTTCGTTTTATTGTCATTATTTCTCTCTTCTCGTTGTTTATAGAACCTTTGTGATGGGTTTCGTTTTATTGTCATTATTTCTCTCTTCTCGTTGTTTATAGAACCTTTGTGATGGGTTTCGTTTTATTGTCATTATTTCTCTCTTCTCGTTGTTTATAGAACCTTTGTGATGGGTTTCGTTTTATTGTCATTATTTCTCTCTTCTCGTTGTTTATAGAACCTTTGTGATGGGTTTCGTTTTATTGTCATTATTTCTCTCTTCTCGTTGTTTATAGAACCTTTGTGATGGGTTTCGTTTTATTGTCATTATTTCTCTCTTCTCGTTGTTTATAGAACCTTTGTGATGGGTTTCGTTTTATTGTCATTATTTCTCTCTTCTCGTTGTTTATAGAACCTTTGTGATGGGTTTCGTTTTATTGTCATTATTTCTCTCTTCTCGTTGTTTATAGAACCTTTGTGATGGGTTTCGTTTTATTGTCATTATTTCTCTCTTCTCGTTGTTTATAGAACCTTTGTGATGGGTTTCGTTTTATTGTCATTATTTCTCTCTTCTCGTTGTTTATAGAACCTTTGTGATGGGTTTCGTTTTATTGTCATTATTTCTCTCTTCTCGTTGTTTATAGAACCTTTGTGATGGGTTTCGTTTTATTGTCATTATTTCTCTCTTCTCGTTGTTTATAGAACCTTTGTGATGGGTTTCGTTTTATTGTCATTATTTCTCTCTTCTCGTTGTTTATAGAACCTTTGTGATGGGTTTCGTTTTATTGTCATTATTTCTCTCTTCTCGTTGTTTATAGAACCTTTGTGATGGGTTTCGTTTTATTGTCATTATTTCTCTCTTCTCGTTGTTTATAGAACCTTTGTGATGGGTTTCGTTTTATTGTCATTATTTCTCTCTTCTCGTTGTTTATAGAACCTTTGTGATGGGTTTCGTTTTATTGTCATTATTTCTCTCTTCTCGTTGTTTATAGAACCTTTGTGATGGGTTTCGTTTTATTGTCATTATTTCTCTCTTCTCGTTGTTTATAGAACCTTTGTGATGGGTTTCGTTTTATTGTCATTATTTCTCTCTTCTCGTTGTTTATAGAACCTTTGTGATGGGTTTCGTTTTATTGTCATTATTTCTCTCTTCTCGTTGTTTATAGAACCTTTGTGATGGGTTTCGTTTTATTGTCATTATTTCTCTCTTCTCGTTGTTTATAGAACCTTTGTGATGGGTTTCGTTTTATTGTCATTATTTCTCTCTTCTCGTTGTTTATAGAACCTTTGTGATGGGTTTCGTTTTATTGTCATTATTTCTCTCTTCTCGTTGTTTATAGAACCTTTGTGATGGGTTTCGTTTTATTGTCATTATTTCTCTCTTCTCGTTGTTTATAGAACCTTTGTGATGGGTTTCGTTTTATTGTCATTATTTCTCTCTTCTCGTTGTTTATAGAACCTTTGTGATGGGTTTCGTTTTATTGTCATTATTTCTCTCTTCTCGTTGTTTATAGAACCTTTGTGATGGGTTTCGTTTTATTGTCATTATTTCTCTCTTCTCGTTGTTTATAGAACCTTTGTGATGGGTTTCGTTTTATTGTCATTATTTCTCTCTTCTCGTTGTTTATAGAACCTTTGTGATGGGTTTCGTTTTATTGTCATTATTTCTCTCTTCTCGTTGTTTATAGAACCTTTGTGATGGGTTTCGTTTTATTGTCATTATTTCTCTCTTCTCGTTGTTTATAGAACCTTTGTGATGGGTTTCGTTTTATTGTCATTATTTCTCTCTTCTCGTTGTTTATAGAACCTTTGTGATGGGTTTCGTTTTATTGTCATTATTTCTCTCTTCTCGTTGTTTATAGAACCTTTGTGATGGGTTTCGTTTTATTGTCATTATTTCTCTCTTCTCGTTGTTTATAGAACCTTTGTGATGGGTTTCGTTTTATTGTCATTATTTCTCTCTTCTCGTTGTTTATAGAACCTTTGTGATGGTTTCGTTTTATTGTCATTATTTCTCTCTTCTCGTTGTTTATAGAACCTTTGTGATGGGTTTCGTTTTATTGTCATTATTTCTCTCTTCTCGTTGTTTATAGAACCTTTGTGATGGGTTTCGTTTTATTGTCATTATTTCTCTCTTCTCGTTGTTTATAGAACCTTTGTGATGGGTTTCGTTTTATTGTCATTATTTCTCTCTTCTCGTTGTTTATAGAACCTTTGTGATGGGTTTCGTTTTATTGTCATTATTTCTCTCTTCTCGTTGTTTATAGAACCTTTGTGATGGGTTTCGTTTTATTGTCATTATTTCTCTCTTCTCGTTGTTTATAGAACCTTTGTGATGGGTTTCGTTTTATTGTCATTATTTCTCTCTTCTCGTTGTTTATAGAACCTTTGTGATGGGTTTCGTTTTATTGTCATTATTTCTCTCTTCTCGTTGTTTATAGAACCTTTGTGATGGGTTTCGTTTTATTGTCATTATTTCTCTCTTCTCGTTGTTTATAGAACCTTTGTGATGGGTTTCGTTTTATTGTCATTATTTCTCTCTTCTCGTTGTTTATAGAACCTTTGTGATGGGTTTCGTTTTATTGTCATTATTTCTCTCTTCTCGTTGTTTATAGAACCTTTGTGATGGGTTTCGTTTTATTGTCATTATTTCTCTCTTCTCGTTGTTTATAGAACCTTTGTGATGGGTTTCGTTTTATTGTCATTATTTCTCTCTTCTCGTTGTTTATAGAACCTTTGTGATGGGTTTCGTTTTATTGTCATTATTTCTCTCTTCTCGTTGTTTATAGAACCTTTGTGATGGGTTTCGTTTTATTGTCATTATTTCTCTCTTCTCGTTGTTTATAGAACCTTTGTGATGGGTTTCGTTTTATTGTCATTATTTCTCTCTTCTCGTTGTTTATAGAACCTTTGTGATGGGTTTCGTTTTATTGTCATTATTTCTCTCTTCTCGTTGTTTATAGAACCTTTGTGATGGGTTTCGTTTTATTGTCATTATTTCTCTCTTCTCGTTGTTTATAGAACCTTTGTGATGGGTTTCGTTTTATTGTCATTATTTCTCTCTTCTCGTTGTTTATAGAACCTTTGTGATGGGTTTCGTTTTATTGTCATTATTTCTCTCTTCTCGTTGTTTATAGAACCTTTGTGATGGGTTTCGTTTTATTGTCATTATTTCTCTCTTCTCGTTGTTTATAGAACCTTTGTGATGGGTTTCGTTTTATTGTCATTATTTCTCTCTTCTCGTTGTTTATAGAACCTTTGTGATGGGTTTCGTTTTATTGTCATTATTTCTCTCTTCTCGTTGTTTATAGAACCTTTGTGATGGGTTTCGTTTTATTGTCATTATTTCTCTCTTCTCGTTGTTTATAGAACCTTTGTGATGGGTTTCGTTTTATTGTCATTATTTCTCTCTTCTCGTTGTTTATAGAACCTTTGTGATGGGTTTCGTTTTATTGTCATTATTTCTCTCTTCTCGTTGTTTATAGAACCTTTGTGATGGGTTTCGTTTTATTGTCATTATTTCTCTCTTCTCGTTGTTTATAGAACCTTTGTGATGGGTTTCGTTTTATTGTCATTATTTCTCTCTTCTCGTTGTTTATAGAACCTTTGTGATGGGTTTCGTTTTATTGTCATTATTTCTCTCTTCTCGTTGTTTATAGAACCTTTGTGATGGGTTTCGTTTTATTGTCATTATTTCTCTCTTCTCGTTGTTTATAGAACCTTTGTGATGGGTTTCGTTTTATTGTCATTATTTCTCTCTTCTCGTTGTTTATAGAACCTTTGTGATGGGTTTCGTTTTATTGTCATTATTTCTCTCTTCTCGTTGTTTATAGAACCTTTGTGATGGGTTTCGTTTTATTGTCATTATTTCTCTCTTCTCGTTGTTTATAGAACCTTTGTGATGGGTTTCGTTTTATTGTCATTATTTCTCTCTTCTCGTTGTTTATAGAACCTTTGTGATGGGTTTCGTTTTATTGTCATTATTTCTCTCTTCTCGTTGTTTATAGAACCTTTGTGATGGGTTTCGTTTTATTGTCATTATTTCTCTCTTCTCGTTGTTTATAGAACCTTTGTGATGGGTTTCGTTTTATTGTCATTATTTCTCTCTTCTCGTTGTTTATAGAACCTTTGTGATGGGTTTCGTTTTATTGTCATTATTTCTCTCTTCTCGTTGTTTATAGAACCTTTGTGATGGGTTTCGTTTTATTGTCATTATTTCTCTCTTCTCGTTGTTTATAGAACCTTTGTGATGGGTTTCGTTTTATTGTCATTATTTCTCTCTTCTCGTTGTTTATAGAACCTTTGTGATGGGTTTCGTTTTATTGTCATTATTTCTCTCTTCTCGTTGTTTATAGAACCTTTGTGATGGGTTTCGTTTTATTGTCATTATTTCTCTCTTCTCGTTGTTTATAGAACCTTTGTGATGGGTTTCGTTTTATTGTCATTATTTCTCTCTTCTCGTTGTTTATAGAACCTTTGTGATGGGTTTCGTTTTATTGTCATTATTTCTCTCTTCTCGTTGTTTATAGAACCTTTGTGATGGGTTTCGTTTTATTGTCATTATTTCTCTCTTCTCGTTGTTTATAGAACCTTTGTGATGGGTTTCGTTTTATTGTCATTATTTCTCTCTTCTCGTTGTTTATAGAACCTTTGTGATGGGTTTCGTTTTATTGTCATTATTTCTCTCTTCTCGTTGTTTATAGAACCTTTGTGATGGGTTTCGTTTTATTGTCATTATTTCTCTCTTCTCGTTGTTTATAGAACCTTTGTGATGGGTTTCGTTTTATTGTCATTATTTCTCTCTTCTCGTTGTTTATAGAACCTTTGTGATGGGTTTCGTTTTATTGTCATTATTTCTCTCTTCTCGTTGTTTATAGAACCTTTGTGATGGGTTTCGTTTTATTGTCATTATTTCTCTCTTCTCGTTGTTTATAGAACCTTTGTGATGGGTTTCGTTTTATTGTCATTATTTCTCTCTTCTCGTTGTTTATAGAACCTTTGTGATGGGTTTCGTTTTATTGTCATTATTTCTCTCTTCTCGTTGTTTATAGAACCTTTGTGATGGGTTTCGTTTTATTGTCATTATTTCTCTCTTCTCGTTGTTTATAGAACCTTTGTGATGGGTTTCGTTTTATTGTCATTATTTCTCTCTTCTCGTTGTTTATAGAACCTTTGTGATGGGTTTCGTTTTATTGTCATTATTTCTCTCTTCTCGTTGTTTATAGAACCTTTGTGATGGGTTTCGTTTTATTGTCATTATTTCTCTCTTCTCGTTGTTTATAGAACCTTTGTGATGGGTTTCGTTTTATTGTCATTATTTCTCTCTTCTCGTTGTTTATAGAACCTTTGTGATGGGTTTCGTTTTATTGTCATTATTTCTCTCTTCTCGTTGTTTATAGAACCTTTGTGATGGTTTCGTTTTATTGTCATTATTTCTCTCTTCTCGTTGTTTATAGAACCTTTGTGATGGGTTTCGTTTTATTGTCATTATTTCTCTCTTCTCGTTGTTTATAGAACCTTTGTGATGGGTTTCGTTTTATTGTCATTATTTCTCTCTTCTCGTTGTTTATAGAACCTTTGTGATGGGTTTCGTTTTATTGTCATTATTTCTCTCTTCTCGTTGTTTATAGAACCTTTGTGATGGGTTTCGTTTTATTGTCATTATTTCTCTCTTCTCGTTGTTTATAGAACCTTTGTGATGGGTTTCGTTTTATTGTCATTATTTCTCTCTTCTCGTTGTTTATAGAACCTTTGTGATGGGTTTCGTTTTATTGTCATTATTTCTCTCTTCTCGTTGTTTATAGAACCTTTGTGATGGGTTTCGTTTTATTGTCATTATTTCTCTCTTCTCGTTGTTTATAGAACCTTTGTGATGGGTTTCGTTTTATTGTCATTATTTCTCTCTTCTCGTTGTTTATAGAACCTTTGTGATGGGTTTCGTTTTATTGTCATTATTTCTCTCTTCTCGTTGTTTATAGAACCTTTGTGATGGGTTTCGTTTTATTGTCATTATTTCTCTCTTCTCGTTGTTTATAGAACCTTTGTGATGGGTTTCGTTTTATTGTCATTATTTCTCTCTTCTCGTTGTTTATAGAACCTTTGTGATGGGTTTCGTTTTATTGTCATTATTTCTCTCTTCTCGTTGTTTATAGAACCTTTGTGATGGGTTTCGTTTTATTGTCATTATTTCTCTCTTCTCGTTGTTTATAGAACCTTTGTGATGGGTTTCGTTTTATTGTCATTATTTCTCTCTTCTCGTTGTTTATAGAACCTTTGTGATGGGTTTCGTTTTATTGTCATTATTTCTCTCTTCTCGTTGTTTATAGAACCTTTGTGATGGGTTTCGTTTTATTGTCATTATTTCTCTCTTCTCGTTGTTTATAGAACCTTTGTGATGGGTTTCGTTTTATTGTCATTATTTCTCTCTTCTCGTTGTTTATAGAACCTTTGTGATGGGTTTCGTTTTATTGTCATTATTTCTCTCTTCTCGTTGTTTATAGAACCTTTGTGATGGGTTTCGTTTTATTGTCATTATTTCTCTCTTCTCGTTGTTTATAGAACCTTTGTGATGGGTTTCGTTTTATTGTCATTATTTCTCTCTTCTCGTTGTTTATAGAACCTTTGTGATGGGTTTCGTTTTATTGTCATTATTTCTCTCTTCTCGTTGTTTATAGAACCTTTGTGATGGGTTTCGTTTTATTGTCATTATTTCTCTCTTCTCGTTGTTTATAGAACCTTTGTGATGGGTTTCGTTTTATTGTCATTATTTCTCTCTTCTCGTTGTTTATAGAACCTTTGTGATGGGTTTCGTTTTATTGTCATTATTTCTCTCTTCTCGTTGTTTATAGAACCTTTGTGATGGGTTTCGTTTTATTGTCATTATTTCTCTCTTCTCGTTGTTTATAGAACCTTTGTGATGGGTTTCGTTTTATTGTCATTATTTCTCTCTTCTCGTTGTTTATAGAACCTTTGTGATGGGTTTCGTTTTATTGTCATTATTTCTCTCTTCTCGTTGTTTATAGAACCTTTGTGATGGGTTTCGTTTTATTGTCATTATTTCTCTCTTCTCGTTGTTTATAGAACCTTTGTGATGGGTTTCGTTTTATTGTCATTATTTCTCTCTTCTCGTTGTTTATAGAACCTTTGTGATGGGTTTCGTTTTATTGTCATTATTTCTCTCTTCTCGTTGTTTATAGAACCTTTGTGATGGGTTTCGTTTTATTGTCATTATTTCTCTCTTCTCGTTGTTTATAGAACCTTTGTGATGGGTTTCGTTTTATTGTCATTATTTCTCTCTTCTCGTTGTTTATAGAACCTTTGTGATGGGTTTCGTTTTATTGTCATTATTTCTCTCTTCTCGTTGTTTATAGAACCTTTGTGATGGGTTTCGTTTTATTGTCATTATTTCTCTCTTCTCGTTGTTTATAGAACCTTTGTGATGGGTTTCGTTTTATTGTCATTATTTCTCTCTTCTCGTTGTTTATAGAACCTTTGTGATGGGTTTCGTTTTATTGTCATTATTTCTCTCTTCTCGTTGTTTATAGAACCTTTGTGATGGGTTTCGTTTTATTGTCATTATTTCTCTCTTCTCGTTGTTTATAGAACCTTTGTGATGGGTTTCGTTTTATTGTCATTATTTCTCTCTTCTCGTTGTTTATAGAACCTTTGTGATGGGTTTCGTTTTATTGTCATTATTTCTCTCTTCTCGTTGTTTATAGAACCTTTGTGATGGGTTTCGTTTTATTGTCATTATTTCTCTCTTCTCGTTGTTTATAGAACCTTTGTGATGGGTTTCGTTTTATTGTCATTATTTCTCTCTTCTCGTTGTTTATAGAACCTTTGTGATGGGTTTCGTTTTATTGTCATTATTTCTCTCTTCTCGTTGTTTATAGAACCTTTGTGATGGGTTTCGTTTTATTGTCATTATTTCTCTCTTCTCGTTGTTTATAGAACCTTTGTGATGGTTTCGTTTTATTGTCATTATTTCTCTCTTCTCGTTGTTTATAGAACCTTTGTGATGGGTTTCGTTTTATTGTCATTATTTCTCTCTTCTCGTTGTTTATAGAACCTTTGTGATGGGTTTCGTTTTATTGTCATTATTTCTCTCTTCTCGTTGTTTATAGAACCTTTGTGATGGGTTTCGTTTTATTGTCATTATTTCTCTCTTCTCGTTGTTTATAGAACCTTTGTGATGGGTTTCGTTTTATTGTCATTATTTCTCTCTTCTCGTTGTTTATAGAACCTTTGTGATGGGTTTCGTTTTATTGTCATTATTTCTCTCTTCTCGTTGTTTATAGAACCTTTGTGATGGGTTTCGTTTTATTGTCATTATTTCTCTCTTCTCGTTGTTTATAGAACCTTTGTGATGGGTTTCGTTTTATTGTCATTATTTCTCTCTTCTCGTTGTTTATAGAACCTTTGTGATGGGTTTCGTTTTATTGTCATTATTTCTCTCTTCTCGTTGTTTATAGAACCTTTGTGATGGTTTCGTTTTATTGTCATTATTTCTCTCTTCTCGTTGTTTATAGAACCTTTGTGATGGGTTTCGTTTTATTGTCATTATTTCTCTCTTCTCGTTGTTTATAGAACCTTTGTGATGGGTTTCGTTTTATTGTCATTATTTCTCTCTTCTCGTTGTTTATAGAACCTTTGTGATGGGTTTCGTTTTATTGTCATTATTTCTCTCTTCTCGTTGTTTATAGAACCTTTGTGATGGGTTTCGTTTTATTGTCATTATTTCTCTCTTCTCGTTGTTTATAGAACCTTTGTGATGGGTTTCGTTTTATTGTCATTATTTCTCTCTTCTCGTTGTTTATAGAACCTTTGTGATGGGTTTCGTTTTATTGTCATTATTTCTCTCTTCTCGTTGTTTATAGAACCTTTGTGATGGGTTTCGTTTTATTGTCATTATTTCTCTCTTCTCGTTGTTTATAGAACCTTTGTGATGGGTTTCGTTTTATTGTCATTATTTCTCTCTTCTCGTTGTTTATAGAACCTTTGTGATGGGTTTCGTTTTATTGTCATTATTTCTCTCTTCTCGTTGTTTATAGAACCTTTGTGATGGGTTTCGTTTTATTGTCATTATTTCTCTCTTCTCGTTGTTTATAGAACCTTTGTGATGGGTTTCGTTTTATTGTCATTATTTCTCTCTTCTCGTTGTTTATAGAACCTTTGTGATGGGTTTCGTTTTATTGTCATTATTTCTCTCTTCTCGTTGTTTATAGAACCTTTGTGATGGTTTCGTTTTATTGTCATTATTTCTCTCTTCTCGTTGTTTATAGAACCTTTGTGATGGGTTTCGTTTTATTGTCATTATTTCTCTCTTCTCGTTGTTTATAGAACCTTTGTGATGGGTTTCGTTTTATTGTCATTATTTCTCTCTTCTCGTTGTTTATAGAACCTTTGTGATGGGTTTCGTTTTATTGTCATTATTTCTCTCTTCTCGTTGTTTATAGAACCTTTGTGATGGGTTTCGTTTTATTGTCATTATTTCTCTCTTCTCGTTGTTTATAGAACCTTTGTGATGGGTTTCGTTTTATTGTCATTATTTCTCTCTTCTCGTTGTTTATAGAACCTTTGTGATGGGTTTCGTTTTATTGTCATTATTTCTCTCTTCTCGTTGTTTATAGAACCTTTGTGATGGGTTTCGTTTTATTGTCATTATTTCTCTCTTCTCGTTGTTTATAGAACCTTTGTGATGGGTTTCGTTTTATTGTCATTATTTCTCTCTTCTCGTTGTTTATAGAACCTTTGTGATGGGTTTCGTTTTATTGTCATTATTTCTCTCTTCTCGTTGTTTATAGAACCTTTGTGATGGGTTTCGTTTTATTGTCATTATTTCTCTCTTCTCGTTGTTTATAGAACCTTTGTGATGGGTTTCGTTTTATTGTCATTATTTCTCTCTTCTCGTTGTTTATAGAACCTTTGTGATGGGTTTCGTTTTATTGTCATTATTTCTCTCTTCTCGTTGTTTATAGAACCTTTGTGATGGTTTCGTTTTATTGTCATTATTTCTCTCTTCTCGTTGTTTATAGAACCTTTGTGATGGGTTTCGTTTTATTGTCATTATTTCTCTCTTCTCGTTGTTTATAGAACCTTTGTGAGGTTTCGTTTTATTGTCATTATTTCTCTCTTCTCGTTGTTTATAGAACCTTTGTGATGGGTTTCGTTTTATTGTCATTATTTCTCTCTTCTCGTTGTTTATAGAACCTTTGTGATGGGTTTCGTTTTATTGTCATTATTTCTCTCTTCTCGTTGTTTATAGAACCTTTGTGATGGGTTTCGTTTTATTGTCATTATTTCTCTCTTCTCGTTGTTTATAGAACCTTTGTGATGGGTTTCGTTTTATTGTCATTATTTCTCTCTTCTCGTTGTTTATAGAACCTTTGTGATGGATTTCGTTTTATTGTCATTATTTCTCTCTTCTCGTTGTTTATAGAACCTTTGTGATGGGTTTCGTTTTATTGTCATTATTTCTCTCTTCTCGTTGTTTATAGAACCTTTGTGATGGATTTCGTTTTATTGTCATTATTTCTCTCTTCTCGTTGTTTATAGAACCTTTGTGATGGGTTTCGTTTTATTGTCATTATTTCTCTCTTCTCGTTGTTTATAGAACCTTTGTGATGGGTTTCGTTTTATTGTCATTATTTCTCTCTTCTCGTTGTTTATAGAACCTTTGTGATGGGTTTCGTTTTATTGTCATTATTTCTCTCTTCTCGTTGTTTATAGAACCTTTGTGATGGTTTCGTTTTATTGTCATTATTTCTCTCTTCTCGTTGTTTATAGAACCTTTGTGATGGGTTTCGTTTTATTGTCATTATTTCTCTCTTCTCGTTGTTTATAGAACCTTTGTGATGGGTTTCGTTTTATTGTCATTATTTCTCTCTTCTCGTTGTTTATAGAACCTTTGTGAGGTTTCGTTTTATTGTCATTATTTCTCTCTTCTCGTTGTTTATAGAACCTTTGTGATGGGTTTCGTTTTATTGTCATTATTTCTCTCTTCTCGTTGTTTATAGAACCTTTGTGATGGGTTTCGTTTTATTGTCATTATTTCTCTCTTCTCGTTGTTTATAGAACCTTTGTGATGGGTTTCGTTTTATTGTCATTATTTCTCTCTTCTCGTTGTTTATAGAACCTTTGTGATGGGTTTCGTTTTATTGTCATTATTTCTCTCTTCTCGTTGTTTATAGAACCTTTGTGATGGGTTCGTTTTATTGTCATTATTTCTCTCTTCTCGTTGTTTATAGAACCTTTGTGATGGTTTCGTTTTATTGTCATTATTTCTCTCTTCTCGTTGTTTATAGAACCTTTGTGATGGGTTTCGTTTTATTGTCATTATTTCTCTCTTCTCGTTGTTTATAGAACCTTTGTGATGGGTTTCGTTTTATTGTCATTATTTCTCTCTTCTCGTTGTTTATAGAACCTTTGTGATGGTTTCGTTTTATTGTCATTATTTCTCTCTTCTCGTTGTTTATAGAACCTTTGTGATGGGTTTCGTTTTATTGTCATTATTTCTCTCTTCTCGTTGTTTATAGAACCTTTGTGATGGGTTTCGTTTTATTGTCATTATTTCTCTCTTCTCGTTGTTTATAGAACCTTTGTGATGGTTTCGTTTTATTGTCATTATTTCTCTCTTCTCGTTGTTTATAGAACCTTTGTGATGGGTTTCGTTTTATTGTCATTATTTCTCTCTTCTCGTTGTTTATAGAACCTTTGTGATGGTTTCGTTTTATTGTCATTATTTCTCTCTTCTCGTTGTTTATAGAACCTTTGTGATGGTTTCGTTTTATTGTCATTATTTCTCTCTTCTCGTTGTTTATAGAACCTTTGTGATGGGTTTCGTTTTATTGTCATTATTTCTCTCTTCTCGTTGTTTATAGAACCTTTGTGAGGATTTCGTTTTATTGTCATTATTTCTCTCTTCTCGTTGTTTATAGAACCTTTGTGATGGGATTTCGTTTTATTGTCATTATTTCTCTCTTCTCGTTGTTTATAGAACCTTTGTGATGGGTTTCGTTTTATTGTCATTATTTCTCTCTTCTCGTTGTTTATAGAACCTTTGTGAGGTTTCGTTTTATTGTCATTATTTCTCTCTTCTCGTTGTTTATAGAACCTTTGTGATGGGTTTCGTTTTATTGTCATTATTTCTCTCTTCTCGTTGTTTATAGAACCTTTGTGATGGTTTCGTTTTATTGTCATTATTTCTCTCTTCTCGTTGTTTATAGAACCTTTGTGAGGTTTCGTTTTATTGTCATTATTTCTCTCTTCTCGTTGTTTATAGAACCTTTGTGATGGGTTTCGTTTTATTGTCATTATTTCTCTCTTCTCGTTGTTTATAGAACCTTTGTGATGGGTTTCGTTTTATTGTCATTATTTCTCTCTTCTCGTTGTTTATAGAACCTTTGTGATGGGTTTCGTTTTATTGTCATTATTTCTCTCTTCTCGTTGTTTATAGAACCTTTGTGATGGGTTTCGTTTTATTGTCATTATTTCTCTCTTCTCGTTGTTTATAGAACCTTTGTGATGGGTTTCGTTTTATTGTCATTATTTCTCTCTTCTCGTTGTTTATAGAACCTTTGTGATGGGTTTCGTTTTATTGTCATTATTTCTCTCTTCTCGTTGTTTATAGAACCTTTGTGATGGGTTTCGTTTTATTGTCATTATTTCTCTCTTCTCGTTGTTTATAGAACCTTTGTGAGGATTTCGTTTTATTGTCATTATTTCTCTCTTCTCGTTGTTTATAGAACCTTTGTGAGGGTTTCGTTTTATTGTCATTATTTCTCTCTTCTCGTTGTTTATAGAACCTTTGTGATGGATTTCGTTTTATTGTCATTATTTCTCTCTTCTCGTTGTTTATAGAACCTTTGTGATGGGTTTCGTTTTATTGTCATTATTTCTCTCTTCTCGTTGTTTATAGAACCTTTGTGATGGGTTTCGTTTTATTGTCATTATTTCTCTCTTCTCGTTGTTTATAGAACCTTTGTGATGGATTTCGTTTTATTGTCATTATTTCTCTCTTCTCGTTGTTTATAGAACCTTTGTGATGGGTTTCGTTTTATTGTCATTATTTCTCTCTTCTCGTTGTTTATAGAACCTTTGTGAAGGATTTCGTTTTATTGTCATTATTTCTCTCTTCTCGTTGTTTATAGAACCTTTGTGAGGATTTCGTTTTATTGTCATTATTTCTCTCTTCTCGTTGTTTATAGAACCTTTGTGATGGGTTTCGTTTTATTGTCATTATTTCTCTCTTCTCGTTGTTTATAGAACCTTTGTGATGGGTTTCGTTTTATTGTCATTATTTCTCTCTTCTCGTTGTTTATAGAACCTTTGTGATGGGTTTCGTTTTATTGTCATTATTTCTCTCTTCTCGTTGTTTATAGAACCTTTGTGATGGGTTTCGTTTTATTGTCATTATTTCTCTCTTCTCGTTGTTTATAGAACCTTTGTGATGGGTTTCGTTTTATTGTCATTATTTCTCTCTTCTCGTTGTTTATAGAACCTTTGTGATGGTTTCGTTTTATTGTCATTATTTCTCTCTTCTCGTTGTTTATAGAACCTTTGTGATGGGTTTCGTTTTATTGTCATTATTTCTCTCTTCTCGTTGTTTATAGAACCTTTGTGATGGGTTTCGTTTTATTGTCATTATTTCTCTCTTCTCGTTGTTTATAGAACCTTTGTGATGGATTTCGTTTTATTGTCATTATTTCTCTCTTCTCGTTGTTTATAGAACCTTTGTGATGGATTTCGTTTTATTGTCATTATTTCTCTCTTCTCGTTGTTTATAGAACCTTTGTGATGGGTTTCGTTTTATTGTCATTATTTCTCTCTTCTCGTTGTTTATAGAACCTTTGTGATGGTTTCGTTTTATTGTCATTATTTCTCTCTTCTCGTTGTTT
This sequence comes from Megaustenia siamemsis, assembly GCA_032433765.1. Lineage (NCBI taxonomy): Eukaryota > Metazoa > Mollusca > Gastropoda > Stylommatophora > Ariophantidae > Megaustenia > Megaustenia siamemsis. The sequence goes on from JAVIAB010000009.1 coordinate 48,462, forward strand.
ATAGAACCTTTGTGATGGATTTCGTTTTATTGTCATTATTTCTCTCTTCTCGTTGTTTATAGAACCTTTGTGATGGGTTTCGTTTTATTGTCATTATTTCTCTCTTCTCGTTGTTTATAGAACCTTTGTGATGGTTTCGTTTTATTGTCATTATTTCTCTCTCTCGTTGTTTATAGAACCTTTGTGATGGATTTCGTTTTATTGTCATTATTTCTCTCTTCTCGTTGTTTATAGAACCTTTGTGATGGTTTCGTTTTATTGTCATTATTTCTCTCTTCTCGTTGTTTATAGAACCTTTGTGATGGGTTTCGTTTTATTGTCATTATTTCTCTCTTCTCGTTGTTTATAGAACCTTTGTGATGGTTTCGTTTTATTGTCATTATTCTCTCTTCTCGTTGTTTATAGAACCTTTGTGATGGTTTCGTTTTATTGTCATTATTTCTCTCTTCTCGTTGTTTATAGAACCTTTGTGATGGGTTTCGTTTTATTGTCATTATTTCTCTCTTCTCGTTGTTTATAGAACCTTTGTGATGGGTTTCGTTTTATTGTCATTATTTCTCTCTTCTCGTTGTTTATAGAACCTTTGTGATGGGTTTTTTTTATTGTCATTATTTCTCTCTTCTCGTTGTTATAGAACCTTTGTGATGGTTTCGTTTTATTGTCATTATTTCTCTCTTCTCGTTGTTTATAGAACCTTTGTGATGGGTTTCGTTTTATTGTCATTATTTCTCTCTTCTCGTTGTTTATAGAACCTTTGTGATGGGTTTCGTTTTATTGTCATTATTTCTCTCTTCTCGTTGTTTATAGAACCTTTGTGAAGGTTTTCGTTTTATTGTCATTATTTCTCTCTTCTCGTTGTTTATAGAACCTTTGTGAGGTTTCGTTTATGTCATTATTTCTCTCTTCTCGTTGTTTATAGAACCTTTGTGAGGTTTCGTTTTATTGTCATTATTTCTCTCTTCTCGTTGTTTATAGAACCTTTGTGAAGGATTTCGTTTTATTGTCATTATTTCTCTCTCTCGTGTTTATAGAACCTTTGTGAAGGATTTCGTTTTATTGTCATTATTTCTCTCTTCTCGTTGTTTATAGAACCTTTGTGATGGGTTTCGTTTTATGTCATTATTCTCTCTTCTCGTGTTTATAGAACCTTTGTGAGGTTTTTTATTGTCATTATTTCTCTCTTCTCGTTGTTTATAGAACCTTTGTGATGGGTTTTCGTTTTATTGTCATTATTCTCTCTTCTCGTTGTTTATAGAACCTTTGTGAGGTTTCGTTTTATTGTCATTATTTCTCTCTTCTCGTTGTTTATAGAACCTTTGTGATGGGTTCGTTTTTATTGTCATTATTTCGCTCTTCTCGTTGTTATAGAACCTTTGTGATGGTTCGTTTTATTGTCATTATTTCTCTCTTCTCGTTGTTTATAGAACCTTTGTGAGGATTTCGTTTTATTGTCATTATTTCTCTCTTCTCGTTGTTTATAGAACCTTTGTGAAGGATTTCGTTTTATTGTCATTATTTCTCTCTCTCGTTGTTTATAGAACCTTTGTGATGGATTTCGTTTTATTGTCATTATTTCTCTCTTCTCGTTGTTTATAGAACCTTTGTGAGGGTTTCGTTTTATTGTCATTTATTTCTCTCTTCTCGTTGTTTATAGAACC